>OZ024711.1:9091536-9258116 GCA_964016945.1 Microplitis deprimator | reverse complement strand
GTTTTTTAACACAAATTAAATATTTATTATAGAAGAACGGTAATATAAATTTATGGTGAATACGGCGGGTGGGGTAACACTTCCCAATCAAGTGTTTTCAAGTACTTTTTTACGGGAGCCGCAACATGTGGACGAGCATTGTCATGCAGAAGAATAATTTTTTCGTGTCTAGAATAGTATTAAGGGCGTTTTTCCTTCAGAGCTCAGCTCAATCTCATCAATTGTGTTCGATAGAGGGCTCCAGTAATTGTTTCGCTCGGATTAAGCAACTCATAATACACTACACCTAGCTGATCCCACCAAATACACAGCATAAGTTTTTTTTCGTGAATATTCGGTTTTGCTGTTGATGTTGACGCGTGGCCAGGTAATCCCCATGATTTTCTTCTTTTTGGATTGTCATAATGTATCCACTTCTCATTACTAGTTATGATACGATGTAAAAACCCTTTTTTTATGTCTAGCTAGCAGCATTTCACTTAAGCATAATCGGCGTTCAATATCTCTCGGCTTTAAATCGTACGGAACCCAATTTCCTTGTTTATAAATCATTCCTTATGATTTTAAACGATGTGAGACTGCTTGCTGAGTGACTTCTAATGTTAGAGCAAGTTCTTTTTGTGTTTGAGATGAATCTTCCTCCAATAATTCCTCCAATTCTGCATCCTCGTTAATTTTTGGCCTTCTACTGCGATCTTTGTCTTCTACGTCGAAATCACCGTTTTTAAACTTTTGAAACCACTCTCGACACGTTCTCTCACTCAAAGCACCCTCACCATATGCTTCTACGAGCAATTGATGCGCCTCAGCAGCAGATTTCTTTAAATTAAAGAAGTAAACTAATATTTCCTGCAAATGACGCTTGCTTGGCTCAAATTTTGACATTTTCAACTTATAAAAATTATATTTTACCAATATAAAATCAATGATATTAATAGGTTATGTTGTTCTTGAATGTCCAAACTATTTTTTAAGCCGGTTATTATCTGCGAAAGCTAACCGAAACTCCGTGCCACGCCATCTACAATAAAACGGCGGAAACTTATTTGTACTCCTAATAGTTTTTGTTAGTTCGAACAAATTTGGTTTCACTAAAGGAGAAATTCGTCAAACTCCTAGGGAGTTTGATGTCAGTACCTTATTTTTTACAGTGTAGAAGAAATGGTCAAAATGTAAAGTTTAAAGTCATAAATAAAAGCTTATTAGTCAAGCTTTGAAATACATTTTACAGAAATTATCTATGAGTTTTAGTTTTAAAGTTATGTAGACTGGAAAGTGTTTAAAAATCGATTTTTTCGAAAAATTGTTAAAATTTCAAAGAGCCACAACATCTAAACTAATCGACCGATTTAGCCCATCTTCGAACTTGACCGTGATAATTGCTTGTACAATAAGTGTATAAAATTTTATTAAGATCCGATAAAAATTGTAGACGCAATCGTGTGCTCAAAACTTGGTTCTATTACATATGTGTATATATATATATATATATATATATATATATATATATATATATATATATATATATATTAGACTGGGCCAAAAAAATTGAGTATTTTTTTTTTTTTTTCAATACTGTGAAAATATTATTCCTGATGACCAAAACAAATTATTCTGCAAGTTTGAGCCTTTAATATAGATATTAAGAGGTTTATCGTTTCGACTATTAGTTTTTTGACAGGAATTTCTTTTTTTACACAAAACTCGTAACTCGCCTATCTCAAAAATTTGAGCAATTTATATTCTTAAAAGAAATTGAATTCCCTACAAAAAATCTCTCTTAGTAAGTTGACGTGAAACGATTCGTTTTCTTGTAACCGTGCCTTAAACATTGATTCGTTTTTAAAATTTTGTTTCTATTTTGGATTTTTGTATGTACTAGAAATATTGAAATCAAGATACATATTCTTAAAGGAAATTTAATGCTCTACAAAAAAGGTCTCTTAACATTTTTCGCTAAATTCACTCCTTCGAAAGTTATTCAAGGATGAAGTTGAGTCAAAACGACTTCAATAACCAGAATAACTTTTGGAGTGAATTTAGCAAAAAATATTAGGAGACCTTTTTTGTAGAGCATTAAATTTTCTTCAAGAATATGTATCTTGATTTAAAAAAATTTCAATATTTCTAGTAGATACAAAAATCCAAAATAAAAACAAAGAATTTTAAAAACGAATCAATGTTTAAGCCACGGTTACAAGGAAACGAAACGTTTTACGTCAATTTACTAAGAGAGATTTTTTGTAGGGAATTTAATTTCCTTTAAGAATATTGATTTCTCAAATTTTTCTGATCGGTGATTTACGAGTTTTGGGTAAAAATGAAATTCCTGTCAAAAAACTAATAGTCGAAACGATATACCTTTTAATATCAATATTAAGGGTTCAAACTTGCACAATAATTTTTTTTGGTCATCAGGAAAAATACTTTTACAGTATCGAAAAAAAAAAAATAGTCGATTTTTTTTGCTCAGTCTAATATATATATATATGTATATATATATATATATATATATATACATATGTATTTTTTAACGAGTGGTATTTCTGAACCCTACTCAACCAATTATGATAGTTTATGATGAAATTCCTTGAAAAATCGACCATGAGGACAAATACAATAGATTTAAAAGAAAATCTACCTAATCAATTCATAGACAGTAAAAAAAAAATTTATGAAATTAGTAACTATTGAAATAAAATATAAATTAAAAATTTCATGATAATTTGATTATTAAATTATTTTATTTCTTTGTTAGTTTACGTGATATATTAAATCATAAAAAACAAAAAAGTAACAATTAATTAAAAAGTACGATTGCCATGGTAGTATGGTGCGCAGTTACAGTATACAAAAAGAATCTACGTGATTCACATCGAGGAATTTCACAAGCTGAACAATAAAACTTTACTTTTTTTTTTTGTCATTTTCTTTTTTCAAGAGCAGAAGCCACATTGTAACAATAAATAGGAAACCGGAGAGCTGTGACGTCGAAATAAGCTCAATTGTTTCATGGCTTTCTCGACAGTGACAATTTTATTTTTAAGAAAATGAAGTTATAATTTATTGAATTAATGTTTTTCAACAGATTATAAATTACTTTAATTAATTACCAATATAAAGGATTTTAAAAAATAAGTAGTCAACTAAAGACAAGGTAATTAAATAATTACTTCAGTTTGGTTGAAGTATAATCGATATTTTTCTGAAGAACCCAATTAAAATGATGGATTAGCCGTTGAATTAGCTTGATACGGCTCTGAAATGTTAATAAGGTAACTTAAAAGAAACATCGAAGGAGACTCAAATATTAAGGAGATTTAATATATTTAAAATTAAACGCAATACAGTCTAGCTAAAAATATTTTGAACTGATAATATAAATATCAAATTAACCCTCAAACGCTACCAAATGCTATTTCGACAGACTGTTTTCAGGTTTTTTTTTGCGGTTTTTTAAGGATTTTTACATTTAGTAATCTATAATGAAAGTTGAGGCTATTTGGCGAAAGTGAGAAATATATTACAGAATTTATTCAGTGAAAAATTTCGAAAACTTTTGGCCATTTTTTTACGTTCGGATCAAAATGTCACTGTATGACATTTGACAAACGTGGGTCATTTGAGAGTTAAAACTGTAATTGTAAAAATAACGTTTTTTATCAATTATTTTATGAACAATATATTTGTATAGTGAATTGAATTAAATTCGACTTTGTTTTTTCAGTTTTACCTGAGTCTCCAGTAATTTTAAATCGATATGGACAAGCTGTCAATGACACAATAGGTCCAGAAGGGGAACATGACGATTTAATCCTCACATGCCGAGTTACTGGCGGTAAGTATAAATGCTCAAATAAATATCTTATTCATAAATAATTGTATAGGGGAAGCCCGAACAAAAAGTACCGCGCGTTAATATCCCCGAACAAAATATTCTCGTGACAAAACCTATCTTTTGAAAATGTTTTATTTTTAACATTTAACATTATTAAAAAAAAAAATTCTGAAGAACATAAAATTATCTAACGAGCTAAAAATTTTTGTACTTCTCCGACGTATCACATTAAACGGCAAGACATTTATGGTACCAATTATAATCAATTATGAAAATGGTTCCCATAACACATGGTAATCGGTTTTTTTTTAAATATCGGTTATAAAAACGGCAACCATACATATTCAAACGTTTCAAGATTTTCAGTTAAATTTCTTCAAATTGAAAAGTTTGCTTCAACAAGTTCTTATTTTTAAATCAAGTACATCTAAACTTCAATTAAAATATATTATACTATTTAATCAAATGTTGTTTTAATTACGGTCAAATTTTAATACTTCAAGATGAACGCTTAAGCAATTTCTCGTAATCGCGTAGAGATTTTAATTTATAAAAAGGATTTTTTCGAGATAAACTATTTTTCGTTGCTTCAAACGAATTTGATTTTATTGAAGAGGAAATTCGTCAACTTCTTAGAGAGTTTGACTTCAGTACCTTATTTTTACAGTGTACGATACGAGAGAATCAGTGGCGTAAATTTTTTTTATAAAATCGACTCTTATTTGAATTTGCAGGGGTATAATGAATGCAAATTTTCAAGTTTTTTTTAACTACAAGTTCTACAGACTGCAATTTTGAGATAAATATATAACTGGCGAACTGAGAAAATCGATAGTGTAGATTTTGTTTTCAAATCGACACTGGTGGGGCTGTGCGGAAGCGTTAGGAATAAAAATTTTCACGTTTTTCAGCCAGAAGACCTACTGATTTTAAATTTCAAATGAATATTACCTACGATACGAGGAAATCAAAAGCGTGAACTTTCTTTATGAAATTGACTCTTATGGAGTTTTCCGGAGCGTAGAAACTGTAAGTATACGCTCTTTAGCAAAAAGACCTACAGAATTGAACTTACCAATGAATATTATTTACGAAACAAGGAAATCAATTGCGTAATATTTTTTTAGAAAACCCATTCTTACAGCGGTTTGTGCTCTTTAAATCTGAAACAGTCAAAAATACTGAAAAATCTTGTATATGCACTATTCCACTGCGATAAGTATACCACTTGGTATAGCTGTGAAACAGTGAATAGTCACTGTTTTAGATTTAGAAACTGAGCGCGTTAAAAATATAACTTTGTCTGATTTTTGGAATAAAAGTGTTCAACGAGAAGTCTGCCGGTAGTATAGCTTTCTATTGAACTGAATTCGTACGTTGGAAAGAGTTGGTGGCCTTGAAAAAAGCCGATTTGGTCTTGAAAAAGGCCGTTAAGTATTACGTTAAGACGTGAGAGTTTCAAAGAGAAGGTTCTGAGAAGAACCGTTGAGAAAACGAGATCTTCCGTTAGACTCGAAGGTCTGGTCGACTAGCCCTGAAAAAAGCTATGACAACGATAGTTCTTAAAAGAACTAGTTGAAGTTGAGAATGTCTGTAGACTATATTTAAGCCATGTTCGCTTGAATAGGTGTTGATTTGTGGTAGTCGCTGATAGCCTTGCTCGATATCTGTATTCCAAACAGTAAGACTGGTCAGGAATGAATGGGCTGCCGCTTTTTTTTAACTTTTAAAAATCTTTAATTGAACTAATTTACATTAAATAACATACATGTGTTACATATATATTTTCTCAATTTGCGATTCCTATTCATACATTTTAAATTTTACTCGTATTAACCTTAGTTTACATAATTGATTATCTTTTTGTGTGAAGTGGTTTCTGGTTAATTTTTAGAAAAAATTGGTATAAAAACCTCAATTAATCATCATTTTTCGATAACAATAACTATAACTATGTATAAAATTACAAAACTTAACACTTACAACCTAAGACTTACATACTAAGAGCCCTTGTGGCTTTGGTTTTTAGTGAGTATCTGTTGGGGCACTTTGTATTTGTTTCATGGATTATAATTCACAGAACAAATGTTTTTTAGAATATCTAGTTTTTTCATTTTATTCTTATAAAAGTTTATAGTTTGATTTTCAATTATGTTTCTAAATTTTGGAATATTTAATTGGCCATGTAATTCATTGATTTTAGTTCTGGGTTTAGCATTACATATCATTTTTAAGCACTTGTTTTGAATTATTTGCAATTTCTTGTAATTGCTATCGTAGGTGTTGCTCCAAATAGGACAGGCGTATAGTAATATCGGTCTAATGCACATTTTGTAGATTATTAACTTATTTTTTTGGGATATTTGACTATTTCTATTAATTAATGGATATAAAATGGAAATCGCTATGTTTGCTTTACTAATAATGGTATCAATATGTTTACTAAAACTTAGTTTTAGATCTAATGTTAATCCAAGGTACTTCGCTTGTTTTGTCAAATTAAGGAGATAACCGTTCATCACTGCTAGATTTTTTGTTTGTTTATTTTTATGAGAAAATATTAGAATTTCAGATTTTTGTGTATTTCTTTCAATTTTCCATTTCATGGAATAATTTTGGAGTAGATTGATATGAACTTGTAGATATTCAATTATAACATCTTTACTTCAGGATGATGTCAAAACAGCGGTGTCGTCAGCAAACAAAGCGATAATATTTTTAATGTATTTTGGGATGTCATTTTTGTATATTAGAAAAAGTATTGGCTCTAGTATTGAGCCTTGGGGGACTCCAGCTGCGATTTTACGTTTCGAGCTATATGAATTATTGACTTTAACTCTAAAGGAGCGACGCTTGAGATAGCTGTCAACAAACCTTATCAAGTATTCGGGTTAATTATATTGGAGCATTTTGTAAATTAGACTAGGTTGTCACACCTTGTCAAATGCCTTTTCGATATCTAATAATAATAAGCCGATACTTTTGTTAATATTAACGTTAGCACTTATAAAATTCCTTAGCCTAGCCAGTTGTTGAACTGTACTTCGCTATGATCTGAACCCAAATTGCTCAGCAATCGGTATATTATTATTTTCAAGAAAATTTTTTAATCGGCTGTTGACAATAATCTCAAGAATCTTTCCTAATGTGCCTAGAAGGCTAATTGGCCTGTAGTTTAGTGGATTATTTTTATTTTTTCCCGGTTTTGGAAAAGGTAATATAAGTGGATCTTTATAAGCAGAAGGCAAATATGATAAAGTTAAGCAGACCACAAATATATGAGCTATCTGTACCACAGCTTTTTTAGGTAGATGTTTCAGCACTACATTCTATATATTGTCATTACCTGCAGCTTTTTTAGGTTTAGTTAATTTAATAGCTTTGTAAACTTCCTTTGGAGCAATAAATGGAACTGTATTTTTATCGAGTGTGTCTAAAATTAAGTCGGAATATTTAGAGCTTACAATTTTCTCTGTATTAGAATTAGTATAATTGTTTGTTAGTTTGTGTGTTTCTTCGAAAGTATTAGCTATGACATCAGCTTTGTCAGAGTTATTGAGAATTGCTCCTTTATTCGTTATTAATGTGGGTAAAATATTAATGGTTTTCTTTGTTAACTTTATTGCTTTCCATAATGAATTATCTTTTACATTTAAATTTTTTAATTTGTTTGAAATGGTATTGTCGTTATGTTTAGTGATTGCCATCTCTACTTGTTGGATGTGGTTGTAATATATGGTTATCTGCGAGACGATGCGATTACTGATACTTTCGACGATAATAGTTTTTAATTTTAATCTGTTTCAGAATTTCGGCTGGTAAAGTGATTGCTTTAGGTGTGAGTTTTATTTTAGGTATAGATATATCAAGAGCTTTATTGATATTATCTGTTAGACTTTGTACTGATTTTTCTATATCATGTTTTGTTAACATTTTCGAATTGATAGTAGTGTTTTTATTAAGTATAGTATTGAACATATGCCAGTGAGCTTTTTTGTAATTAAATAATGTAACGAATTTTGTTATATAGTACGTATTATTTATCATAACTTGCACTGGCATATGATCTGAGTCGAAATCGTGGATGACAAGTGGCTTGTTAATTTTCGATATATTTTCAATTAGAGCAATGTCAACTGTAGATGGCGCAGCTTTATTGGACGGAAAAAGTGTATACTCATCAGGATAAAGTACCCTGTACATTAGGATGTGTCAAAAAAAAAACCTAATATTTTTTTTTTCGAATGGCCGTGGAATTCTGTCAGAAGACGTCAAAATAGAGTTCCTGTGAGAATATGAGCTTTTAATATCGATGTTTAGAGGTCGCGAATCATAATTTTCTGTTTTCTATTTAAATAACATGGGAAAAAAAATTTTAAGCTTAGAGTTTTATACCTCAGCAATAGCTCATTGTACAGATAAGCTCAAAATGTATTTTTGTAGGGAATTAAACGCTCTACAAAAAAAGTATCTTATTATTTTTCGATAAATCCGTCTGTTGAAAAGTTATTGGAGCTTGAAGTCAAATTCATAGTAAATATCGATTTTTTTTTACTTTTTCGGCAAAACTATCAGACACATCACAAAATATCTTGAGATCTTTTTTGTAGAGAATTTTATTCCTTACAAATTATTTTGAATCAATTTTTTTCAAATTCCGCATAACTTTCTAGTTATTTCCATTTTAATTTCAAGCTCTTAAAATCGATTAAAACACTATTTTTTTTAAGAGCTTAATATTAAAATGGAAATAACTAGAAAATTATTCGGTATTCGAAAAAAGTTTAGTAGAAATAATTTGTAAGGAATAAAATTTTCTACAAAAAAGATCTCATGACGTCTTGTGATAAGTCTGATAGTTTCGCCGAAAAAGTAGAAAGATCTCGATATCTACTATAAATTTGACTTCAAGCTCCAATAACTTTTCAACAGACGGATTTATCAAAAAATGATAAGAGACTTTTGTTGTAGAGCGTTTAATTCCCTACAAAAATATATCTTGAACTCATCTGTACAATGAGCTATTGCTGAGGTATAAAATTCTAAGCTTAAAATTTTTTTTCCCATGTTATTTAAATAGAAAACAGAAAATTATGATCCGCGACCTCTAAATATCAATATCAAGAGCTCATATTTTTACAGGAACTTTATTTTGTCGTCCTCTGACAGAATTCCACGGCCATTCGAAAAAAAAAATATTAGGTTTTTTTTTTGACACATCCTAATGTACAGGGTACTTTTCAAAAAGCTACTCAGTAGGGTATCATTTTTATTTGCTCTTGATTGGCAATGCCAGATAGAGTGTTTTACATTTAGATCACCTAGAATTATTACTTTGTTGTTAAGTTTGAAGAAGTTTTTTAAGTCTATAAGGTCTAATTTATTTTGCGGAGGGTTGTAGCAAGATATGAGTAATATGTTACCCAGGATTTTAATTGCGGGCGCTTCGAGTGTATTCGTAGTTAGTAGAAATTAATAGTTTAGTATATTATTTTTAATAAATAAGGCTAGGCTACCTCCACGGGTCTCGCTCACTCAATTTCTCCTATAACAAGTGTAACCTTGTAAATAGCACTTATTTTTAATTGTAAATGTAGTCTCATTAATAACTAAGATATCTATGTTATATTTATTTACAAAGTATGATAACAGGTGTATTTCATTATTTATACCATTGGAGTTCCAATGTACTATATTAATTAATTTTTTATAATGTAAATTCTGATTACTATCCATTAGTGAGATAATCGCTAATAATGATTATTTTGGTAAAGCCATCATGGCATCCAGATAACTTAACGGTCAATTCTTTAGCTAATAAAATTAATCTTTTAAAATCACAGATACTGTTTAATTTTTGTGTACTATTAATTAATTAATTAAATTTTTAATACGTGACTCACATTATTTACATTCAAATTTGATATATTACCAGAGGATTTGGAATGTGGATCACTTATTATATCAAGACCCGGTGTTAGTAGATTCTCTAGTTGAGACGTCATGTTGTTGGTTGGAGTTGGCTTGTGTAGTTGTTTTTGGTTGTTAACGATACTCTTGTTCCAGACTTGTAATGTGTGATGCGTGGACGACTGTGATGTTGGCGACACGATAGCTTTTGCAGGTAATAGGAGACATCATTGTGATAGGTATGGTTGTTTGGTAGCATTTTTTCTCTTATGACGGTTGTTTTCAACCATTTTACAATGTTCAACATAAGACGAACACTCTTTGAAACTTGCTGGATGCATGTCCTTGCAGTTGATACAGACCGGTTTCTGTTTAATGTCAAATTTACAATCAGACGTGAAGTGATTTGAAGCGCATTTGACGAATTTGGGGTGGTTAGTGAAATTAATCTGCCCATGGCCGAATTGCTGACACCGAAAGCATTGTGTTATTTGCGTGTATTGCGATATTTTTTCCATTTAATCTTAAATGAAAATAAGTTATTTATTTTATAAATTTTTTGTAGATCATCATGATTTTGAAGCGTGACCACGTATGTTGGTATTATATTTTGATTAGTGTTATATGTGTCGTGATCGAGGATTTTAGATTTCATTGGGATATTCCTATTTGCTGCTATTTGATGACTTATCAGCAATTTGATAATCTCTTTGATTTCGATCAGAGGTAATCTTCTTAACACGACATGGTTGAGCTTTTCTTCTGGTAGCGTGTACGTGTGGCTCTGCACATCCAATAAAGAGAATAACGATTTAACTTGTTTGTAATCATTTTTATCACTGGTGAAAACTCTCACTGCATCGTGACTGATTTTTAATTGTACTGAGTGAACACACTCTTTTTTAGGTTCGTTAATGAATTTATTAATGTCTTTAATACTTTGCTAAATAATTATTGGTGGTATTTTCCTCCGAATCTGAATCTCAATGTGAACACGTTGACTTGGCGAACGTCAGACAATCATCTCAATGCGCTAACGCTATTAGATTCCTTCCTTCTATACCCGAGAACCGGGTTCTAGAATATTCGACGGAGGAGTAGGAAATTTCGGTAACTGCGCTCCAATGAGATGGCTGAATTAAGAGTAGAGGGGGTCGAGTTAAGACAGACCAATGAGAATTCTGGATTGAGACTGGAGGGGTAGATTTTGTAACTGCAATGCTTTGAGGTACTGAGAGCGAGCGGACTGTCTCCATGGTCCGCGCCAAGTTAATGAGTTACTTTAGTTCTCCATGGTCCGCGCGATGTTTAGTACTTACTTTTAAAAATCCCGCCCCCCCCCTCCACCTCCAATTCTGCGACCGTGTGAGAAATTCGAATCTTCTCCTATCGAGTCGTCTTGATGAGGAGAGATTGGCAGCAGGGCAAGCTTGACAATCAGTCGAGTAAGAGTCGAGGTGGTGGTTTTAACGGTCACCACCCGACACAATCTATCACTACCCGGATGGAGCTGAATGACACGAGCGAGAGGCCTTTTAGATGGTGGAAGCCGCTGGTCAGTGAAAAGTACTATTGAGCCCACTTCAATATTGTCTTGAATTTTCTGTCATTTAGAGATCGAGTGATGAGCTTGAAGACATTCCATTGACCATCTATCTCAGAATCTTTGAAATCGTTCTTGAATTCTTTGGAAATGAGACAGTCTTGATTCTAATATGGATGATAAATATGGTTCTGGTATTGTAGTCAAGGCTTCTCCATGAATGAAATGCCCTGGATTTAAGGCTGAAATGTTTTCAGGATCATCTCATAGAGCACTGAGAGGTAGTGAGTTGAGTACAGCTTCCACTTGAGCGAGAAACATGGAATAGTCAAATGTGAGAAGAGTGTCTAAAACGGGTCGTTGAAGATGATGTTTAACGTACTTGACCGCTGCTTTCCACTTTTCACCCGTGTGAGGTGCACCAGGTGGATTGAAAATCCATTTAATGCCGTTGTTGGTGAGAATACGTTGAAGCTCTTAAGATTCCTTCGTCGATTTTCTGAATAAGTCCTCGAGAATAGCGTCAGCACCTTTGAAATTTGTGCCGCAATCACTTCCGAGTGTCTTGTAGAGTCCACGACGACTGGTGAAACGTCTGAAGGCTTTGAGGAATCCTTCTGCTGAATAGTCTGAGACTGCTTCTAGATGAATTGTGGAGATAGTAAACCATACAAAGACTGCCATCCAGCCTTCAGAGCTTTTTGCACCTCGACCTTGAAATGTTTTTAATGAAATAGGTCTTGCATAATCTACTCCAGTATTTTCGAATACTAGAGATGGTGTTATTCAAAGTGCCAGGAGTGGAGCGATAAGTTGTTGATCTCGACCACACGGATTCGAGCGCACACGAGACATCTTTGAATGAATCACTTTACTGGAGCTTGGTCACCGATGATCCATGATGGCCAGCAAGTTTTTCTGGCATGAAATAGTCAACTGAGTGCCGCCATGGAGTGTTCTTGAGTGAGCATCTGCGATGATGAGATCTGAGAGTTCATTTTAACGAGGCAGTATCACAGGATGTTTACTATCCTCGGTCAACGTAGAATTCTGAAGACTACCGCCTACTTGCAAGATACCAGTATGGTCAATTCCTGCCGTCAGTCGGGAGAAACCGTGGTTTTTGTGAATTCCCTTGCCAGCTTGTATGGTTTTTATTTTTGATGAGAAGTATGCTTGTTGAGTTGCCCGTATCTAGAACTGCTTTGCAGCTTCTAAGTCAGTTGGGTTAATTGGTGAGATGGCTAAACTTGAGTTCGGAACATTTTTAAAGATGGCTCACTGGCAAATCGAAGTGATTCTGAGTAGTCTTGAAAGACCTTTATTAAAGGATTTGACTTGAGGTCAGTCAATTAGATCCCATAATACTGGTGGAGACGTTATTAAGAGTGAAATGCCTGGTCTTTCTTCCAAGTCAGCTTCTGGAGATCGTACTACCGCTGATGGCCAGAATTCCGGAGATTGAGAGAGCCATGGTGGCCCAGTCCACCACAATGCGTGTTCGATGAGTTGAGAAGCACTTAAGCCCCGAGAGGTGCAGTCAGCTGGGTTGAGTTTTCCCGATGTCATTGATACTCGGTTGCTGACAAACTCCTTCTACCTCATTGGATTATTTTTTACCCATGCGAAAGTGACTGAGGAGTCGGTTCAAAGGAAAACTGGGACGTCATTGAGATTGAGAGTCTTCTGAACATGTTTGTGAGACGTTTAACAGGTGCCACATTAGTTTTTGAGTAGACTAGAGTGACTACTGATGAGTTGTCTGAGTATGTGACTCTGAGATAGACTGCTGCTGCCATTGTCAGCTGAGATGCGTCTGAGAACCCATGAATTTGTATTGCGTAGGCCTGAGAGTGCAAATGTAGCCACCTGGGTATCTAGATTGTCGAGAGTGTCTTGAGATCTTCGCGAAATTTAGCCCATTGATGACTTATGTCTGATGTCAGTGGATCGTACCAACCAATTTTTTCCAACCAGAGTTGTTGCATCAGAATTTTTGCTCTGATTACAACGGGTGCTATGAGTCCGAGTGGATCGAAGAGTTGTGCCACTTCGGAGAGAATCGCTGATTTTGTAATGGCTTGTTTGAATAAGGTGTTTCCTTGAAATGAGAATATGTCTTTATGAGGGTGATATGATATCTTTGAAGTACGATCTTCGAATGTGTGAACAGGTGAAGCTTCTTAGGTTGATATACTTGGTGGTGAGAATTGAAGATGATTACTTTTCAACTTTTTAAGTGGTAAACAAGCTGAGAAGCACATGTTGTTCATTTGCGTAGCAATGCTCTTGAGTTTCTCGAGAGTTTCTGCACCACCTCAGATGTCACCAACGTAACTACCTTTGAGAATCGTATCCACTGCAAGTGGATAGTTATAGCCTTTGTCAGCTACTAATTGGTTCAAGATGCGACAAGCAAGATATGGAGCTGACCGTGTACCATATGTTACGGTGGTTAGTTAATATGATCGAACGTCAGAGTCTTGGTCTAGCTAGAGGATACGCTGAAGATCCCAATCATCTTCCTGAACTTTGATTTGACGGAAAATCTTGACGATGTCCATAATGAAGTTATATTTATGTTGCCTGGTGTAGAGCAACACGTCGAAGATGTCGGACTGAGCCTGGGCCAATATGCATAATGTCATTGAGTGAGACTGGAGATAATGTTCTGCTAGATCCATTGAATACCACTCTGAGTTTGGTTGACGTGCTCTGCTCACGTAATATTTCATAATGAAGGAGAGAATATTGATGTAGCGTTCCTTAAGAATTGAGTCAGAGGTGAGCCTGAATTGAAAGGTAGTCGTACAACGTAACGACCTGAAGCGTCTCGAGAATAAGTTGTATTGAAATGCTTTTCACATTCTGACTCAGCTAAATTGAGGTGTGCTTCTGATGTAGTTGACACTTCTTCTTGTACCTAGAATTTCGTGAGTTTCTTGCAACTCATCGTTGCTGGTCAGATGAAGAGACTGCAAAGGCTTCGTGTATTCATACCAAAAATGGTATGCATCACCATGGGTTCAGAAGCACCCCTCATAGCTAAACGAGATGTCATTAGTATTCTTCTGAGATTGTCTGCACCGATGAGGAAGTCAACTGGACTTGGTGTTAGGAATTCTAAATCCGCTAATTTTAATTTGTTAATGTGATGCCAGTCTTGATTACTTACCAGTACCGAAGGAATTCGAGTGGTAATACAAAGTAATATAAAAGCATCTAATTGCACCTGAGATTGCGAATAACTTGATTGTAAGTCAAGCGTAGCTATACCTTGAGTGTGTTCAGGTGAGGTGCTACCGTTTCCGAGTATTGGAATTGCTGATAACTTCCTGAGTAGTCTAAATTGATTGACGAGTTTCAATGAGGCCAGTGTCAACTCTGAACCTGGGTCTAAGAGAATACGTACTTGATATTTAGAGTGCTCTGAAGATAGTATTACTACCTTGCATGTAGCAAGTAGCACAGCTGCGCGTGATATTACTTATATTAGATGCGCTGTTTTCATTTTATTGATTTTACATATAGTTAGGATTAGATTCGTAATTATGTTTATTTATCGGAAGAAAAATTGGTAAAAAAACCTGATTAAATTTAAGTTA
Source organism: Microplitis deprimator (assembly GCA_964016945.1). Classification (NCBI taxonomy): domain Eukaryota; kingdom Metazoa; phylum Arthropoda; class Insecta; order Hymenoptera; family Braconidae; genus Microplitis; species Microplitis deprimator. Next base: position 9,243,220 of record OZ024711.1, on the reverse strand, counting down.
AATATTTGTTGCTTAAAACTAGTTAACACTTAAACTACACTTAATATTTCTACTACACCTAAGTTTTATTATCGATTATAATTTGTTGAGATACTTTGTACTTTAACCATAGGTTTTTTTCTTTGATAACACCGGCACACAAAAAAAATTAAGTAGGATGTGCATTTGACCGGGCCTACCTACGGGTACGTATTTTGGTCCGCTGAATCCGAATTCGAGGTCAGTTTGACCCCTACACCCCCAAAATTTCGAGAAAACTTCGAATAACCGTAAAAATGATGAAAATCGGCAGTTTTAATGATAAAAAAATTTTTTGGAACTAAACTAAGCGTGATTTTCATGTATTTCGATCCGCTGAATATGAATCGAAACTTTATTGAGACCAAGAGCAATTTTAAATGTAAAAAAATCACACAAACCCTCCAAAATTCCAAAAAAATATAGTTTTCATGATAAAAAAACTTTTTCTGGTCCAATTCAGATAAAATTTTATATCTTTTCATGTCTTTAATTCGCATCTTAATTTTTTTAGTCTATTCACCTCTAAAGCTGGAAAAATTTGAAAAAATTGTAAAAATTACCATTCATAACAGAAAAAAAATTGATTGACCATGATTTAATGCCTAAAATAAATACTCTATAACGTAGATATATCTAATAACTAGAAATCTGTGAAATACACAAGACATAAAAAGATAGAAAGAAATGATTTTTACGAATCCTAAACTTTCCTTTGTTTGTATCGCTCTCTTTTATCCTCAAATGATCTTCGTAGTGGATTCCTCTTTCGTTTACGATTTTCTTCGGGTACTTCTCTTTTTAACATCCAACAAAAATCTGCCATCATGGTAACACTCCAATTTCCTTGGTATCTACTCTCCATTTCACTAATGTCTTGGTGAAAACGTTCTCCCCGTTCTTCACTATAGTCTCCACAATTGTCAGGGAAGTGGTCAAGATGAGAATCTAAAAAGTGTAATTTGAGATTCATTAAACAACCCAAATTTTTGTAGTTTTCCAGCAATGCGTCAACTAAAGTGCTGTAATCCTCACTTCTGTTATTTCCCAAAAAGTTTTGTGAAACATTTTTGGAGCTTACCCAAGCTGCTTTTTCTGTGTCGTTCATTGTTTCTTCAAAATTTGCATCCTGAAATAAAGATCGTATTTAGGGTCCATCAAAAATTCCCTTTTTCAATTTCGCATCACTTATTGCAGGGAACTTTTCTGTCAAGTATGCAAAACAATCACCATCTTTATTCAGAGCTTTCTTTCACGTACTGTTTTATGAGTCCCAACTTGATATGTAGTGGTGGCAGCAAATATTTGGAAGGCTGAATTAAGGGTGGTCGTATAACGTTATGGGAACCTGGATTCAATACAGATCTTGATGGCCAATCTTTTTTGACATAGTGATTTTTGCGGTCTCTGCTATCAAACAAACATAAATAGCAAGGATATTTGGTGAATCCCGATTGCTGACCTAAAAGAAGTGTTGCGATTTTGAGATCTCCACAAATTTTCCAGTTATGCTCTGAATATTTTATTTTTCCAATATAATCTGTAAATTTTCATAAGTTTCTTTCAGTTTTGTCGAATGAGCTATTGGAATCGGCGCAAATTCATTCCCAATATGAAGCAAAACAGCTTTAAGACTTCGTTTCGATGAATCGATAAAAAGTCTCCACTCATCGTCCTTATACGTGTTCGGTTTCAATTCATCAACTAAAGCTTTAATATCTGAACAGTATACCACCGAATTTTGATCGTCGTTCATAAAAAATTTCCGGAATTTTTTTTCCCTATTTCGATAGAATCTCACTGATACACCTTTAGCCAACAAATGTTTTTCTTTCAACCTTGACGCAAGTAATTCAGCTCCATCTTTCGGTAAAGCCAAGTCTCGAACCAGATCATTAAGTTCTTCTCGGCTAAACGTTTCAGGGTCTTTTGTTTTTCCGCCAGGTAAGTACTCTTCATCTTCTGAATGTTCTTCTTCCGAACTTTCTTCAACTAGCGTATCGTCTTCTTCTACATCTATTTCTTCAACCGTATTAACTTCCTTGCCAACTTCTATTTTTTGTGGCTTAATAGCTGATGAAACATTGGCGTATACAATTTCCTTTTTTGTATTCCAGGTGAACCCGGAAGTATCTGTCATACAGAAATAACAATTCTGTAAACCAGTTGGTGAAGACCATATCATTGGTATTGTGAATTTCAAGTTGTCCTGTTTCTTGTTTTTTTCCCACCGGATTAACATCATGTTACATCGACTACAAATCGTATGTGGAACCCATGCTGAATCCAAATTAGTAATTTGGAGACCAAAACATTCTTCATAAATTTGTTTGATCTTATCAGATAACGATCTTCGATTCCTTTCCAAATTGTATTCTCCACAAATGTAACAAAATGAATCAGGACTTCTATTACACAGATGAGAATTACTTCTGGTAATAGTATACTCTCCAGTAGCCAAGTTTCCCACTTCTAAAGAGCTGCAGTCGCTTGATGACGACGCCTCCGAGCCTGCTTTCTCACCCTGACCAAACGCCGATACTGGGGCTCTGACTCCCTGCATCGTAAAGTACTTATCACTTGTACCTGCCATGACGGCACACACGCCGTTAACCCAGGGACTCTGCCAGATGGTTCTGTTGCCCACCGTCACCACGTGGAGGTGCCCTGGTTACAGGCACAAGCAATTAAGTCTTCAGAAGTCAAAAACGAGAGTAAGAAAACCAAAAAAATTACTTTTTTCGAAATTTTGGAGGGTTTGTGTGATTTTTTCACATTTAAAACCGCTCGTGGTCTTAATAAAGTTTCGATTCATATTCAGCGAATTAAAATACATGAAAATCACGCTTAGTTTAGTTACAAAAAATTTTTTTTATCATTAAAACTGCCGATTTTCATCATTTTTACGGTTTTTCGAAGTTTTCTCGAAATTTTGAGGGTGTAGGGGTCAAACTGACCTCGAATTCGGATTCAGCGGACCAAAATACGTACCCGTAGGTAGGTCCGGTCAAATGCACATTCTACTTAATATTTTTCGTGTGCCGGTGTTATTATTCGTGCTGTTATTGTGTGTAGGGTACATTGATTAATTAAATCGATTTTGTCGGGACTATGAACGTTATGAATGGGGGAATTTTAATTCGGAGAAAAAACACTAAACTTATGAACGACCGCACACACATTAGTGGGATTCGAACCCGGGACCCTACGTACAAAAGACTGACGCTTTAACGACTTGGCTACGCAACCGACAGTAATAACTGAGTTTAGCTGTATTTGCTCTACTACATAATCTATAGGTAATTTGAGGAAAATTTTTTTTGTTCTGTTAGTATATTTTTTTACTTCATTTACTTTTTTTTTATAATTTAAGTTGATACCATATTTATAATATATAAAAAATTAAAATGTAAAAATTCTATATATTAGACCTACCCGGGAAAAAATGACCAGACCTGATCATGCCCGTTCATGTATGATCAGGCTTGAAATTAGACATGCTCAAGCCTGGTCATACCTTTCCATCTGTTCATGTCTGAAGCGTTAAATACGCTCCGGCCTGATCATACCTGTTCATGCCTTTCCATGCCTGTTCATGCCTCTCCATGTTTGTTCATGTCTGTCCATGTCTGATCCAGCCTGATATATGGAATTAAATTTAAAATCTTAGTTATAATCAAATATAACTTACTTAGTTATAGTTATATATAGCTAACGTAGTTATAATTATATATAACTTCTATCGAATTTTATATAACTATTAATCAATAATTAATAAATTAGATATAAAATTTTGTTAACTAATAATCTATCATGTATAAGATATAAAATTTTATTGACCAAGAACCTATCACGCATAAGATTTTTGTTACTTGATGTTCAAACGAAACTAACTTCTCAAGTCAATCTCTAAGGTCAACGGGTAGGGGGTTAAACTTCCGAGCGCAAGGTCCACAGTTCAAATCCTGCACACGCCCGAATTTTTTTTTTATTTTTCGTTTTTATAGAAATAATTCTATATAATTGTATATAGTTATACATAATTATATAGGGCCATTTTTTTTTTAATAATTTTTCCACCCGGGTGGGCATGAACAGATATGAACATACTTGATCAGACCTGAACATGCCTGGCCAGGCATGGTCATTTTTCATGCCTGGTCAGGCCTGAAGACTCATGTCTGTTCATTTCTGATCATTTTTCCCCGGGTATATATTAGAGTTATATAACATTTTGCCCGATTAGTTGCCCGATCGGGTAAAAAGTTATCAGGATACAGATATTTAGCCACTTCGGGCACCCAAGCGAGCTAGTGTAATCGGGCCCATAACATTTTGCCCGATCGGGTTAATGGTTTTCGGGATATATATTTTTAAACTTAACAGGCTCCCGACAGGGTATAAGAAATGAGGCTAATAAAATTCTCCCTCACAAGTTACCTAACTGGGTTTTCGATAGTTGGGGCAACGAAATCGTCCCTGGCACCTTCTCGGGTGCATGTCATTGGGCCTCACTTTCACTCCCCGATCGGGTGCTGGTCGACAGTCGGGCGGTTGTCGGGCACTTTCTACCAGGGCTATAAACTATATAACAGGGTATATCTCAACCTTACCAAGTTTGGTTCAAGCATCAACTTTTGGGTAAAAAGATTTTGTTGATGTTGAAATGACGCCGCAGTAGCTCGCGCTATCTCTCTCTAATTCACGCGTCTCTTTCTATCTCTCTCTCTATTTCGCGTACTCATCGTATTCACATTAATGATATTAGTTAATGGCTTGTAATAATTTCTAACTGACATCAATTTATTATTTTAATTATATAATTATACTTTTATTCTCTAAATTCACAGCACTTCATTTCTTAATTGATTTTAATTTATCAGTCTCAGTTTTATTGTATCTTAATTTAATTTTTATCAATTAAAATTTCAGGCTACCCGCCGTAGAATTAATTTTCTTTATTTTAATTCTTAATTAGCATTTTATAATTTATGATTTGGCAATTTCTTCATTAAAACTTAATTTTAACAACTTCTGGCTTTCTTGCCGAGAAATTGGTTTCTCTTAATTCATAACTAATTATTAATTAATTCTGATTCTCCTGCCGAGAATTTGACAGTCGGACCGCGTGATTAATTTCAACAGATTTTATTGTAAACCCTGGCTTTTCTGCCGAGGATTTTACTGAGTTTTTATTAAAAATAATTTTAAACCAGAAATGGCGACTACCCACGAATTGACTTCTTAACAATACCGAACCTTATTTATTGATCAGAAATTTTGGCTCCTCGCCGAAAATTTATTAACCTTCAAAAAATTTGTCCCCTGGTCCAAAGCTTCGGGGCATCTCTTCCTCCTGCCGATTTCCGACTCTTTTTCTCCTCGTTCTCTTTCTCCAAATTAATTTTATTTATTTTATCTGCGAAAATTCAGTACAAATTAATGAGCCTCGTTGTATCGGCTTTCTGTCGGATACAGAAATTTTAATTATTCAAAAGACTTATAGCTTCTGGAAGGTTCCATTTATAACCTCTCCAAAGCTTTATAACTACCTGTTGAATTTTCCTTGCGGTCACCCGTCTGCATGAGTCGCCGGTCTGTCCGACTGTGTTCCTTCTCACCTTTATTCACTCACTTATTTAATCTAGGTTCGCGGCTCTTCGGCTATTATCGAAAATTAACCACTCCTATTTAAACTCTAATTGGGTTTGGAGGGCAAGCCTCTTAAATTGGCGCGCCCGGTGACAAGTCGATACAATAGTAACGCGTATGGAGTACTTACGGTAATTAATCCACCGCGAGAATATCAGGTTAATTTAAATTTGAACATTTAAATTTTTTTCCCCGTTACAATTTATCTTCGTGTATACACATAATTTACCTGAAGGAGCTTAATGCGATTTTCCTTATACTCTATTCTATAATTTAGAAGACGCAGAGTAACGAACAAATTGCAGATGTTAAAAAATACATTTTTTTTTTTTTTTTTTTTCAAAATAGACTGAACTTTTACTCTTCGATGAATTATAATTGGAAATAAATAAATTTTTTCGAAATAAATGAAATTAATTCTTTTGAACTAATTTAAAAATAAATAATTCTTCAATCATATTTTTGAGAACGCTATTTGCTTTGACTTTCCGGTCACCTGCGTTAATACCCTCAAAGAAATTTCCCGGTCGAAAAAATTTCTTTAAGATAAAATAAGATGAAATATTTTTACCTTCAATCGAATTCGCAGAAAAGTGTATATTGTTTTTTCTTCAGGTAAATTATTTACGTTTAATGATTTATAATAGTGTATATTTTTTTTTTCTCAAAATGAAACATACATGACTAAATTAAATTATACATAAGAGTATTTGTGATAATCTGGCTAATTACATATTCATTTTGACAATAATATATATATATATATTAGACTGGGCCAAAAAAATCGACTATTTTTTTTTTTAACGATACTGTGAAAATATTATTTGGGGTGACAAAAAAAATTATTGTGAAAATTTGAGCCCTTAATATCAATATTGAGGTGTATCATCCCAATTTTTGATTTTTTTTCATGAGCGGGTTTTTGTCTTATAACAGTCAAACCATCGAGATTAACAAAATAGACTTCATTACATTTCTTGTAGAAAAAAGTTATTCAAGATTATTGACGTCATTTTACTTAACTTCAACCTTGAATAACTTTTGGAGGAGTGAATTTAGCGAAAATTGTTAAGAGACTTTTTTTGTAGAACATTTGATTTCCTTTAAGAATATTCATTTATTTTTTCCGGAAACTTATTTTTACATGAATTACAAAATTCCAAAGTTGAACAATCAAATTTTAAAATCATACCATTGTTCAAAGGATGATTATGAGGAAACGGTTCATCTGCCAAAAATTTTAATCAAACCTTTTTTGTAGAGCATCAAATTTCCTTCAAGAAATTTATCCAAGTTAATTTCGTTTATCTCGATGGTTTGACAGTTATGAGACAAAAAAAAAGGCCATTCGGCAGCCGAAATGGAAGGTAGATTTTTCAATTAATCGATATAAAAAAATAGTTTTATACCTAGATATCTTGTCAGTGTATAGTCATGATATGAAATTAGACTCGTTTTCTGAAAGTGAGGGTAAAAAAAGACGACGATTATTCTTGATAGAGAACTTCAGATAGTTGATTTGACATAACATTATATAGGTAATATACCAAACTAACCTTCACATAAATAAAGTATTGAAAGTTTAATTAGTATGAGATCATAATTGTAATCACTGTTACCATGACAAGCCCAGTTAAAATAACCAGTGAAATTTACAGGTTATTTTGTTCAAAATAAAATACACGTGACAAAATTGTATTATAATGGGAAATGCATGAGTTGTGTGGAATGAAAACCATATTTTCAACATTTTTCGATTTCATTAAGAATTTCAAGGCAATCAAATTATTGAAAGAAATAGTTGAAACATGAAGTTTAAGGTCATAAATTAAAAATTATTAGACAAGCTTGCAGATACTTTTTACGGAAATTGTCTATGAATATTAGTTTTGAAGTTATATGAGCTTTAGCAGTGATTAAAAAACGATTTTTACGAAAAATCATAAAAATTTCAAACAGCCATAATTTCAAAACTATTTGAACGATTCAGCCCATCTTTGGACCTGATCAAGGTAATCGCCTATAGAATAATTGTAAAAAATTCCATTAAGATCTGTAACCCTGGTTCAGAAATCTAATTTGGAATGATTCAATCCATATTAGAGTGTATATCTATATATAGTCAATTTTGCCAACTTTGAATTGTTTTGGATCGTGTTTGAATTATTCGAAATTAGATTTCTAAATCAGGGAAGAACTGTGCGTGTTATCGTAATGTCAAGACCAGTGAAAATCATTGGGAGTAGAGGTTCATTTGATACATCATAAATAATAGAAGAAATACTTTTAAAATATAAAATAGCAGTGAAATTTACAGCTTAATTTGTGCACAATAAAATACAACTGACAAAATTGGATTATAATGGGAAATGTATAAGTTATGTTGAATGAAAACCATATTTTCAACATTTTTTGATTCCAATAAAATTTTCAAGGCTATTAAATTATTGGAAGGAATAGTCTAAATATAAAGTTTAAGGTCATAAATTAAAGCTTATTAGTCAAGCTTTAAAATACTTTTTGCAAAAATTATCTAGGAGTTGTAGTTTTAAAGTTATATGGACTTGAAAGTGATTAAAAACTGATTTTTTCGAAAAATCGTTGAAATTTCAAACAGCCATAACTCCTAAACTAATCGACCGATTCAGCCCATCTTCAAACTCAACCGTGGTAATCACATATAGAATAAGTGTAGAAAATTTTATTAAGATTGGATAAGAACTGTAGACGCAATCGTGTCCGTAAAAGTCGGTTCTATCCCATATATATATGTATATATATTTATTTATTTATTTATTGTACAGACGCCTATCGGCAATATACATCATATATCGGTAAGATATGTACATCAAGAGATAGATATAAGTATGGATATTGAGGTTCTAAATATTACTTTTTCATTACCATGTTTACAGTTTAGCTAATTTACAATCTAAATAGTTAATGGGTGAATTATGCGGTTTGTCGGTGATGTGTTAGGATTATATTTTTGATGGTTGATAGAAAGCTGCAGTAGGTGCCACCGTAGAAGTCTACACGATCGTGCAAGGAGTTAACAGTATTAGCAATGCGATTTCTCGGACCGTTTATAATATAATTTTTGGAAGACTTCGTTGTTTTCAAAAGGCGATGATGCCTTAAGGCAAGATTTTTGGGTACGAATTCAAAACAACTTTGGATGTCTTGTGCGTCGATTAAGCCATTTGATACTTTAAAAAAGAAAGACAAATCTGCAACCCGGCGACGTTCCAGCAGGCTGTTTATTTTGAAACGGTTACGTATATCCAAGGTGGAGTATGCTTGGCTGTTGGGAACGTGTCGGACAGCTAGAGTTTTGCAAAGTATATGTTGTACTTTTTCGATCCTTTTTACTTGGATATCAGTGGATGGTGACCAGACCACTGAACCGTATTCTAGTATAGGCTGAACAAGAGAAGAGTATAGTTTTAACAGAGAACAAGGGTTTGTGAAGTCTCTGCTTGCTCTTGTGAAGAATCCAAGGACCTTGAATGATTGCTGAGTGACTTTATCAATATGCTTGGTAAACGTCAGCTTGTTGTCCATTAAGATACCAAGGTCTTTGATTTCGTCAACCTCTCTTATTTGTATGCCTTGGAGCTTGTAGTTGGTTGGTTCCGGATGGTGTAACCGTGAAAATGATACAGTTGCACACTTACTTAGGTTTAAATCGAGTTTGTTCAATGTGCACCATGCTGACAGTTCATCAATATCTTGCTGTAAGATTCTAATATCATCCTCAGTGGTAATTTCTCTAAAGATTTTTAGGTCATCGGCAAATAGTAAGAAGTCAGAATTGAGTTTGCCTCCGATGTCATTGATGAAGATGTTGAAGAGGACAGGGGTCAAATGGGAACCTTGAGGCACCCCAGATGTCACGTCAAACGAGTCTGACAAGTAGCCATTTACCTTGACCTGTAGTTTCCTGTCAGTGAGGTACGACTGGAGCCATTTCAACGCATTGCCTTGGATACCATACATACGAAGCTTATTAACCAGGATGCTATGATCCACCCTGTCAAACGCTTTACTGGAATCAGTGTACACAGAGTGAACTGCATAGCCGTTATTCATTGCATTATGTAAATAGTTTACATAAATGAATAGGTTCGAGGTTGTGGATCTTCCTCCTATGAAGCCGTGTTGCTTATGGGTGAATATATTGGCAAAGTATGTTGTGAGCTGAGGAAGTATTAGTTTCTCGAAGAGTTTGGCCAAGGCTGCTTGTATGCAAATCAGCCTGTAGTTCGTGACGTGGTTCTTCGGCCCGCTCTTGTGGATTGGAGTAATGAAGGATTGTTTCCAAACAGTGGGAAAAGTGCCCTGCTGAAGTGAAGTGATAAATATGTGTGTAAGTGGTGCACAGAGGCTAGACGCACAGCTTTTTAAGAATACATTTGGAAGGCCATCAGGACCTGCACCCTTTTTCGGGTTCAGGGCCCCTAAAGTCTTGTAAACTTTATCCATACTTAAACTGAATTCTCTGAGTTCCATGTCTGACGCACTGTCGTTGGAGGTTGCTGTTGACAATGGGGTTATTGGTCCCTGTGTATAGACACTTCGGAAGTACCGCGCGAATAACGCACAAGTTTCGTTCCCAGTGGCAGCTTGATCGTTTTCCCAAGACATTGATGATGGAATATTACTACAGGTGCGCTTTTTATTCTTAATGAATTTCCAAAATTCATTAGTATCATCCTGTACAAGTTTCTCCACCTTATCTACGTAACTCTTGTAACACAAATTGCTTAGCCTCTTACACTCGCGCCTGAGTTCACTGAATCTACTGTAGTTTAGTCTCGTTTGTTTCTTTTTGTAAGTCGAGTGAGCAGACTTCTCGAGAATAACTTTACGCTTTAGCTCGTTGTTAAACCATAGTGGAAAATCATTAGACTTACTCTTATGAATTGGTACGTATTTGGCGATCCCGTCCTGGATTGTGCTATAAAGAAAGTTTATTTTATCGTCCAGTGGCTCCAGCGAGTGTAGTTCATTCCAGTTTGTGTTAGAAAAATAGTCATTTAGGCTGTTATAATCGGCAGATTTGAAGGCTAGGTATGATGCATTAGGTGGCCGGAGACAAGCATGGATTTTCAAAGTGATGTCCAGCGCAGGGTGGTATTTATCCAGAGTAGTAATTTCCTGAGCATTTACCAGGCTAATATTAATATTAAGGGCTCATATTTTCACAATAATTTTTTTTTTGTCATCCCAAATAATATTTTCACAGTATCGTTAAAAAAAAATCGGTCTGTCAGTTGACCCTGCGGGCCAGCCTCAAAACTTCCCGCAGTTTTCGAGCTCCTCGAGCTCGAAAACATTGTTGGGAATACATTTTCGAGCTCTTTGAGCTCGAAAATACTTTTGAGTGCCTTTGTTTTTGAAAAATAACGTTTTTTACCATTTTTTCTCCAACAATATCTCTCGAACGAATTTACCGATTGCAACGGTTGAGGTAGCGATCAACGCGTTTTATTGAGTTCTAGAGCTGATCAAATTTTAAAATTGATTTATCGAGTTGTTTTTGAGAAATTTCTAAAAAACTAAAAAAAAAAATTTTTTTTAATTCTTTCGTTCACGGTTTCTCTTAAGCCAATGAACCGATTCTGATGGTTGAGGTGGCATTTGACGCGGCTTATAAAGTTTTAGAGCTGATTAGATTTTGGAATCAATCTATCGAACGAATTAAAAGTTATTCAAAAAATTTTTGAAATATCTCCGAACGTACCCTACTGATTAACCTCAAATTTTTAGTGCTTATAGTAAATAACAAGCCGCGTCGAATGACACCTTGACGATCAAAATCGGTTTATCCGTTCAAAAGTTACAGAATATTTACATACGTACGTACGTACGTACATACATACACTCGGACATCATCTGGAATTTAGTCAAAATAGCTTCCTAGAACCTCAAAACGTCGACATCTGTTGGAATTTCGATTTTTGCAAATCGGGGTGAAAACAATAACTTCCCGAAATTTTTGAAAATCTTGGACTTTCTTAGCAGGAAGTTAAAAAAATAGTCGATTTTTTTGGCCCAGTCTAATATATATATATATATAAATATATATTAGGGTGGTGCAAGAAAACCGACTATTTTTTTTTCGATCTCTCATGAACCTTTGTTGGCTTATGATGTTTTAAGAAGTCTCTCCAAAAATCAGCTCAATAAAAAATTTTCAAGAGGTCACTCACGAATTTTGAAAATAACAAAAATGATTGATATTCGGATTTTTTTATTTATAAATTTTTCCTTTCTCGTGGCAGCAATAGTTCATATTTGTGAAACTATGACTACGCTAAAAATTTAAGTCCAAAATTTAAATATTTATACCTTGCTCAAGAATTTTGAATGTTTTCGAGTGCTGTCTTTTGAGCGATTTTTGAGAGACCCTTGAATATTAATAATAAAGCTTTTCGATTTTTTCACTATTAATTTCTATGACAATGAATAAAAATATAACCCGAAAAATATAAATAATAAGTTAATTACATACTTTTTTATTTTTTAAATCAATTTGTAGGTTTTTTCGCTTGTTCAAAACTTACCAAATTTCATTGTTTAAGACTGTACTGTAGATTTTTTGTTATGCAAAAGTTATATTTCACTGAAATGAGAATAATTGAATTATAAAAAAATATAAAAACTAATTGAAACTATTAGTTACATAATATCAGTTAATATTCAAAATTCTTGAGCGCTGTTTAAATATTTAAATTTCGGGCTGAAATTTTCAGCATAGTCATGATTTTAAAAATATAACCCATTGCTGCGACGAGAAAGAAAAAATTTAGAAATAAAAAATCCGAATTTCAATCGTTTTTGATATTTTCAAAATTCGTGAGCAAACTATTAAAAATTTTTTATCGAGCTGATTTTTGGAGAGACTTCTTAAAACATCGTAAGCCAACAAAGGTTCATGCGAGATCGAAAAAAAAAAATAGTCGGTTTTTTTGCACGACCCTAATATATATATATATATATATATATATATATATATATATATATATATAAGGGTGCGTCATTTCGGAGCAACATTTTTTTTTACACAGAAAAAAAGGTTGACTTGGCCCAAGATAATTCTTGCCTTCATTTTTCTATTCTTGGGCTGAGTAATTGGGTTTTTTTAATCCGAGAACATTTTCTTCGACTAATATCATAAAAATATTGTATCAAGAATAATTTAATTTTTATTTAAGTTTAATAATCTTGGCTTAAGAATATTTATTTTAAGTCAAATTTATTTTGTTTCTAACCAAGTAAAAAAAACTATCAAAATAAGATATTTTTCTGTCTTGGTTGGTGAGTATAGTAAATTGTCACAATATATATCAATATTTCAAACCAAGAACTTTTTTTGCGTGGCAGAAGAACATTTACTCTCAGTTTGAGAAAACTACATTATCGACTCAAGACAACGGTCTATTGGAATGAGAAAATTTTAATTTTGATTTAAATAAATTATAATCTTCACTTAATAAAATAACTTTTCTTGAATCATGCAAATATTTACTTAACGGAAGACATAAAATTCTCCCATTGATGATTTTTTTTCTTGACTTAAAAAAAAACGTAGTCTCGATTCAAAAAAATAAATGACTACTTAAAAAAATATATCAACCTATATTTTTGAGTGAATTTAACCTAATATAAATATTAAATGATGTGAAGTAGGAAAGTGTATGCGTAGTATATTCAGAACATCACAATACAGCAGTATAGGGGATGATAAGGAATAAACTCTCGCGATTAAATGGCTTATGAACAAATTGAGAAAAATAAATTGTTTGCTCATAGTAGGAATCGAACCCAGACCGATTCGGCATCACGCGAGATCTTTACCAGTTATGCTACTCGACCATTTCTTGAATGTTTGTTCACTTTACCCATATATACAGAGTACATTGTACAATGTAGAGTCTACACTACCGCCACTTTAGTATAGTACAGTTAGCTTTCCCAAGAGAATTTTTGCGTTGAGCCGTGAGCGCAGTTGCTGTTGGTTCAAACGTCTACGCTGACTTGTCGCAACACAACAAATACTTAAGCCAAGATATTTATTACTATTGAGTCGAGTACTTTTAATTCTTGATTCGAGTCACAAATCATCTCGATTCAAAATAAATTATTCTTCAACACAGAATATTTTACTTTTCGGACAATTGATTATATATCGGGGCAAAATATTTATTTTTCTCACTTTAAGAAAATATTTTTTACTTCAAGAAACATATATTATATTGGTTGAATAAAAAAAAAATCTTGTGCCAAGATGACTAAATTTAAGAAAATTTTGTTCTTGAACCAAGAAAATTTTCGTTTTCATTCAAAATTGCAAAGAATATTCTTGCGGCAAGAAAAAATTTCTTGCGCCAAGATATCCTTTTTTCCTGTGTAAGTGCATGTGGAAAAAATCATAGTTCAACACAAAAAAAAATTTTCACGCAAGAAAAAAAATTCTGTCAATTATACACCTAGCTCATTGAAAAATTCAATTTCCCATTTAAATAACACGGAAATTTTTTTTTTTTTAACTTTGAGCATTTTTAACTCGTTAACTAATCAATAGATCGAATAGACTAATACATATTTTTGTAGTAAATTTGGAGCTCACAGTCAAGTTATACGAAATGTCAAGATCTTTTTATTTTTCCAGCGAAACTATCAGAAAAAAACTAAAAAAAAAAAAAAACATTTTTTTTCCGTAATTCGTCAATATTTTCGAATCTATTTTATCAAATGATCTGAAATTTCTAGAAAAGTTGATAGCCAACAAGCACTTTCGATTGCCGCCTTAACCATTTAAATCAGTTCATTAGTTGAAAAGTTACAAAGTGTTTGCATACATACACACACAAACAGACACTCGGACATTATTCTGAAAATAGTCAGAATAGCTTCCTACAGGGAGAGAAGAGAATGGTAATAATTAACAGTCTACATGGTAACCAGTCCTATTTTTTAAAGCATCGGAATCATTACTATGTAGCATGGGAATGATTACCATTCTTCTGGTAATATTTACCATACTACATAGTAATCGTGCTACTGGTAAATATTACTTTGTAGCATAGTAATCAAAGCCATGCTAGAATGGTATTGTCCTATGCTGAATAGCGCGAAAGCAGTTTCGATATTAAGCGTTGCTATATAGTATATACATCCAATATAACCTGTACATATATTAATCTTAATTACTACTTATATCAATGAATATTATCTTAATGAACATTTTCAATTATACAAAACTTAAGTCTTATTTGACAAAGTATCGTTGTCTATTGTATTCTGATTTAAAATGTTATTCTACCGCACGTATCGTCACTGCTGCAGACGGAAAAATGTATATTCCAAAGCACTAGATTTAATATTTTCAATTTAGATAATTTTTAACTTCCTCTACATTAATAATTCATAATTAATAATTTTACTTACAATAAAATATTGATTAAATGTATTTTCAATAAATAATTAAATTATTATATTATTTTTCTAATAAAACTAACCCATATTAAAATACATGTATGTTAATGTTAATATTTATTATTTTATAAATTTAGTTGAAAATTTATTTATTATTAATTAAATAACCTAATTTTTTAATTATAAAACCTTATTTTAATATTAACCTAACTATCTTCAATTGCAAGCAGCTTCATCGAAATTGTAATAATTCCAATGTAGCATAGGAATGATTCCAATGTAGCATGGCTAGCGTTACCATTTAACATCGGACAAATTACTATGACAAATAAATAATACGGCTAAAAAACTTGCGTTACCATGCTACATAGTAATAATTACTGTGCTACATTGGAGAATATACCATTTAATTCTCTCCGTGTAGGACCTCAAAACATCGACATCTGATGAAAACTCGATTTTAAAAAAATTTACGATTTTCTTAGCGGGAAGTTAAAAAGTTAAAAATGTTGCTCTGAAATGACGCAACCTAATATATATATTGCAACGAATGTGAATCTGATTCTTTTAAAATATTTGAATAACTAGAAAATAAATGCCTTCTTCTCTTGTTTTATAGAAACGTGACTAGAGTCAGCTAGTCTTAATTCGACAGCATAACAGCATACATCTGTATTTCAATAAACTATATCTCTCTTGCCTTTTCTTTTACTGCTGTTAATTGTGGTGTTATTTCTAGTATAAGTGTGTTATCATTGTAGCATAAGTGATATTAATGTTCTGATATACTACAATATATACGTGTTTATACATTTAATAAATACATAAACCATATGATTTGAAAATATTTTTCCACTTAAAATGAAAAACATTAAAAAAATTTTTGTGACAATCTTTGGAATAAATAATGAATTGACAATAAATTATAAGAATAATTTTTTTCTACTGAATTTCATCATAGATTTATTATTTCCGTGAATTCGTAGAAAAAATAGATAATGGTTCACAGAAATTTACAATACCCAAGAGGTTATCCACATCACTGTTACCATAACTTGCTTATACTTTTTTTTTTATTTTTATTAAAATCAAATATTTTATGATAAATAGGTCGTGAAATTTTCTATGCAAACGACATTTAACGGTTAATAATACAGAATATCAATAACTATTGATTTAACTTTAAACATATTAACTAAAAAATATTATAAACTTACATAGAAAAATAAAATTTTTATCTATCAAATTATGAAATACATATAAGCATAAATACATTTATGTAAAAATATATATATATGTTAAGTTTTAAGTAATTAAATAAAGTGATGCAACTTTTTCCAGTAACTCAACGTCAAAATCAATAAAAAAACTGAGTAAATAGAAAAGTTGTCGTTGCTTTTCTCTCTAGTGTACAACAGGTTTTGCTCACATAGATATTTCTCTCTCTCTCTCTCTCTCTCTCTCTCTATATATATATATATATATATATATATATATATATATATATATATATATATATATATATATATATATAATGGTAGTAGTAGTAACGGTGTCGTCAGTTATTAGATCAGGCAACTTTTTATCGGTAACCGAGGGTAAGTGAAAAGTTCTACGTTTAGTCAGGCAAGAAGAAGAAAAATAAAGAGAATGAGTGAAAAAGCCGAGAGAGGATGCGCTCAGATCACTCGAGTTGCAAGCCAAAAAGAGAGTAGTGGAGTAGGGAACTGTAAAGCTCTTCGCTGTTTACTTTGGCAACTGGATCTAAATTTCTGTTTATAACTGCTGGAACTTCTACGACCGCTTTAAAAGATTATTTTTGCCCCTCAACCGCTCTTGTCTTTCGCATCACTTTATATCCATTCATATATATATATATATATATATATATATATATATATATATATCTATCTATACTCTTATTCCGCTCAATCCTTTTACGTACACTAGCTTTTTTTATATTTTTATTCATCTTTTTAATTTCCCGCTCTAGAAATTAAAGATTTTTTAGACAAAAGAAACTTTGTCGTGATTAGTTTAAAAATTCATTTCAGATTTCTTTCTTTCTTACTCAATTACTTATTCATAATTTTCATGATAAAATTCAAGTCATTCCTTTTCTTTATTATTTAAATTATGCCAGGTATTGATTAATTTTTTTAGTACTTAATTAAAACGAATTTTTTTAACTTCTTTTTTTTTTTTTAGTTTGGTGATTTGATTAACTATTATTAATTACTTCATGCAAAAAAAAACTGAAAGAATGTTTTATGGATTTAGTTATTTTGTATAGCATTCAATATCAATAATGTGGTATGTAATTAGTTTTCGGAAGTAAACAATTATTGAGATGGATTTTGGAAAAGATTTTTAATATAAAGTTATAGTCACGGAAGTATAAATCTATATAAGGTTTAAAAGTTATTGAGCGCTGTAAATCGATCTCAAGTAGGTCACGTCGTCAAAGCAGTTAAAACGCAACTAAGTTCGAGAAGCTTCTTGAATAACAACGACATAAGAGTAATGCAAGAGGATAAAATCTGTTTTATCGTTTCAAAACTTCATATATTTCAACTGATACGTAACTATTCTTTCTCTTGTGTTGTAAATATAAATAACAGTACTATGTAACAAGTTGAAAAAAATTGATGGCAGAAAATAATTTGAAGTTTAATCGAAAATCAAGAACTAAGATTATTAATTTTTCATATCTATAAGGCATTCTACGCCAAATCGACCACTTTGGAACCCGACCTCTTTAGATGTGGCTGAGAATTTTTTTTCTTTTTCTACCCCATCAAAAACTTTTCTCATAATTATTTCAAATTTTTTTACGTAACCAAAATAACGATATGAATTAAAAAAAAAAATGGCTTTTTTTCGTAAATGTCATAGAAATCTATCTTTTGCATTTGTCCTCATAGTGAAATTTTCAAAGAATTTTGCCATAATTTATGATACATAGTGCCATAATTCAGCGAGTAGGTTTCAAAAATATCATTGGTTCAAAAGTTTATATATATATATATATATATATATATATATATATATATATATATATATATTGGATTGTGTAAAAAAAAAATTTTTTTTTTTTTAATTCAGTACATCTCAAAAGTTACTTCAATAAAAAAAAAAAAATTCTTAAATTTCAGCTCTATAACTCAAAAATTGACCTGACGCACGAGGGGATTCCCTTTCCCATTTAAAATACATGGAAAAAAATTTCTTTTTTCTATTGTGTAAATAACTATGCCAAAGACATTTTTTCCGATTTTTTAACTCAGCAGTCTTGTAGGAAATTTAATTCTCTACAAAAAAAAAATCTCATATGTCATACGCTGAAGGTTAATAGAAAGAAAGTTATTAAGGTTGAAACAGGGGGAAAAAGTCGAATTTTTAGGTTGGCAAAAGGAAAATTTTTTTTCATTTTTTCTTTAATTCTACAAAATTCTATTGTAATTGAAATTGAAAATTAAGGTTTTTGGTATTTACGTTTTCTAGGTTTATAATCCTTCAAAATAATATTCGACCACAAAATTTTTTCTAAATAATTAAATTTTGCTCAACTTTAGAGCTCAGTTCTGTAACTTTCGTTCTATGAGCTCCATTGAAACGACTCTAAGCACAATTTTCATAAATAATTCAATTCTCTATAAGAACTTTAATTGCAAAATAATAAAAAAAAAAATCCGGCTAATTAACGAATAAAAAACAAAAATTTTTTCATCTTAAAAATTTGACTTTTTCCTCTTAAGTTTCATCTCTCCTAACTTTTTTTCTATTAACTTTAAGCGTATGGCACAAGAAACCTTTATTGTAGAGAATTTAATTTTCTACAAGACTATTTTGAACCGCAATTGTTTTATTGCAATTATGTGATTGCGTATTAACCAGTAGTCAATACCAAAAAAAGGCGACGAGTGAATAAAGGCAAGAATTAGCTATAAGTTTATCTCAGATTTATTTTGAGTGAAGCGTGCTGCTTCTTACAAGTTCAAAAAGATAACTAACTACATAAAAATAGCTTAAAATCTAAGTTACAATTTTTGCGAGGGTGGGAATTAGCTAGAAAGTAGGAATTCGGAAAAACCTATTGGCTTTCCTTGTGATCAGGCTTCAAAAAAGGGATGAAGGATCGGTCATTGGCTAGTGCTTGGAAAAGTGGGTGCGTAGGAGAGTCGTAGACGGGACCTTTATGGGCCTAAAGGAGATGGAAACGACGAGGCAAGAAAAAATGGCGGAAGGAAAGTCCCAAGGACGCTAGGATCGTGGGACTGCATTAACATAAACAAAATTTTACTTATTTTTATGACTTAATATAGGGTGAACTTTTTTCTTATTTGATGCGAGCCTTATGGCCATATAACATAAAAAATGGAGAAAGGTTTATGATTTAAGCCTTTGCAGCTGTACGGTCCCTTTCGCGACAATACGAAAGGCCTTGAAGAACTCATTAAGATTTTTAGAGTGGTAAACTTTGGAGTTTATAAACCCAAAATGTGCAAGTCAGATGTTGAGTGCAGTAAAATAAAATAAAATAAAATGTAATAAAATAAAATAAACTAAAATAAAATAAATGAAAGTAAAATACACACAAGTTTTAGGCATGTGAAAATGAAAAACTATCAAAATAATAAAATGTTGGAGATTATTAAGAGTTAAA
Source organism: Microplitis deprimator (assembly GCA_964016945.1). Lineage (NCBI taxonomy): Eukaryota > Metazoa > Arthropoda > Insecta > Hymenoptera > Braconidae > Microplitis > Microplitis deprimator. The sequence goes on along the minus strand of OZ024711.1, from coordinate 9,223,440 downwards.
TATGATCTACGTTGAATTTAATTAAGTCAAAGAATATCTGAAATAATGAGCTAAATTAATTTAGATCAGAGGAGACGGAACGAAGACTGCGGAATTCAAAAATCGTAAAATTTTATTTTTTGACATAATTATTTACAAAATAGAAAAACAAATTTTTTTCAATGTATTTTAAATGGGAAAAGGGACTCCCCCCCCCCTCCGTGCGACAGCTCAATTTTTGAGATATAGAGCTGAAATTTTAGGAGAATTTTTTTTTTTTATTCAAGTAACTGTTAAAATGTATTGAATTAAAATAATAAATAAATTTATTTTTCTGACACAGTCTAATGTGTATATATATATATATATATATATATATATATATATATATATATATATATATATAGATTAAGGTGGCGCAAAAAAACCGACTATTTTTCTTTTTTGATCTCGCATAAAAATTTGTTAGCTTACGATGTTTTAAGAAGTCTCTCCAAAAACAATCGAAATTGGAATTTTTTATTTCAAACTTTTTTCTTTCTCGTGGCAGCAATAGTTTATATTTGTGAAATCATGACTACGCTGAAAATTTAAGCCCAAAATTAAAACATTTAAACCTTGATCTAGAATTTCGAATGTTTCCAAGTGCTGCCTTTTGGACGTTTTCGAGCGACCCTTGAATATCAAAAATAAAGCTTCTTGATTTTTTCACCATCAATTTTCGTAACAATGAATGAAAATATAACTTGAGAAATAGAAATAATAAGTTATTTACATACTTTTTTATTTTTTATTTCAATTTGTACGTTTTTTCGCTTATTCAAAACTTACCAAATTTTACTGTTTAAGACTGTCCTGCATATTTTTGGTTATGCAAAATTTATATTATTTTCTAGTTATTTTTATTTTAATGTCAAGCTCATAAAAAAAAATAGTCTTCTGATCCATTTTAAGAGTTTGATTTTAAAATGAAAATAACTAGAAAAGAATGCGGAACTCGAAAAAACTTTATGAGAATAACTTCTAGGGAATAAAATTGTCTACGAAAAAGGTCCCATAATATTTTATAAAAGGTCTGATAGTTTCTCCGGAAAAGTAAAAAGATCTAAAAATTTAATATGGATTCGACTTCAACCTCAAATAACTTTTGAACAAATAGATTTATCAAAAAATAATATGAAACTTTTTTTGTAGAGCATTCAATTACCTACAAAAATATGCCTGCCAATCATTCCTATGACACATCGTTAGCTTTTTATAAAAATCAGAAGACGCAAAAAAATTTTTTCCATGTTATTCTTATGGAAAACAGAAAAGTGCAATGCGGAACCTCTTAATGTTAATATTAAGAGCTCTACTTTGCACAGGCATCTTTTTTTATCTATATAAAACTCTTAAAACTGTTTGCAAGAAAAAAAAAATTTCTTATTTTTTGAATCACCCTAATATATATATATATATATATATATATATATATATATATATATATATATATATATATATATGTAGCGACTACGTCACTACTTATATTATTGATATTCATAATTTCGGATAAGTCCGTCAACCATCGATCGTCATCGATCGCCGAATACTTTCCCCCACGCGGATACGATATTCGGTAGCAACAGTATCCCAGTCACTACATTGGTGACTGCCCAACGTGATTCTCAAGAGGACGCCATTTCGTGCACACATCCCACGTGGCAAATAGCACGTTGAGTGTAAAACATCGTGTCTCCGCTGATTGCTGATCACGACATATTAATTCCGCTAGTTCTTTACAACAGTGAAGTGCGTGACTTAAGTGTTGTGCAAGCCTTTTATCACGGCTGGTGCATTGCGGGGCATTTTGGGCATATGCTGCACTAGTTTATAATTTAAGGGACACCATCGGGGTGCAAATTAAATTGTGATAAAAGTGATCAGTGAATTCCTGTTCAAAATACAGTGAATAAAATTATCGTTCGCGTTCAATTTTCGCCTAGTGAAGCGTCTCGAACATTCCTAAACGGTGAGCTAGTTTCGACGGACACTAATCCGCTTACAGTGGTATTATTATTAAGTATAGTGTTAGTTTTATTGTGTTAGTATTCCTCGTACATTAACGATGTCGAATCCAGAGGACAAGAAAGACGATGTCTTTTTGGACGCCAAGCCAGTGATTATGAACTCTCTCAAGGCACCTTACTTCAACCCGAAGCGAGTGAGTTTATGGTTTGCGCAGCTCGAGGCTCAGTTTGCGATCCACGGCGTAGCAACTGAGAGAGAAAAATTCAACCACGCGGTTTCTCTCATCGACACTGAGTATGCTTGTGAGATTGAGACCCTCTTCAACAATCCACCAACGACGACGCCATACGCCGAGTTGAAAGCCACGCTCATCGCGTTTTTCTCAAAGTCTGAAGAAGCCAAACTACGTCAGCTTCTAGATGGCGAAGCGATCGGTGACCGATCACCATCACAGTTCCTCCGCCATCTTAAATCGCTCGCGCTGACTATTGATGACGCAGTCCTGAAGGCAAGATGGCTGGCAAACTTGCCCAAGAAGACACAAGAGCTTCTAGCTATCTCTCCAACCACAACTACCATCGATGAGTTAGCCAAAACAGCTGACAAGCTACACGAGATATTTCCAGTGACTCACACCGCTGCCGTAGCTTCATCATCATCATCATCTTCGCAGGAGACGATGGCGCTGCAGAGACAAGTCAGCGAATTATCTCGACAAGTGGCAGCCCTCACTACAGCGTTCAACCAAAACCGCGGCAGATCACGTAAATGAGGACAAAACAATCGCTCTCGAAGCAAATTGAAGCCACACAAGCTTGATAAAACAGGTATCTGCTATGACCACACAAAATTTGGTAAAACCGCGTACAAATGTACGCCAGGCTGCAAGTTTTCGGGAAACGTGAACGAGAATCACTAGCAGCGGAAAGCGACTCTCTCGCATCTTCTAACCGCCTATTCGTCGTCGATCTAACCACGAATACTCAATACCTCGTGGATTCTGGTTCAGATATCTCTGTATATCCATACGGGCGGATGAAATGCAAACCTACACGGGTAGGATACCACCTTCACGCAGCAAACGGCTCGTTGATCGAAACATACGGTTGCATCACATTGTCTTTAAACCTCGGTTTACGTCGAGAATTTACGTGGAGATTCATCATCGCTGACGTCACGAAACCAATCATTGGTGCCGATTTCCTAAGTCATTTTAACTTGTTAATCGACCTCAAACATAAACAATTACGTGACGGCTCCACTGGTCTCTAAACACGCGTGAATTCAATATGCTCAGATGCAAAATGCATCAAATTAATTGAAGGTGATACAGTTTACCATAAACTGTTATCAAACTACCCGGCTATAACTCGACCTGAAGGAATAACTTCAGCAAAGAAGCATTCCACAGTACATTATATCAAAATGACATTGGGACCTCCAGTATCGTGTAAAGCGCGACGTCTTGAGCCTAATAAATTGAAAATCGCGCAAGAAGAATTCCGCAAGATGGTTCAACTGGGTATCGCACGTCCATCGACCAGTCCTTGGACATCCCCACTCCATCTTGTACCCAAGAAATCTGGAGATTGGCGACCATGTGGCGACTATCGACCACTCAATGCCCGCACGATACACAATAACTACCCGGTCCGACGACTCGACGATTTTACCGCAACGTTGCACGGTAAAAATATATTTTCAGTGCTAGATTTGGTTAGAGCCTTCAACCAAATTCCCGTCGCCGAAGAAGACATCGAGAAGACAGCCATCATCACTCCTTTTGGCTTGTTCGAATTCCCATACATGACGTTTGGACTTCGAAATGCTGCACAAACTTTCCAAAGTTTCATTGATGAGGCTACACGAGACCTACCGTTTGTCTTCCCGTACATCGACGACGTGCTAGTAGCTTCAGAGAACAAAGAGCAACATCTCGAGCACCTAAAAATTTTATTTCAACGCTTACAAGACTACGGACTTATCAACGCAGCCAAATCGATGTTGGGCCAGCACGAGTTGAAATTTTTAGGTCACCACATCAGCAACAAAGATATCAAGCCGTTGCCCGACAGGGTAGACGCAATTATTAACCTAAAATTTCCTAGTACTATTTCTGTATTATGTGGTTTTCTAGATACCATAAATTTCCAGAACTCCGACAGGCTTATGACAACACAAAGCAGGCATTAGCCAACGCTGCAATGCTTGCGCATCCAAACGACGACGCAACTTGGGCTATTTTCTCGAACGCATCAAACACAGTCATTGGTGCAGTTCTGTAACAACTAGTTGACGGAGAATGGCAACCACTTGCTTTCTTCAGCAGAAAACTACAGCCATCCATTCAAAAATTATCGACGTACGATCGCGAACTTCACGCCATCTATGAAGCTGTCAGACACTTCCGTCATATTTTTTAAGGTAAACAAGTTGCAATTTACACCGATCATAAACCATTGCTCTTTGCTTTTCAACAACGTACTGAACGAGCATCAACGTGGCAATTTCGTCGCCTAGACTTTATTGGCCAATTTACGAGTGATTTCAGACGTATTTCGGGACATGAGAACATTGTTGCAGACACGCTGTCACGTGTTGAAGCCATTTCGACACCGATTACCACACACGAGCTGGTAAAAGCTCAGAAGAACGATCCTGAACTACGAGATCTTCTTGATAACGCAGCAACGTCACTACAGTGGCAACGAATTGTCGTCAACGACCATCCGGCCGCAGTTTATTATGATGTTTCATCAGGTAAACCACGTCCATACGTTCCTGGTCAACTTCGAAAGAAAGTTTTCGACGCGCTGCACTCTCTGGCACACCCTGGCATCAGAGCATCTCAGAAACTGGTGAGCAAACGCTACGTTTGGCCATCAATCCAGAAGGATTGTCGAGAGTGGGCCAAAGCTTGCATAAACTGCCAGCGAAACAAGATTCATCGTCACGTGTCATCACCTCTCGCACGTTTTGATTTGCCAACGCAACGTTTTGAGCATATCCACATTGATTTAGACTCTCTACCAGTATCTCGCGGCTACAACAAGTGTCTGACGATCGTCAACAGATTTACCCGGTTGCCTGAAGCCGTGGCACTTAAAAATGAAGACGCAGATACTGTCGCACTCGCGCTGTTCAGAGAATGGATCTCAAAATACGGTGTACCAACTAGAATAACGTCCAACCAAGGAGGACAATTCAAATTATTTGGCATAACACATTTATTAACGACGCCGTATCATCCTCAATCCAATGGTCTGGTGGAACGTCTACACCAGCAACTCAAGGCCGCACTGATGTGTCACGATGACACTTGGTATGACTACCCGTCGTCTTACTTGGTCTACGAGCAGCCTGGAAAGAGGATATACAAGCTACCTCAGCCAAGCTTATATAAGGTGAGCCGATTCGCTTACCAGATGAACTACTAGTTCCGTCAAATAAACATGTAAATGCTGAAAGTGTTTTACGTAATTTAAAATCATTTTTCAATAACTTGGCACCGGCCGAAACCTCGCGTCATGGAGAGCGTTCTGTTTTCTGTTTCAGAGACCTCAACACTTGTTCCCACGTACTGGTGCGAGTTGGACAAATTTGACCATCATTCTCAGCTCCGTATGAGGGTTCATACGAAGTTGTCGCGCGACACGATAAATACTTTATCGTGAACTACAAACGCGCCAATACTGCAATTTCCATTGACAGACTGAAACCTGTCTATTTTGTGGCCGACGACGCTTAAAATTATTTTTTTTTTATATAATTTAAACTCTCGTTTAAATTCATTTTTTATTTTTTTTGTTTGTTATTTATTGTATTCTCTCTAGCTAGTGATTTCCTCACAACGTAGCACACATGCTCAAATTTTTTTTTTTTTGCATTGTAAATATTTCTTATTATTTTTCATTTGTAAATAAGCATCATATTTTTTTTTTTTTTAGGAGGAGAAGTACTGTAGCAACAACGTCACATATTATTGATATTCATAATTTCGGATAAGTCCGTCAACCATCGATCGTCCTCGATCGCCGAATACTTTCCCCCACGCGGATACGATATTCGGTAGCAACAGTACACACAAGTACACAAGTACATTAGAGAGATACACTGCAACTAGCTATCACATATCTAATGCGACCAGTATTATCTTGTATCATATAATTTATTGAATAAAACTAATTATTGATTATTTTGTTAACACTAATAATTGGAATCAGATAAATTAATGAACGTAGTGATTAAGTTCCTATAAACCTCATCCCAGTCACTACATATATATATATATATATATATATATATATATATATATATATATATATATATATATATATATATATATAAATTTGTGGCACAAGATCCCGTTGGAATGGAGAGCTCAAACCTTAAAGGAATTTTTTCTGCCGTAATTGAAAACGTTTGAGAGGCGATAGTAATAAATTTAGAAAATCATCCTTTTGAGGACCACTTTATTGCACATTGGTGCAATACTGCCTCATTTAGCGACATGCGCTTTAATTTTTTGGAAATATTCATTTGTTCGTGAGTAAAACTCGGCCAAAGTTCCTGATTATTGTATTAGTGCAACACAGATATACCTTTTACCCACTTGAGTGCGAGAATTGAAAAAAGTAAGATCTCGTGATAAGGATGCAGAGTGATTTGTTGTTATTTTAAAAAAATTTTAGATAAAAATAAAAAAATTTTTTTCTTTTCTTCCTTTTGATCTTGCTGTATCTCCAAAATTATTGTAGCTTAAAATCTGAAAAATTTTAAGGAGTAGCTACTATTATAAGGATAAAGTTTAAAGAGTTTCAAATTTTTTGAACAATTACTTTGGCCAGAATAAAAAATTAATCGTTGAATGCCAAAAACCCCATGTTATTCAAACGGGAAACTTACATCGCTGTGCGGTACGGGTTAAAATTAAGATAGAGACCTGAAACTTGGAGGATATTTTTAACTTCCTGCTAAGAAAATCGAAGATTTTCAAAAATTTCGGGAAGTTATTGTTTTCACCCCATTTGCAAAAATCGAAATTCCAACAGATGTCGACGTTTTGGAAGGTAGGAAGCTATTCTGACTAAATTCAAAATGATGTCCAAGTGTATGTATGCACGTTCGTACGTATGTACGTATGTAAATATTCTGTAACTTTTGAACAGAATAACCGATTTTGATCGTCAAGGTGTCATTCGACGTGGCTTGTTGAATACTATAAGCACTGAAAATTTGAGCTTAATCGGTAGGGTACGTTCGGAGATATTTCATAAATAAAATTTGTTCAAAAATGTTTTTTTTTTAATAACTTTCAATTCGCTCGATGGATTGATTTTAAAATCAAATCAGCTCTAAAACTTAGAAGCCGCGACAAATGCTACCTCAACCATCAAAATCGGTTCATTCACTCAAGAGAAACCGTTAAGGAAAGAATTGAAAAACAAATTTTTTTTAGTTTTTTTGAAATTTCTCAAAAACGATTTGATACATCAATTTTAAAATTTGATCAGCTCTAGAACTGAATAAAACGCGTCGATTGCCACCTCAACCGTTGCAATCGGTGAATTCGTTCGAGAGATATCGTTGGAGAAAAAATGGTAAAAAACGTTATTTTTCAAAAACAAAGGCATACAAAAGTATTTTCGAGCTCGAAAATGTATTCTCAACAATGTTTTCGAGCTCAAGGAGCTCGAAAACTCCAGGAAGTTTTGGGGCTGGCCCGCAGGGTCAACTGACAGACCGATTTTTTTTATTGAACTTCATGAAATTCGTAAAATTTTTTTTCTTAATAGTCCCCTAATAGTACGAAAATTTTGAACAGCCAGCGAAAAAAAATTGTTATGAAAATCAAAGTTTTTTACATGAGTTTGATCGTAAAACAGTCAAAAGTGGACAAAACTCCACTAGTTACGATGAAACCAGGCGTGCTATCGTATAGATACTAATATAGTAGAAATCAGTTTCAATCGTCAAATTTGTGTCTGAAATGTATAGAAAAAAAATACGATCAAAACATAATTTAGAAAAATTTTTAAAAATTCAAGCAAAAGGTCATAAACTAAAAGAAGCCTAAGTTTTAACACTAACTCAAATTTAAAATTTTTTCGAAGATTTCGATGATCATATTAACTTAGCTACGAAAGTACGTAGAAAAATCTATTTACAATTATTAATATATTTACTATTGACATTTATTTACTATTTTCATGTCAGGTTATTTGTATTTTCGGAGTTTGTGGTGCATTAAGAACCTGCAAACTCTGTAATCTTTGTGTTAATGAGGTTGAGGATACGGAAACACAATTTATTATCTCAATTAAAGACACCAAAAACTATTATCCCTGTAATTTATAATTGGTCATGAATTTCACAGTATAGTAGAAGAAAATATCTTTCTTCGATCAACCGATTTGGAGACAGAGATTTTTTATCAACTACCCAAAAGGAAAATGTTCACGGCAAGTAATTGGGAAAAAAAAATCAGTGAAGTACTTAAAATCATTGCTATTTGTTTACAATTAGAGAATCCTGAACGCTTCACTGGACATTGTTTTTGTCGTACTGCTGCGACACTACTTGCTAATTCTGGGGCCAATTTAACTGTGTTCAAGCAGCTAGTAGGATGGAAGTCAAGCGTGGTAGCGGAAGGATACGTGGAAAATCCACTAGCAAATAAAAAAAAATTTTTTTAACCAAATTTTAATGTCAGAAGAACCAATACAATCCACTAGCTATCAAACTCAAGCTTTAGTTCATCCTCATATTGAAGTTATCAGCCCTGTAAATGAACAAAGTGTTTCAGAAGCTGAGCCAGAAGAAGTATCGGTGACGAATGAAAATTCAAAGAATTTTCAAGAAAAAAAGATTTCTTCTTAATCTTCTGAAAAAATTGATTAATTAAGGAAACTTCTTCAGAATATCGGAAATTTTGAATCGAACAACTGCAAAAAGAAAAAAATCACTGTTAACAAACGTTCAAAAGAAGAAAAAATCGAAAATGAAAATATTGATTCTTTATCAATTAATTCTCCTTACGTCATATTTAAAAAGTGTAAATTAGATAAATTGATTATTAATAATAATAATAATAACAACGATGAAAAGCGCCAGAGGCAGCCGAGCGGTTCTCGTGTGGCTCGGGCGATCACCCAAGTTAAGTAGCATCGAGTAGGATCGCTGCTTGGCTGGGTGACCGCTTAGCCACGCGTTGAGCTCGATCGGAGGTCTCTGAGCGTTAGGCGCGGGATGAGGATCTAGTGATCGGTAAAATGGGAATTTTGTCGATCACTAGAGCCTCACCCAAACCGAACTGTACTGGCAAAGGTTTTCTCTGTGGTTTCCCTTGCCCCTATACTCCCACAACCTAGGTGGGGGGTAGGGTATCACCGTAATGGTACAAGTACAGTATAAGCACAAGTCGGGCCACAGCCGCACAATGAAGGCAGAAAAAGGAAGCAGTTGCGATTTAAAGGCAAAAATGTAAAAAGATACTCCTGTATTCTATACATTGAAATAAAGAAATAAATAAATAATAACAACGATGATGAATAAAAAAAAATACTCATAATAAGGCGCACTTTGATTTAACGAACTTTCGATCCCTGTGTAAAAAAAAATTGTATACTTACCACGGGAGAATAGTACAACACCCGAACCCTCGTTTTTGTCAATACTACGCAGGTTGGAAAGTCATACTTTCCTCCCTAGGTAAATAATATACTATTATTACTTGCAGTAAAATATAATCATATATTTGGTTCAATAGAGTAATTGTACATAGGGATACTTAAAGTTTTTATTTTATTCAATAGAGGATGTTGTTTATAAATAAACGTAACCATAGCGCACGAATATTCATAAGTACAATAAATGCGACAATTTTTTTGTTACTCTTGACCTTTCTACAAGTTCTTTTATTTAACGTTTTCACTGGAAGATAATAAACGAGACAAGCTTTCAAGTTACGAAATCTCTAAATAAAAAAAAAAAAAAATAGAACATACTTTTTTTCATTTTAAAAAAAATCTAGTGAGTTTGCTTTGGCTCTCGAGCCAAGATATCTGTATTGAAAAGGTTGAGCGTTGCTCTGCTGGTCTCAACGTTATGACCCTTCAAATAGATACATTTATTTATATATATATATATATATATATATATATATATATATATATATATATATAAAAATAACTAATGTCGACAAAGATAGACTAATTTAAAGTTGCCAAGAACTTCTTCCATGTTTAGTAAGCTGAGAATCTAACAAACCTTCGAATAGCTTGTTTTCGTTGTCACAATCAGCTTACCTCAACAAAGAAAGTTGTTGCAATAAAAACCATTATATTTTCCATTCTTGGTTTTTTAAATGATATACATTTACTAATAAATTAACAACTATTATTAATTCTGCCTCAACCATCTCAATCGCTTTACTCGCTCGAGAAATATCGTCGGAGAAAGAAATAGTAGAAAAAGATTTTTCGCGAATATCTCTCAAACGACTGCACTAATTATTTTTAAAATTTAAATTGCCTGAAAACTCAATAAACCGCGTTGATTGCTACATTAAAGATCGAAATCCCTCAATTAGTTAAAAGACATCGACGACAGAGAGTTAAAAAACAACATTTTATGTCATTTTCCCCGAATAAATCATGATATTATATACTATAGACTGAGCCAAAAAAATCGACTATTTTTTTTTTCGATACCGTAGAAATATCATTCCTGATGACCAAAAAAAATTATTAAGCAAGTTTGAGCCCTTAATATCGATATTAAGAGGTGTATCGATATGACTATTAGTTTTTTGACAGAAATTTTATTTTTTACCCAAAATTCGTGAATCATCTGTTTGAAAAATTTGAGCGATGCATATTCTTAAAGAAAATTGAATTCCCTACAAGAAATCTCTCTTAGTAAATTGACGTAAAACGAGCCGTTTCCTTATAAACGTGCCTTAAACATTGATTTGTTTTTTAAATCTTTTTTTAAATCTTCGTTTCTATTTTTGATTTTTGTAACTACTAGAAATGTTAAAATTTTTTAAGTAAAGATATATATTCTTGAAGCAAATTTAATGCTCTACAAAAAAGGTCTCTTAACATTTTTTACTAAATTCATTCCTTCAAAAGTTATCCAAGGTTGAAGTTGAGTCAAAACGATTTCAATAACCTGAATAACTTTTGAAGGAGTGAATTTAGGAAAAAATGGTAAGAGACCTTTTTTGTAGAGCATTAAATTTCCTTCAAGAATATATATCTTGACTGAAAAAAATTTTAACATTTCTAGTAGTTACAAAAATCAAAAATAGAAACGAAGAATTAAAAAACAAATCAATGTTTAAGGCACAGTTACAGAGAAACAGCTCGTTTTACGTCAATTTACTAGGAGAGATTGTTTGTAGGAAATTCAATTTCCTTTAAGAATATATATTGCTCAAATTTTTCAGACAGATAATTTACGAATTTAGGGTAAAAACTAAAATTTCTGTCAAAAAACTAATAGTCATATCGATACATCTCTTAATATCGATATTAAGGGCTCAAACTTGCACAATCATTTTTTTTGGTCATCAGGAATAATATTTTCACGGTATCGAAAAAAAAAATAATCGATTTTTTTTGGCCCAGTCTAATGTACTATAATGTGTTTGTTCTGATCTGCAATTGCTTTATTGCAAATGTATGATTTAGGGTATTGATATTTTTAAATTCAAAATATTAGTACACGTGTGGTAAAATAAATTCACCTTCAAAAAATTATGAATAGTTGTATGTTTATTTAAGATGCGGTATCGACCACTTAAACAGTACAGAGTTCGACTTAAAACTAAGCTTATCAAATACGGGGCCCGAGTGAGTACGATGACTCCAGGTAGACTATAACAGGGCTATGCTGTTACTCTGGTCGTCCTTAAATTACCTTTTTAAGGGCACCACTGGAAGTGATAACGGCCTCCCAAAGCCGGATCTTGAATCGTCAGGGTCGGTGTAATTTGTTTAATTGTAAGAGAAGGATGAGGAAGGAAAATTTATAAATAATTATAATGATTTCAATTAACAATTTTAACCTTTTATTTTATAAACCTTTTTAACCTTATAACCTTTTGACCTTTTATTTTATAAACCTTATAAACCTTTATTATACCTTATATCTTATAAACCTAAACTAAGCCAACTACCTTTGGCATTTTTCACATACTCACACACACAATTATTAAAATCGCTTAACCTTCGCGAGACTTAATTACTACAATTTCTCCCTTAAATCCTAATTTATCCCACTCACACGTTAACTCAGTCCCCTGGACTTTATTTTCCACACACACTTATTTTAACCTGAACTCCACGCGGTCAATGCGACCCTCTACGTGGCTAAAACCTTAATTTTACTTTCGCGCGGTCCCCTGGACCCTCTACGCGACTTTACAATTAATTCACGCGGTTCCCTGAACCATCTACGTAACTTTACAATTAATTCACGCGGTCACCTTGACCCTCTACGTGACAAAACCTTATTCAACTAATTCACGCGGTCCCCTGAACCCTCTACGTGATTTTAACACTAACACTAATTTATGACAATTATTTACAACTTATTTAATTATCCACAATTTCCATAATTACGATTTTACCTGACTCATACTTTTACCGATATAAAATTTCATTAACCTATTTTCTGTATTTAAAATTAATTTCCACTCAATTATTTACTATTTTAAAATCACTCATAAATTTACAATAACTCATTTCTTATTAACGTTAAGCTTTCCTTATCAACGATTTTGTTAAGCCGGTTTTAGGATTTATTTTATATGACCGCTTAACAATTTATCACGACTTCGATATTACAATACTCAAAACTCAACCATTTATTTTCCCGTTTCATTTCACGACACTTTTAACTTTTATAATTTTATTAAATGATTTTATTTGATTTATAAATGTAATTTACTTATAATTAATTTTATCTTAATATTAATGACTAGATAATTTGACTAGAACGCAATTGATTTTTCGGCAATGCTTTACACGACCTGCGTGAAAATATCAAAGAAATACTTGTTGGGTCCGGCTTTACAATTATTTTATTACACGTTAAATTGACACGACAATACTTCGCGGACACGACGTTAAATTATGTATTATAATTAACAAATATTCCGGCTTCCTGCCTGGAATATTTAACAGAATACCTATTACAATTTACGTTGATTCTTTTCCGTCGCTCGTTCTGTATTAGTTGTCCTTGTCCGTGTCTTGTTCTCTCAAGTCCGTGTATAAGGTTCTCTCTTGTTCGTGTAGTTATTATGGACCGTGTGTGTCTGGGTAACCAGGTCGTCTCGAATTTTCCTTATCGTGTGGACTCTCTCGGATCAAATTCTCGTCTTCGCCAAAATACTCGAACTCTCGTTCAACCTGCTGTTCAGACGCGATCAGTTCTTAATAATAAAAGGTACCGGCTACCTGCCTGGTATCTTGTAACAATTTGGATTTTCTTTTATCGCTTGGTTCCACAATAATTCACCAAGTCCCAATTTAATAATTACCTGATATAACAGCGTCTGATAATGGCGTCTGTGTCGTTGTCTTCTACTTTAGGTCCGTCTGGTTCGGTCGTTCCGGTCACAAGTCTTGTCTCGATGGCCGCCCTGTCCCATTGACTCTCCGTTGAACGTCTGTTCAGTTCGGTCGTTCCGGTCACCAATGTTGTTCTTCACTGCAGTCTTGCAGTTTTATTAATTTCACTCGATTATTTTCGGCAATGATCGGAAAACTCCTCCTCTACCTAATTATGATTGGGCCTCGCGTATTAGCATTTTCAATTAGCGCGCCCGGCGACAAGTCGAAAAACTTAATTGAATGCTCGTTTGGGGTTGCAGGTAGGGTAAATGACCAACCGTGAAAAATCACGATTTTAATTGATAATAAAACTCAATTTACCCCGCTACAAGACGAAAAAAAGTAAGTGGAAGATGAGTGCTTGGAAGGGTTGACAAATATGGTAATTGATAGGACAAATAAGAGCTGGAGTAAATGTGCGGAAAATTGACCAGTTTTCAGAGCTAGCAATATGAGACGGCAGAGGTCATTGAATGAAGTAGGAAGGCTAGTGGCGGGTTTGAGGGTCATAATCGATCTTAAACTTACAGTACATAATAATAAAGGCTCTTAGGCTAAGAAGATTATGACACTTAAATGTCTAAATATTTTCTACCACTTAATAGTTAACTAGAAATTTCCCGGGAAAAAATTTTTTCATGAAAGGGTATAGCCGGATAAGCATGCCGAATCCGCCCCCACGGAGTTTTCGATCGGGACTTCGGGGATCACTTTGGTACCAAATAAAAAAATCGGTCTGTCAGTTGACCCTGCGGGCCAGCCTTAAAACCTCCCGCCGTTTTCGAGCTCCTTGAGCTCGAAAAATTGTTGTAGATACATTTTCGAGCTCTTCGAGCTCGAAAATACTTTTGCATGCCTTTGTTTTCGAAAAAAAAACGTTTTTTACCATTTTTTCTCAAACGATATCTCTCGAACTAATAAAGCGATTGAGATGGTTAAGGTGGCAATCGACGCGTTTTATTGAGTTCTACAACTGATCAGACTTTGAAATTTATTTATCGAATCGTTTTTGAGAAATTTCGAAAATACTTAAAAAAAATTTTTTTTTTAATTCGTTCGACAACGGTATCTCTTGAAAGAATTAACCGCTTTCGATGGCTGAGGTGGCATTCGACGCGGTTTATGGAGCTTCAGAGCCCAGCTGATTTTGGAATCAATCCATCAAGCCCGTAAAAAGTTATCCGAAAAAAACATTTTTGAAAAAAGTTTATTCTTGGAATATCTCCGAACGAGCCCTACTTATCAAGCTCAATTTTTTTTTCAGCTTCTAGATATTGACAAACCGCGTCGAATGACACCTTGACGATGAAAATCGGTTCATCCGTTCAAAAGTTATAGATATTTACATACGTACGTACGTACATACATACATACATACATACACTCGGACATCATCTTAAATTTAGTCATAATAGCTTCCTAGAACCTCAAAAAGTCGACATCTGTTGGAATTTCGATTTTCACAAATCGGGTTGAAACCAATAACTTCCCGAATTTTTGAAAATTTGCAATTTTCTTAGCGGGAAGTTAAAAAATTCAGTCAAAATTTCGGCTCTTAATCCCAAATAGTTTTAGTTATTGAAAAAAAACCTATTTTTCGATTTTTATTTTTTTTACCAGTGAAATTCAAAATTAATCAATGGCGATTTTTCCCTAAATACTTACAAGTAAAAGCCACGACAAAACACTTTCGTCATGATTCCCGAGTTAAAAGCCAATTTTTAACAAAAGAAAGAAAACTAAAATCATTTTTTTGACTGCGTTTTTGAAAACTTGCAATTACCAAATTTTGTCAGAAGACGTCTTTCACACCCTCCTGTACTCACGAATTTTTTTAATTTTTTCAGTTTGGTGCAACATTATGAAAAAAATTAAAAACTGATTTTTTTCGATAATTTAGTCTTTAAACAAATCGATATCATTTTAATAGTCAAGAAATAGAGAAATAATTAGCTTTCCAACATAAAATAGACATAACACCATGTCAACGCGTTTTGTATTTCTTGACTATTAACCCGACTAGAATTTTTTACTGATTTGCCTGAAGTAGCATAAGGATCTTGTCAGGTTAATAGATTACCTGACCGTTGATCCGAGGACAATTGATCCGTGACAATTAATCCGCGGACAATTACGCCCTTTTTTCACTAATTTTGTGTACGTGTAATTTTGATAATCTTCATTTAATAATACAAATAAATGTTTTTTGGATAAATTATCGCTCGAATGAACTGTCGCTAGAATTAATTGTCTACGGATGAATTGTCGCTAGAATCAATTGTCGCTAGGATCAATTGTCTACGGATCAATTTTCGCGGATTAATTATCGCGGATCAATTGTCTTCGGATCAACGGTCGTGTCACCTGTTAATATAAGGTTTGCCTTATTAGGGCAAACCTGACGAGTTCCTTATCAGGACCTCATCAGGATATCCTTCTTAAAAAAAAAGTAATTTGCTATCGGTTCAACCTGACGAGTCCCTTATCAGGACTTCATCAGGATATCTTTATTCAAAAAAAAGTTATTTGCCGTCGGGTCAACCCGAAGAGTTCCTTATCAGGATATCCTCATTTAAAAAAAAGTTATTTGCCATTGGATCAACCTGATGAGTTCCTTATCAAGACCTCGTCAGGAAATCTTTATTCAAAAAAATTTATCCAATCCCTTTAAATATTTTATTTACAGGCTAATAATGAAACAAATTACAAATGAATATTTTATAAAAATTACGTCAATCATTGCAGCATGGATTTTTTAATTCTTTATCAGTTATTCTTTGACATCATAATGAATATAATATTTACACTTGCAAGATCACATATGTATGTCAGCGCAGTAGATAGCATCAAGGACTTTGAATCGGAAGGCCGCAGGTTCAATCCCAGCAGTCATCGGGATTTTTTCATCAATAAAAAAACATGTTTACTTCCTCTAATTAATGCTCTTAATACAATAGATAACATTCCCGATCGAATTAAAATTCTCTTATTTTTTTTTTCGCAATATAATATTTTTTTTGAAATAATGATAAATAAGGCAACCCTGATAAGGATATCCTGGTAAGGACCTGATTAGATAATTCTGATGAGGATTCGATGAGGATATCCTAGTAAGGACCTGATAAGGTAATCCTGAAGAGGATTCGATGAAGATATCCTGGTAAGGACCTGATAAGGTAATCGTGATGAGGATTCGATGAGGATATCCAGGTAAGGACCGGATAAGGATATCCTGATCGAGACCTTATTTGAAATAAGGTTAACCTGATAAGGACCTCGTTAGGTCCTTATGAAAAATTCTAGTCGGAAAAATGATATCAATTTTTTTACAGACTAAATTATTAAAAAAAATCAATTTTTAATTTTTTTCATAATGTTGCACCAAACCGAAAAAATTAAAAAAATTCGTGAGTACAGGAGAGTGTAAAAGACGTCTTCTGACGAAATTTGGTGATCGCAAGTTTTCAAAAACGCAGTCAAAAAAATGATTTTAGTTTTCTTTCTTTTGTTTAAAATCGGCTTTTAACTCGGGAATCATGAGAAAACTGTTTTGTCATGGCTTTTACTTGTAAGTATTTAGAGAAAAATCGCCAGTGATTAATTTTGAATTTCACTGGTGAAAAAAAAGTAAAAATTGAAAAATAGGTTTTTTTTTCAATAACTCTAAAACTATTTTGGATTAAGAGCTGAAATTTTGACTGAATTTTTTTTATTTGGTATCAAAGCGATCCCCGAAGTCCCAATCGAAAACTCCGTGGGGGCCTATTCAGCATGCTTATCCGGCTATACCCTTTTATAAAATCTCACTAATCGAATTCTATGAAATATTATGCTGATAATGGCCTGATAAAATTTTATGAAAATTCACAATATTTCATAAATTTCCACTGTCACCATTAATTTTTCGAAAAAAATATTGGATCACGAAAAAACAAATTTGTCTGTCGGTTGACTCTGCGGGCCAGCCCCAAAACTTGCCGCTGTTTTTGAGCGTCTTGAGCTCGAAAATACTGTTGTATAACATTGTTTTCGAGAAAAACCGTTTTTAGCAGTTCTTTCTCCCGATTTTGATGGTTGAGGTGGCAATTGACGCATTTTATTGAGTTCTAGAGTTGATAAGATTTTGAAATTGGTTGGTTGAGTCGTTTCAAAGATATTTGCAAAAAACTGTTTTTTGCCATTTTTTTCGCCCGTGGTAGCTCTTAAACGAAATAAACGATTGAGATGACTAAGGCGGCAATCGACACGTTTTATAAAGTTCTAGAGCTGATTATATTTTGAATTTGATCGTATAAGTCATTTCTGAGGAATCAATAAAAAAATAAAAAAAAACTAATTATTTTTTTCGTAATTCACCAATATTCTCGAGTCTACTAAATCAAATGATCTGAAATTTTCAGAAAAGTTGATGGCCAACAAGATCTTGCAATTGCCACCTTAACCATCCAAATCGGTTTATTAGTTAAAAAGTTACAAAGAGTGTATACACACACACACACACACACACACACACACACACACACACACACACACGCACACACACACACACACGGACATCATTCTGAAAATAGTCAGAATAGCTTCCTAGGACCTCCAAACGGCGACATCTGATAAAAATTCGATTTTCGAAAATGTGGATGATAACAACAACTTTCCGAATTTTTGAAAATTTACAATTTTCTTAGCAGAAAGTTAAAAATTGCAATTAGATATTACATTAAGATCTAATGGATGAAGGCATTACTGAGACAGACTAATTATATCTTTTTCCGACGAAAAAATCCTGGCGACTGCTGGTCTTGAACCTGCGTCCTTTTGATATGAAGTCCTTGCTGCTATCCACTGCGCCGAGCTACGTTCGTAATCGGGAATGAATAGATAGTATATTTATCGAGATATGGAGTTTTAAGCTTTCGTACGAAATTTGATGTAATTTTATCAGATTTTATGCAATTTTACATAATTCTGGATGAACTGATAATTTCATCATGAGGTATATTACATATCGCGTTACAGATGCCATAAAGACGAATAAAATGTTTTTTATTTTCTCAGGAATTGCCGTAATTATATTTTATAAGTATAACAGAGGCAAAAAAAAATCGTTTCCAAAAATTAAATTTTTTTTATACGCCTTTATGACTCCTGGCGTTAAGAATTTATTGACGTATAGAAAATTTTGAGGGGCCCACTTTGCCCCCTAAATTTTTTGAAGTTTTGAAATTTTCTATCAAATATTAATGCGGCAAAAATATAAATATTATTTTACATAGTGTGCAATGTATCACATTATAATATTCATATATTGCAAAATATATTTTTTCATATGTAAAGTGTTTTCATAAGAGTAATGAGATAAAATTATGTATAATCGTATGTAAATTTATATGTCCATACATAAAATTATATAATTATACGAAATTATATGGGGCGTTCCATGCCAAATTGTCCTACTAATGGATATTGCATCTTCGATTTAGCTGAAATTGGGTCACTTTTTTGTACCCCTAAAAAAAGGTTTTTATGAATTTATTCAAATTTTTTCATCCAGCCAATCGAGAGATATTAATTTTTTAAGATTTCGAGGATTTTTTTTTTAAATAGCCTAGCCATAACTTAGTGGAAAATTGTCCGATTTGGGTTTTTTTTTTTTTTTTTTTAAATCGTTTTTGATAAATTTTCTAGAAAATTCGTGCAAAAAATTATTCATTATGGATTTGATTGTTTTTTTTATTATTTTAATCTTAAAACAGCGATTTTAAGATTGTTTGTATCCTTCGATTTTTTTAACTTCCCGCTAAGAAAATCAATGATTTTCAAAAATTTCGGGAAGTTATTGTTTTCACCCCGATTTTCGAAAATCGAGTTTTCATCAGATGTCGCAGTTTTGAGGTCTTAGGAAGCTATCCTGACTATTTTCAGAAGGATGTCCGAGTATCTGTATGTATGTATGTATGTATGTATGTATGTATGTATGTGTGTGTGTGTGTATGTGTGTATGTATGTATGTGTGTGACCGGTCTATAACTTTTTAACTAATGAACCGATTTGAATCGTTCTTGCGGCAATCGAAAGAGCTTGTTGGCCATGAACTTTCCTGAAAATTTCAGAACATTTGGTCAAGTAGACTCGAAGATATTTGCGAATTACGAAAAAAAAAATTTTTTTTTAGTTTTTTATTGATTACTCAGAAACGAGTCAAACGATCGACTCCAAAATATAATTAGCTCTATAACTTAATAAAACGCGTCGATTGCCGCTTTAGCTATCTCAATCGGTTAATTTGTTTGAGTGATATCACGGGAGAAAGAAATGGTGAAAAACGGTTTTTTTCTATTATCTTTAAAGTGACTCATCCTATCAATTTCAAAATCTAATCAGCTCTAGAAATTCATAAAACGCGTAGATGGCCGCCTCAACCGTCAAAATCGGTTAATTCGTTCGTGAGATATCGTGGGAGATAGATATACTAAAAACGGATTTTATCAAAAACAATGGCAAACAAAAGTATTTTCGAGCTCGAATAGCTCGAAAATGTATTCACAATAATGTTTTTGAGCTCAAGAAGCTCGAAAACAGCGGGAAGTTTTGGGGCTGATAGACCGATTTTTTTTTTAATTTTTAATGTTCAAAAATATTACTCCCCAAAATCCGAATTTTGAGCCTAGTCATAATGGGATAATGATGGGTTATAATTTTTTTTGAACTTTCTGCTAAGAAAATTGAAAATTTTTAAAAATTCGGGAAGTTATTGTTTTCGGTCCGATTTTCAAAAACCGAATTTCTATCAGATTTTAACGTTTTGAGGTTCTAGAAAGTTATTCTGACTAATTTCACGATGATGTCCGAGTGTATGTAGATGTGTATGTACGTTCGTATATAAATATCTATAACCTTTGAACAGATTAACCGAGTTTTATCGTTAAGAGGTCATTCGACGCGTCTTGTTAATATCTAGAAGCCGTGAAAATTTGAGCTGAATTAGTAGGGTGCGTTCGAAGATATTTCAAAAATTCATTTTTTCCAAAAATGTTTTTTTTGGATCACTTTTAATTTGCTCGATGGATTGATTTCAAAATCTAATCAGTTCTCAAACTTTTGTAACAGTTCAGTTTTGATTTTTGACTTGAAAATCGAGCGCGAAAGTCCAATTTACCTTACGGCCATCTACTAGGAAAATTTTACGTCAGTTAACACTCATCAGTCACTCGGGGCCATGTTAGAGGCCCCCTAAATCGAATTCTATTGAGACAATAGTGGGGTAGTTTCACGCCTCCAGGACTTTCCTTTAAAATGACCAGCAAACAGTTGCTCGAAGACTTAGGCCCTGGCTACCACCCAGAGTGGGCCAGTAGGGTAGTGGACTGATGACGCTTGGCGAGGTCCCTACTCTACAACTAGAGCTCATGACACTTTATTTGAGCTGGCCTAACGATTAGTCTAGTCACTTTTAGTCATCAATTCCCAATGTCCTGTTTTATTTAATTTATTTTATATCTTTGAATTTGGTCGTCCAGGATAAATAGCCGTAGTGAATATTTTAAAATATTTATTGAATTGACCACATAAACATATTTCGAGTTAAATTTCTATACATGGTCATTTAGAGTAAAGTTAAAATTGATTTGATTTGTGCCGATAAAATCTGTGAGTTTTGCTACATCATTGCTGTTCGTTTCCTGCAATTTTCAATCACCGAAGATTGGGCCTACAACGTTGCTGCCACGAGAGTCATTTTCCCCCTACACCTAAAAGGATGGAGCACGCAGTAAGCTACAGCATAAGTGGATTCCGTTTTCCTCAATCAAAATTATACTTGGTCTCCTCCCGCGTAAATTAAAATATTACAACTTATATGCTTAATTTAATTATAATTAATTCTATTGGGGAAACTTTCATATTGTAAGAATGGGTACTTGGTTCAATAAATATTATATTTATTCTTTGGTAATGTTAAATAAAATCTTTTACTTAATAAACCTCCAAGTCCTCTTTTTTCATAATTTATAAGCGCAGATTTACAAGGAACGAGACGAGCCCCCCCAGCTCACAAGATTAATTTATTAATGAATTTTTAAGTAACCGTGGCCAGGACTAGAGCTAGCCAAGCCAGGCACACCGGTTATACTTTATAAGCCGCGCCGATTGACATCGTAACGATCAAAATCAGTTCATCCGTTCAAAAGTTACAGATATTTACATACGAACGTTCATACACATTTACATACAGTCGGACATCATCGTGAAATTAGTCAGAATAGCTTCCTAGAACCTCAAAACGTCAAGATCTGATAGAAATTCGGTTTTCGAAAATCGGACCGAAACCAATAACTTCCCGAATTTTTAAAAATTTTCAATTTTAATCATTATCCCATTACGACTAGGCTCAAAATTTGTGTTTTGGGAAGTAATATTTTTGAAATTTAAAAAAAAAATCGAAAGATACAAACAATCTTAAAATTGCTGTTTTAAGTGTAAATTATGAAAAAACAATCAAATTCATAATGAATAATTTTTTGCATGAATTTTCTAGAAAATTTATCATATAACACGAATTTAAAAAAAAAAAAAGACCCAAATCGGACAATTTTCCGCTAAGTTATAACTATTAAAAAACAAAATCCCCGAAATCTTAGAAAATTCATATCTCCCGATCGGCTGGATGAAAAAATTTGGAAAAATTTATAATAACCTTTTTCTAGAGGTACAAAAAAGTGACCCAATTTCAGCCAAATCGGAGATGCAAAATCCATTGGTAGGACGATTTGGCATGGAATGCTCCATGTACAACTTTATATAATAATATAAAATAAAGCAGTAGCAATTATATATGATTTTTTATAGTTCTATATGATTATTAGGGTTTTTTTTTTGAACATTTTTAACTTTCCGCTAAGAAAATCAACGATTTTCAAAAAAATCGAGAAGTTATTGGTTTCACCTCAATTTTCAAATATCGGGTTTTCATCATATGTCGACATTTGAAGGTGCGAGGATGCTATTCAGACATTTTCAGAGCGATGTCTGTATGGGTGTATGTATGCATGTGTGTGTGTGTGTGTGTGTGTGTGTGGATGTAAACCTCTCATATCTTTTTAATAAATGAACCCTTTTAGATGGTTTTTGCGGCATTCGAAAGATTCCTGCTGAACTTAGAGTTTCAGAAAATTTTAGATCATTTAGTCAAGTAGATTTTGAGATATTTGAGAAATACGAAAAAAAAAAAAAAAATTTTTTTTTCGTTTTTTTTGGATATTCTGAAAACTGTCTGATCAATCAATTCCAAAATCTAATCAGCTCTAGAACTCGATAAAAGCTTTTGATTGCCGCCAAGAACGTCTCAATCCGATAATCCGTTCGAAAGATATCGTCGACGAAAGAAATAGTAGAAAACGATTTTTTGCGAATATCGTCGTAATGACTGAACCTATCATACTCAAAATCATATCAGCTCCAGAACTCAATAAAACGCGCCGATTGCCACCTCAAACGTCTCAATCGGATAATTCGTTCGAAAGATATCGTTGACGGAATAATAAATGTATAATCTGTATTTGCTTTTTTCATTGAATAACATCATAATTACTGAACAAAATAACTCAAAACTAATATGTTCATCTTTATGTAAGTGATTGGAAGTGACTGCATAAAAATCATCATGTTCGCTTGTACCACGATATACTTATACGATATAGATACAACGTATCACGTAAACTTATTTTTGAGCTAATTATCGAACATAATTGTGAATAAATATGTAAAAAACGCTTATTTATTAATTATTTTGGATTCTAAATTCTTCAATTTTAATATAAGACGTAACCCTTTTGAGCTTGGAAAGCTCATAAAAAAAGGGAGCCAAAGATATTTTCGAGCTCGAAGAGCTCGAAAATGTATTTACACTATTGTCTTCGAGCTCGTAGAGCTCGAAAACAGCGGGAAGTTCCGGAGCTGGCCCGCAGGGCCAACCGATGCCCAGATTTTTTTTTTCTTAGCCTATACGAAAATTTTATTGTAGACGACAAATAAAAAAATTCCTGAAAATTTGATCTCTTAATTTCAAAATTGAAAGGTGTCGATCGATTTTTAAAGTTTTCCGTTTATAAAGCATGGGAACGATATCACTTGGTTTTTTTTTCCTACTCAAGCAGTTTTTGAGCAATCCACTCGTTTTTAGTCTCATTTTGTAGGGCTTGAAGTCTTCTACAAAATTGTTCTGAGTGACATAGATGCATTTTCATGAGAGTAATTAAATTTTATTCATAAAGACTGAGATTTTTGGCCGCCGGAAACTATCGGCGTTTTTATCGATACGTAAAATTAAAGAACTACGCAGAAATTGATAAAGCTCGATTAATATGATACAAAAAAAAAAAAAAGACAACTGTAGTAGTTTGATTTGTGACGAAAATTGAATTAAATTTAAATAATTCTAATACCCTTTAAAAGAGAAAAGTGAAGAAAAAATAAATTATGACGTAGGAAATATTGAATGGTCTTAAATATTTCTTATAGAGTATTCAAAGCACTACAAAATTTGTATGAATATTTTTTGTAGAAAGTCAATAGCTCGAATAATAATTGCCAACAATTACGATTTTTTTGTGAAAAACTCTGGAAGTTTGGAGTCTCATGACTTTCGAATCGTTGAAAATGCATTTATGTAACAATCCATTAAGAACATTACAAGTTATCCAAAAACAACATTTTTGAAAAAATTCTATTTTTGGAATATCTTCGAACGCACTCTAAAAATCAATCTCAATTTTTAAAAGCTTTTAGATATTGACAATCCGCGTCGAATACCTCCTTGACCATCAAAATCATTTCATCCGTTCAAAAGTTACAGATATTTACATACATATACGTACACACATACATACACTCGGACAGCATCTTGAAATGTTCAGAATAGCTTCCTAGAATCTCAAAACGTTAAGATCTGATTGAAACTCGATTTTCGAAAATCGGACTGAAACCAATAACTTCCCGAATTTTTGAAAATTTGCAATTTTCTTAACAGGAAATAAAAAAGTGATATTTTTCCCATGGTTTTTAAATAGGAAAACTTCGAAAATCGATCGAGACCTTTTAATTTTGAAATCAAGGGCTCAAATTCTAAGAAAAAAATTTTTTTTTTGTCGTCTGCAATAAAATTTTCATACAGGCTAAGAGAAAAAAATTTTCGAATAAAAAGGCACCCTTATAATTATATTAGACTTGATATTTTTGTAACGGGGTAAATTGAGTTTTATTACCAACCAAAATCGTGATTTTTTACGGTTGGTCATTTACCCTACCTGCAACCCCAAACGAGCATTCAATTAAGTTTTTCGACTTGTTGACGGGCGCGCTAATTGAAAATGCTAATACGCGAGGCCCAATCATAATTAGGTAGAGGAGGAGTTTTCCGATCATTGCCGAAAATAATCGAGTAAAATTAATAAAACTGCAATACTGCAGCGAAAAAGAACATTGGTGACCGGAACGACCGGACTGAATAGACGTTCAACGCAGAGTCGGCAGGACCGGGTAACTACCCAGACGGACACGGAGACCGAGCCAATAGGACTGGGCAACCATCAAGACGAGACTTGTTACCGGAACGATCGGACCTAAAGTAGAAGACAACGACATAGACGCCATTATCAGACGCTGTTAATTATATCAGGTAATTATTAAATTGGGACTTGGTGAATTATTGTGGAACCAAGCGATAAAAGAAAATCCAAATTGTTACAAGATACCAGGCAGGTAGCCGATACCTTTTATTATTAAGAACTGATTGCGTCTGAACAGCAGGTTGAACGAGAGTTCGAGTATTTTGGTGAAGACGAGAATTTGATCCGAGAGAGTCCACACGATAAGGAAAATTCGAGACGACCCGGTTACCCAGACACACACGGTCCATAATAACTACACGAACAAGAGAGAACCTAATACACGGACTAGAGAGAACAAGACACGGACAAGGACAACTAATACAAAACGAGCGACGGAAAAGAATCAACGTAAATCGTAATAGGTATTCTGTAGAGTATTCCAGGAGGGGAGGCGGAATATTTGTTAATTAAACATATAATTTAACGTCGTGTTTGCGAAGTATTGTCGTGTCGGTTTAACGTGTAATAAAATAATTGTGAAGCCGGACTCAACAAGTATTAGCTTTGATATTTCCAGGCAGGTTGTTTGTCACTCGCCGGAAAATTCTTCTGGAATCTTCCAGGTAGGTCGTGTAAAGCACGTAGTTAAGGAAATTGTGATAATTAAATAAGTTGTAAATAAGTGTTAGTGTTAAAATCACGTAGAGGGTCCAGGGGACCGCGCGAAAGTAATATAAGGCTTTAGCCACGTAGAGGGTCTGGTTGACCGCGTGGAGTTTAGGTTAAAATAAGTGTGTGTGTAAAATAGTCTAGGGACTCAGGGTGAGTGTGTGTGTGATATAGCCAAAGGTAGTTGGCCGTTATTAACAAAAGGACGACCAGAGCAGCATGGCCCTTATATTTTCATATGATATGATGTATAATTTAATATAAAATGTTATTCATTATTATATAAAACTATATCAATTCATATAAAATTATCTCAAATTATACATAATTTATACATGATTTAATATGATTGTATAAAATTTTTTTTCTCGAGTATATACCTAAACCTTCTTTATGAATCACTTCGTCCATTGGTGAAAACCGTAGGAAAATCCGTTCGGTAGTTTTTGCCTACCCCGTACCGATAGACAGACAGACGCGGTTAAGAGACTTTCTTTTATAATATGTAGTGATGTAACATAATCTTGTAAAATACGATTCATTTCATCTATGTTATTAACGATGTTGACGTCGTGTAATCGATGTTTCAAATATTTATTTTTAATTACAGGATCACCGTCACCGAGAATAAAATGGCACGTTCCTAATATAACGTTTGAAGAATCTATCAAAAGTGCTGCTGATGTTATAGAAAATAAGTAAGTATCTAAATAATATTATTTCGAATAATCTATTCAGTAAAGTAAACCATTATTATCATGTAAATATTAATTTTATTTCAAGATTAACAATGAGGTCACTACGGCGTGAATATTTAGGATTTAATTTCACCTGTGAGGCATCTAATACTGATCTAGTTCCACCAAAAAGAAAATCTGTTAAGTTAGACTTAATTCGTAAGTATTTCATGTAATGAATTTAATTTTTACAAACACAAAGAAAATACTATATTTATTTTTAAATTTAATTAATTTTATTTGATACGTACAGTTATTCTGATTTAAATTTTATACCTAATGTATAATTATGATTAAATGAATATTTTAGTAATTTTAGAGGAGTGGAACTCTACTAATTTTTGTGGATAGAAAATGTTAAAATGAAATTTTATCCATCTTTTTTCTTGCTCCAAGAAGTGGACTATCGTTGTCACACTCGTAAAATGAATGATAATTTAAAACCAATTTTTTATTAAAAAAATCAATATTTTTGGAAAAATCAAGTTTCGCAAATAGAAAAAAAAACTATTCAACCATTTTAAGATAGCTGTCCTGCTACAATATTGTCAAAAAGTGACAAAGTAAAAAATATTGTGTTAAAATCAACACGGACTATGTGTGTTGAATTTCAACACAAAATTCAAGTAGTATGAGAAGTAACTTTAACACTTTTTAAGTGTTAATGGTGATACAAGAAAAATGTTAACTTTAACATTTTATTTCTGTACCATGGATTATTTTTCGGTTATCAAAAGTGTCAACAATTATTATTTAGCATTGAACTATTGTGTGTTAGTACTAAACATGATCCTAAAGTTAGCAGACAGTTAACAATTTTTGAATTTTTTTTCAACAAATCAATTACGAAAAAAAAAATAAAAAATAAAAATATGCGTTTGTAGAAAAATAAAAAAGCTACAGAGTTGAAAATTTTGTGTTCACTGTAAAAAAAGATTCCTGAGATCAAACCAGATTCGTTTAGCTCAAGTACTCCGTGTGTTTGGATACAGCCAAGCGCGTCAAGCGATTGAGTCTACCACCCTCTACGTTTGACAGTACATTTTGCTCCAACTGAGGGTCTTGAGGGAAGATACCAAGTCGTTCAAACTAACTCTATAGTATTTGATATACCTCAATAACTTTTTTCAGTTAAAACAAAATAGAAATTAGGTCAAGTCATTTATGCTATTGATGCAATAATGATTTTCTTTTTATATGAATAAGTTAAAAATTTCACTGAAAATAAATTGTAAGGTGATTAAAACTATGAATTTTCAGTTAAGTCAAAATTTTATTAAAGCAAATGAATTTTCGTGTTGAAAGTAATATTTTTTTAGGTCCGTAGAAACTGCCCTTGCAATTGATTCAATAAAAAATCAAATTATTTCAAATTGCTGTATTGGATTGAGCCAAAAAAACAATAATCTGAATCAAATGAATATTGCCTTTAATTATCTCATTAATAATTCATTAAAAAAAAAATTTTTTTTTCTTATATATCGATTTATTTTTAATTTTATTTTATTTTTATCATATTACTATATAATATATTATATGTTATATATTATATTTTTTTTTTTATTAACTATTGGTACAGTTACATTATATTATTATATTACATTAATTATACTTTACAAATCATCCTAACATACTCACAGTATTTAGTGAAAAATTAAATAACTTTAATATCACCATCCGGAGGATTCGAACCGAGCTCCTTACGCGCAAGAGTCAGACGCCTTACCACTACGCTACGGAACCAGTAGGAAAATTTTAGTTTAGTTGTGTTTCTAGTACTTTGTTTTCATATTGAATGGATATTTACAGTCAATTGCTTATAGATTGATCTAAACGAGATAAATATGTGACTCTTTTTATAAATAAATTTTTTTATCGAATAGACAATATAAATACTTTCATTCAAATATACTTCGATATTTTGTAACGAATACATTTATATTCTTGTCGAACATTTTTCAGTTTTAATGTGAGTGCGTGAAATTATTCCTACAACCTCATCGGATTCTCTGCCCAAGAAACTCGTCGGTTGACACGACACGTTCGGAATTATAGGAACTTACTTTTATTTCATTGAAATATGTAAAGTTGTCAAACCAAATGTTTTAAGACTTTCAGTTAAATTTCTCAAAATTGAAAAGTTTGCTTCAACAAGTTTTTATTTTTAAATCAAGTATATCCAAACTTTAATTAAAATATATTTTACTATTCAATCAAATGTTAGTTCAATAACGGTCAAACTTAAAAATTTTAACATAAACGGTTAAGCAACTTCTCATAATCGAGTAGAGATTTTAATTCAATAAAAATGATTTTCTTTAGACAAACTTGTTTTTGTTGGTTCAAACGAATTTGTTCTCACTGAAGAGGAAATTCATCAAACTCCTAAGGAGTACGATGGACGGTATGGCTCAATAAGTTATAGATTAAATTGAACGGAATATAGTATAGTGCCGGATAGCTCAACTAGTAGAGCACTCGGCGCGATACCGACATGGTCTGGGTTCGATTCCCAGTTCGGGCTATCTATATTTTTCTCAATTTATCTATAAATTGTCTTATTGAGAAGGTTTGCATGTTTAGGTTTCCACTTATTAAATGAGCCATATGCGCGGTAATAGTAGGTTAGGTGGTAGTTTAAACGAGACATTGCTTTTGTTTGATGCTGTAACTGTGAGAAGTTTACCTACACACTACTCACATATACGTATACACAAATACTGTTGAACATTTTCTTAAATTATAATCTGACAACATCACATATGTTCTACCAGTTGCTGTATAGCGTACTGAATATCGGATTCTTTTCGAGAATCGACGTGATCGTTTTCTGGACACTAAATTTTTTTTGTCTCTATTATACTTATGGAACATAATTACGTCAATATCCGAGAAAAAAAAATTTACACGCCCTTATAGCTTATTAGCGGTATATTCTGCAGGTAGACGCCCTTATTGCATCTTTAACGCGATATAATAACCCTGAAAAGAATATTTACATGAAATTTGATAAAATTTAAACAAACTTCATGAAATTATATTAGATACCATCAGATAATTTTCATAATATTTTATGAAATTTGATAAAATTTTATAAACGGAAACAAAATTTCAGAAAAATTCATAAAGTTTTACATTATTATTATCAAAATTCCAAGAAGTTATTGGTATGAACTTTCATAGATTTTTTTCTCTAAATTTTATAAAATTTGATAAAATATCATAAACTATCATAAAAATTTTGCATGTTTCTTACCAAGATCTGAAGGATTCCGTGCGTTTTCATCCCTCGTCAAAATATCCCTCGACAAAATATCCCCCGACAAAATATCATCGCACATAATATCCCCGACAAAGTATCTTATCAGCAAAATTTCTCTTTTTTATTTAAATATTTTATTTGTACTACTCACAACTAATTTGGGTGCTTGTTTTTCACGAAAATTGTGGGAATTTATAAATATAAAATAACTACCTATTTAGAGTGCTAGTTTTTCAGGAAAAATGTGAAAATTATATCGAAATATATTTTGTCGAGGATATTATGTCCCCGAAAAAAATTCTAATGTTTATTTGTACTGTTCACAACTAATTTGGGTGCTTGTTTTTCAGGCAAATTGTGGGAATATATAAATAAAAAAATAACTAATTATTTAGAGTGATAGTTTTTCAGGAAAATTGTGAAAATTATATTGAAAGATATTATGTCGATGTGTTCAGTCACGAGCTTAAATTAATTCAAATAAGCTTTGTGCATTTCCGCTAAGTCCGGGAGCTGCCGAACTCGCGATTGTACAGAGAGCGTAGAGTGCCGGGTCACTCGCTATTTGGACCCAACACATACTAAAAACTCCCTCAGGACCGTGTCAAGACGCTATGGGAACCCGCTACCAGCCGACCAATCATATAATTCGTCTTATATTGGCCAGCCAATAAGAAAATCCACTATCAACTACTTCGTGTTGGCGCGCTTTTAAGCCAATGGGAAAATTCGTCTTATGCAGCAAGGCTGCCACGTCAACACCAAGTGCCGACGACGACTCAACGACATTTTCATCTACTCATTCTACAACGTGCTTTGCTACTTGCAACCTCGTGTTTTCTCTCGTGCTAAAATCGCTTCTCTTTGCTATAATTATTTCTTGTGTGATATAATTCTTGATCCGCTACGCTAAATTATCCTCAATATTTAGTCAGTAAAATAAGGCTGCTATTTATTGGGAATAAATCTGATTTTTACTCGCGTGTGATTAATTATAAATTAATTTCCGTGAATATAACCGCTATCGACCACGGGTCGAAGTTTATACGTGAATCTTTTCTTTAGTTTGCATTCGCTATCGCGTATCTCTTAGTCGCATTCGCTATAATTGTTAAGTTTATTACAATTTTAAAGTGTAAATAAATATCTAATTTATTTATTGTTAAAAACTGTGTAATTTTTAATTGTTTAATTCCTCACGCCTAAACCAGATCCAATTAGTTTATTCGCTCATTTTACACGAGGATATTATGTCCCCAAATGAAAATTTAATGTTTATTTGTACTATTCGCAACTTATTTGGGTGCTTATTTTTCAGGAAAATTGTGAAAATTTTATCGAAAGAAATTAGAAATTTTTTTTTTGACGTCTCGAATTATTTATTCGCCACGGTGGGCGAATAAACGGTTCAGCACTTCTTAGAATCATAAATAAATGAATAAATCGTTACTTTGTTAGGGATTATTTTTTTTCACCGCCAACAATGTAACGGAAATCTCTTGCGATAAGAGAGTCGCCGTGGCTCGCGGATAGTCTAAACAGATGACGATGCATGAGACCTGGGCCACGACAATTCTCTTATAGGAAACCTGAGATGCAACGTTAACATTTTGATAATGTATTATACCAAGGAGTGACAGAATCAAGGTAGTCTGTCACAAGATCTAGTAGAGCTGAGAACTATACACAAACCTGCTGGCTTGATCCAGCCACTCGGACACTAAGGAAAAATATATTTCCGTATTTTATTGAAATACGCACTCCTTATTTAAACTGTGGGCGCTGCTACCGGCAGCCTAACACTCTTACCTGTTCTGGGCGCTGATACCGGCAGCCTAAGCACTTCCTTTCCAAAACCAAAATTAATGCCAAGAAGCCAAAGGTCAAGCAAGAAGGCTCAGCTACGACGCGTATTACGAACGATAGCCAAAGATCTCGGACGATCTCATCACAGACCGTCCGAATTGCGGGTTGTTGCCGAGGAAGTAATTTAATTTTCTTAATTATTTATTTTACTTAATTATTGCTTTATTTAACTAATTTAATTTCACTCGATTTAATTTATTTTCTGTGTCCATAACCGCGAGACTTTCTCTAATTATTATCGAGACAATTTATTATTAATTTCATTTATAATTACTTCATTTAATCTATTAATTAATTTATATTATATCGACTAGAAGTATGACTAGACTCGAGAATTTCCAGTGCGTGGGTTACACGATCCACCTGGAAATTGCTAGAATATTTTCGGCTATCTGCCTAGAAATATTTTACTAAGCAATAACTCCGGCAACCTGTCTGGAGTTAATTAATTAATTATTTTACGTATGTCAATTATAGTTAATTTTATTTAATTATGAATTACGAATTTATTTATTCACGGACACCTAATTTAGACGCGACGATACCTAACGCATAACTACGAAGTTAATCAATTTTTCCGGCTTCCTGCGTGGAATAAATTAATATGAATACCTTTACAACAATTTTTCGCTGATCTTTCCTCATCGTAGTAATCGTCCAGTATTTTCCTCGTCTCGTCCGGTTTCGTTCTAGTCTCGTTCTCTATCAGGTCTCGTTCGTGTCTTTATGCTCCTTCTCTCTCCATTAACAACCTGCGTACTCTCCTTCAACCTGTTATTCAGACGCAATATGTTCTTAATAATAAAAGGTACCGGCTACCTGCCTGGTATCTTGTAATAATTTTGGAAATTTTATCGTTTGGTTCCACAATAATTAACCAAGTCACAATTAAATAAATTTACCTGATATTTTGCAGCGTCTGATAATGGCGTCTACTAGATGTTGAACTTCACTCTCCTTTTTGGACGTCTGATCGGTCTGGTCATTCCGGTGACGACTGTCGTTTCTCGTTCCGTCTTCCGCTTTTAATTACTTGCTCCCCGCACGACTTCAGGTGTCTTCGGTCTAGGGTCACTCCTACTTAATTCTAATTGGGAACTGATGGACGAGCATTTGAAATTTTCAGTTCGGGTCGACTAGTCGTATCCTACCCGGGATAACCCTGGGTGGTTATATCACGTTATCGACAGTGTGCATCCCGTATGAAAATAACATATATGGTCAAAATATAACTGGCCAATTTAACTATATTTTCTGATATATTTTTTTTTTATATTAAAAAATATAATATTCATCATATACGAAAAATATACTTTGATCATATATAAAAAACATATATTTATATTGTTACGATCGTTACATATGGATCGCGATTTAACCGTACTTTAATTATTTAAATTTTCTTTTTTATTTTTGGTATAAAATTTACCTGGAGAATTCGGAGCACACTCACCAAAATATAATAATGCATGAGGACACGTACATGCGTATATGTGCATGAGTTTTTTTTGTATATGTGTGTGTATGTGTATGCATACTGCCCATATACGGGTACTGACGCATATTGGGTTTGCTCTGAATTCCCACAGGAAGGATGCGAGTATGAACGGTCAAGTTAGAAGTAAGAGAGACGTTAATAGAAACAAGCAACTAGAAAATAGTACGCACAAATGCACCGCTATGGGCAGTCCCATACGAAGAACCCACTGATTCAATGTTTTCCAGATGTCCTACGGGAGGATTTCTCTTTCGCGGCCGCGAGTCCCTCGTCATCGTAAAAGTTTTCATAAATTTGTCAAAACATTTCCTTGTTTTAGTTCGACTCAAATTTTTACGACTTTTCTAGTTAAAACATCTGTTACCAATAGGTCCCACGATCTCCCGCGGATCCTTACTATTTCTTTTCTAACGTAGAAATCTTTCTCGAATTCTATTTTATTTTTAATTTTAATTACATTTCTTAGAAGTGCTTAAAATATCGATAGTAAATGTCATCATAGAGACAGTCTTCAAAAAAGTTACATAGTCTCCCGCGGAACCTCTCCGTTCCTTTTCCCTATCACCGAAGATTTTTCTCTCGATTTTTGTTTTTTTTTTAAATTATGCTTTTCTAAAGTATGTAATATATCGACCATAAATTTTATATATTTTATAGAGGCGTTATTTTTAATCAATCCACCGCGGACTTATTTTTCTATTTACATCCTGCTTACTACAAAATCCCAAGAACTCCCGTAATAAATATGTCATTTTCAGCTGCTAAAAGAAATCAAACCCTTCTGGATTATTTTTCCTCTTTGTCTTCAACCCATTCTCTGAGGCATCTTCGGCCCCACTTTTCTTTCAAACCTTTCATATATAAACCCAGGAAAAATAATCGAAGTCAGTCATTATCGCTATAACTAAAACCCTTGTCGAATCTATCTACGAGTAAGACTCACTGAGTCGATTTCAAAGTTTGTTCTCGTGACGCTCCACGCCTAGGCAACCGGGAGTCCTAGATCGATAACCGCTATTCGATTCTTTTATTTTTTTATTTCGCGACTTGAAATTCTATCTTTAAAATCTTTCCTCATGAGGTCCTACGTCTAGGCATCTGGACACCTAGGTTGGATACCTAGAGTAAAATCATTTAAGTTCGCATTAAATTTAACTAAACTCCTTCACGTGACGTCCACAGCCTAGGCAACCGGAGTCCTTGTTTGGGAATAGTTAATCCTTTTAATAAAAACCCTTAAAAGTAAAAATATATATATATATATCATCATAAATTCACTAGAAAGCAAAGCTGGCCTATCGGTTCAGCGTTCGTGTGAAAAGATTCAACCTGTGAATCTCAATTAAATACCATCATAAAACATTGTAAAACTCCTGTGTACACAAATTCAAATTGGTGAATTCGGAGTGAGTGTGTGTGCAGGTATATCAACCCACCAGGATAAGTTCATAATTATAATATCTTTGTAGAATTTAACCTGTCAATATACTACACATGTTTTTTTTATATACATTCGTCTTTTATTTACTGTCCTTTTCTCCGGCATTCAAAAGTGCTGGTAATTTAAGTCATAGTAAAATATAAGTAAAACAGAGAAAGAACACGGTCTTCTTGAGGGCCCATATTTACCGACCCAATATCCCTCTCGCTCAGAAAATCCCTGACCTACCCTAACGCCACGCAGGTCATTAAACGGGACGGTCTATAGTACATCCGCTCGGTACGAATAGACAAATAAGTTGTAAAACAACACGAAATTAAAACATTCTTATATCAGCCACGGGATCCCTATCCAAAAATTCCTATAGAATCCACTCAACTGCGACAAACACCGCATAGAAACCAATACAGTCTATAGGATTCTATGCGGTTTTTGTCGCAGTTGAGTGGATTCTATAGGAATTTTTGGATAGGGATCGCAAATCCTTGGTTGGATGACAGAATAAAAATAATTTCACACTATAATTTATAAATTAATAATCGGTGCCCGATTCCTTATATGTTCGCGCACTAACTACGTGACGTTCAATCGAACTCCTTGGCTGAGTTATAGAACAGGGAAAATTGGCATTCCAGTATTAAATAATAAATTAAAAATAACCCTTTCGCCCGTCGCCTTCACTCATTCCGATCGTGACAATATTGTGTATGGAAAGAAAAAGTTTCTTATTCGTATGACCAACTCCAATTAAATTAGATCTAAATTTTCAAAATTAGTTAATTTGATGCGAATACATGATGAACCCATATACATATACATACACCGAATAAGATAGATGCTAAAATATAACAAAGAAAATATATGGTGCCATATATAATATAAATTATATGCTACCATATATTTCATTTCATATAAAAATTTTATATTTTTTGAGTATGGAAGGAAATATATAAATACAATATATTATAAGGTAAATATAAATGTATATATAGCTTACAACAAGTTGTAAATAATCTCAATTATTATGAATGAAATGGTCAAGCACCATTTGAAGGTTGGACAAGTTCTACCATTCATTCATCCCACTATATTACATTACTGTGGACAAGTTTCCACCAATAATCTAGTAAAAAAAAAAAAAAAAAAAAAAAAATTTTATTCAAGTAATAAGTTTTTGAAAATTTTAAATAAATAAAAGCAGCACATACACGCATAATAAATCGTCTCGTGTTTCACCTCAAGTATGTCTGTGTATTCTAGAAAAGAATCGCAGGTCATCTTCGTCGTCAGAGGAGGAGTCGGAGTCAGAGGGTAAGTGCAGTCCACTTTCTCTCTTGGACAACATTTTACAAGGTGTTTTGGCTGCTTATCCTAGCAAAAAGTCTAAGCAGACGATTTCGGGTACCACTCTCGCTGAATCTCAAGGTATACAAGTCCAATCGACAGAAATTAAGACGCCTCGGGTAAACGATCCAAAAACGACTGACCCTATAAATGTAGATAATAAAAGTGGGTCAGGACTAAACAATGAAACCTCAGGTGACAAAGGTATTTCAGAGAAAAATGATGCTGCAGGGAACAAAACTGTTCCCGAACAGGTACAAGTGACTTCAGGTACTGGAACTACATCGAAAAAGACTGTAGAAGTGCCCAAAGACCCTGTTATTGAGGGAAAGATGCTGGAAGCCATTGGGAAACGGCTCGACGCGGAAAAGAAAACTGGTCCAACGATACACAACGATATATTGTTGAGATGGAAAGATATTCTAAAAGAAGGTCTTCTCACTGAAGAGCGAGAGTTATTATTCAAAAAATATCCAACTCCCGAAAATTGTTTAGTTTTAGAGCCTCAAAAATTAAACGCCCAGATAAAAGCTTCATTGTTGGAACCTTTAATCAATAAAGACAAGCGTCTTATTGAAAAACAGCGCAAAGTATGTGTATGTTTATCTGCCTTAGGATCTGTGTTGTCAGACCTCTTAAAAGGGAACACCCCTGAAGCTACTAACCTAGTAGCGACTCTTAGTGACACCGCAAAGATCTTAGTTGATCTGCAGTGGGACGAATCTATAACCAGACGTCTGATTATTACAGCTAACATTAATCCATCTCTGAAAGAAACTCTTAACGCTACAGTGATGGATGAATGGCTGTTTGGTAAGGATTTAGATGATTCCTTGAAGACAGCGAAAGTAATTGAGCGTGCTTCAAAAGAATTAAAGCCACGACTGTACCAAAGTCAAAAAACTTGAAAACCCTCCCTCAGCAGTCCTACCGTACTCGAGAGGAGTTGAGGGGGGTAGTGAATTAGCGTGCACCACTGCAAAGCTACAGGCTGATCTCGAATCAGAAAAAACCGTTCTCTCACAAACCATTGACGAACAAGGATCGTCGACCACACAGGAAGTAAATATTCCGGTAAGTGTACCAGCCGGTCGGTTAAAACATTTCCTACCAGTTTGGGAGGAACTTTTTGGTACTAATTCCATAATTGGGTGGGTCAAGGGGTACAAGAAACCTTTCAGTAAAAGTGTCACTCAACCATACCCGACAAGGGCTCATAGTTGGTCCGCAATAGAAAGCAGTCAGATCTCAGAACAAATAAATGAACTTCTGCTGAAGGGGGCTATTGAGGAATGCCATAATGAACTGGGCCAGGTCATTTCAAAAATCTTCCTTGTACTGAAACTAGATGGCTCGCATCGTTTAATTCTTAATTTAAAAGACTTAAATGAATTTATTATGACAGAGCATTTTAAATTAGAGGATATACGTACAGTTCGAAAGCTAATATATAGAGACTGTTTTATGGCAACCTCAGATCTCAAGGACGCGTATTATTTAATTGCAATCGCGAAAGAATATAAAAAATATTGAAAACTTAAATTTAACCCTTAACGGCCACATGGGGTAACTAGTCACCCCAGGCTTAAAAAAAGTGGAATTAGAGGTCTTATACCTTTCAAATCAATTGGTCAAACAACTTTAAAAAAAAGGGAGTTACCCCATATTGCCGTTATGTGGCCTGGGTGAGGTGTGGCCGTTAAGGGTTAACGGTAAACTATACCAATTTACGTGCATTCCTTTTGGTCTTAACACCGCGCCTTATGTATTTACAAAAATACTGAATCCCGATTTTACTTGGCTCAGAGAACGAGGATTCATATCATTTATCTATTTGGACGGTGTATGGCTTGTTAGTGAGTCTAAGGTCGACTGCATGATTAATTTACTTGAAACTCGTAACTTATTAGAGAATTTAGGGTTTATAATCAACGAGACAAAACGCCAGTTATCTCCCTCAAGAGAATGTCGTTTCCTAGGCTTTATTATTAGTTCATCAGAAATGAGAATAAAACTCCCGAAAGAAAAACGTTCGGCTGTCATAAAACTAATTAATAAATTCTTAAATTCTAAAAATTGTAAAATTCAAGAATTTTCCTCATTGATCGGTACTATAGGATCCTGTTGTCCAGCAGTCAAATATGGCTGGGTCTATTTGAAAGACCTTAAGCGGGAAAAATTCGAAGCTCTTCGTGCTAATAGAGATAATTATGAAGCCTGTATAACATTATCAGCTAATGTAAATGAAGATTTTTCCTGGTGGAAAAATAATATCGAAATAGTTTATAATCC
Source organism: Microplitis deprimator (assembly GCA_964016945.1). NCBI lineage: Eukaryota > Metazoa > Arthropoda > Insecta > Hymenoptera > Braconidae > Microplitis > Microplitis deprimator. Next base: position 9,185,115 of record OZ024711.1, on the reverse strand, counting down.
CATAAAATCCTAAAATTTTTGCATGGAAATATTTTCTGACGCGCACATGGATTATGGAATAAAGACGAGAGAGAATAACATATCAACCATCTTGACCTACTTGCAGTTTTTTTTTGGGTTGAAGTGTTTTGCTTAGGATAGACGTGACTGTGACATCTTACTGTGGGTAGATAACACAACAGCTATCGCCTATATTAACCGTATGGGCGGTACACAGTTTGAAAAGAACTAAAATCGCGAAATCAATTTGGAAATGGTGTGAAGATAGAAATCTTTGGATTTTCGCTTCATACATTTCATCGAAAGAAAACGAGACTGCAGATTTTGAATCGAGGAGACTAGAACCGGAAACAGAATTCGAGTTAAACCAATCAGCTTTCGCAGAAATTTGTAAGACATTAGGAACTCCTGATATTGATTTATCCGCAAGTCGAGTAAACACAAAGTGCGAAAAATATTGCTCCTGGAAAAGAGATCTAGGAGCAATGTGGGTTGACGCTTTTACTGTAAATTGGTGTTCTTGGTTCTTTCATGCGTTTCTTCCATTTATTCTAATCCTAAAAATTTTAAAAAAGATTAATAATGAGGGATCTAGAGGTATTTTAGTGGTTCCAAATTGGTCCTCCCATACTTGGTATCCTCGGTGTATGGAAATGTTCGAATCGCAACCTATTATTTTTAAACCTAATATTAATTTGCTATGTTCTTCTGACAGAAAGCCACATCCACTTTGGCACCAGATTTCCCTGGTGGCAGGAATATCATCCAGCAGGCTTATGCGAAAAAAGGGATGTCAGAGGTGGCAATAAAAGTTGCCTTAGCTTCATTGAAGGACTTATCCCTCCGTCAATATGAAGGCCACTGAAGCGTTGGTGGAAATTTTGTCATTTAACGAATACTGACGTATTTGGAGCAACGATTCCAGATGTATTAAGGTTTTTGGCAGGTGAATTTGATAAAGGAACGGCATATGGAACAATCAACTCTACAAGATCAGCTATTTCACTCATTTTGGGGCCAGAAATCGGACAAGATGCCCAGGTAAAGAGATTCTGCAAGGGTGCTTCGAGATTGAGACCTTCTCAACCTAAGTACGACGGTACATGGGATCCTCAGATTGTGCTAAATTTTCTGGGAAAATGGTTTCCCTATGATAAGGTTTCACTAGAACAATTGTTTCAAAAGACAGTTACTCTACTAACTCTCACGACAGGGCATAGAATGCAGACGATAGCCCTTATCGATATAAGAAATATAGAAAGTTTCGAGGACCGCGTCGTGATAAAGATCCCGGTCGAGATAAAGACTTCGAGAAATAATAAGAAGCAACCGACACTAGTGGTGCCTATTTTTAAAGAGAATCCGTCCATCTGTGTGGTTACTGCGCTGGATGAATACCTGTTGAAGACCAAATTTCTTCGTGCATCGGGATACAATCTTTTTGTATCATATAAAAAACCACATAAGGCTGATTCATCTCAAACTCTAAGTCGGTGGATTAAGGCTATACTAGAACAAAGCGGTATTGACACTTCTCAGTTTACAGCTTATAGTACCCGTCACGCGGCAACCTCAGCTGCTAAGACGAGTGGAATAAGCATTGACCTTATAAGAAAAACTGCAGAATGGACATCTACTTCTCAGACTTTCGCTAGATTTTATGACAGAATGGTCATTCAGGACCCTAAACTATTTGCTCAAGCTGTATTAGCAAAAAATAAAAAATAAATATGCAGACAGTTAAAAAAGGCTTATTATTCTGCCGTATAGACACTGCTCTAAACATCTACCAGGTGATCTGAGGAGGAGGCGCGGAATACAATTGAACGATTAAACGAACTTACCTAAGTGAAGTTATATCGTAATTGTATGAAGCGCCTCCTCCGAAAGATCAGTCCCGCCCTGCCCTTTCCTATCCTAAAGAATAACTCTTACATACGGCATCACTTAAAAAAAATGAGGTTTGGGACTGGAACGTCACCCGCGGAAACGGGGGACGGTGGGTAACTCAGAAATTTTAGCTTTAAGCCTTGTGGTAATTACATAAAGTAAGGGTACTACCAGGTGATCTTTCGGAGGAGGCGCTTCATGCAATTACGATAGAACTTCACTTAGGTAAGCTCGTTCAATCGTTCAATTATAAATTCATAAAATTTTGTGAAATTTCATCAAATTTTTTAAAACTTTATGAAATTTTATAAAAAAATTTTTTCCCGGTTGTAAAATTGTAAAAATATTTATAAAAATTAATTAGAATCCAAGAGATAATTTTCATTAAATTTTCCATAACTTAATGAAATTTTGTAACGTTTCGTACATCGCAAAATCTTCGACTGTGTAAAATTACGCGAAGTTTCATAGAATTAATAATATTTCATAAAACTTCATGAAATTTTATAAGAATATATAAAATTTCATACCACTAAGTCCTTGGATTCTTCATAACAATTATGTAAAATTTCATAAATTTTTATGGAATTTTATAAAACTTGATGATGTTTTACAAAAATTTATGAAATTTTGCAAAACTTTATGAAATTTTATAAAAAAGAAGTTTTGGCCTCTTACAAAATTTTATGAAACGTTGCGAAATTTTATGAAATTTCATAAAATTATCTCATGGTTTCTGAAAAAAATTTCATAAGTTTTTTTCAAATTTTATAAACTTTGTTATGTCCACCCCGTGATTTCAATTAATTATCCGGGTACTACATAAAAGAAGATTTTGATACCGAATATTATCAGAGTTATACTGTAGATGACAGGCATGGTACTAGAAGCGAAACCTCCAAATTGACCCAGATCTTGGGGTGATAATTTTATATTTGGTAAGGTTGGTAATCGATTTGTTACGTCTCTTCGGAGGCGTGGGTTCGAATCCCACCGCTGTCACTAGATTTCTATAGGTTATGTCCAGCGATTGATTTAAATAGAGTCGATCGATATCTCTTTAGTAGCGACAAAATATGGTCAATCGGATGGAGGTCCAGACTAACGATATGGAAAATCATGGAAAGAAAAATAAATCTCTTTTCGTTCAATTATTTATGTGGGTTCGTTTGCGAAAAGGTGTTTCACAAGCCTTTGAAGAGACTTATACTAGTTGTTAAGGATTTTAGTAAGTTGATAGGATAAGATGGTATATCACTCACTTACTTTCAATCGATCTTCCTCGTTTAGAGGTTCGAACCTTTCCACTGGCTCCGGTATCTATCCTGCTTCTATGACGAAGTTGGCTTAGAGTAAAGGATGGATGGAGTCTTACACTATTTTTGAGTGAAGAATTTGCTCGTTGGTAAATTTAATCCTATATTTAATCACGATTAATACACTATTTGGTTTTATTTTATAATTCTTTACACTTATTATTCAATAAACAATTTTATTGGTTAAACAAAAATTTATATGTGTCTTTTAAATGATATGAGAATATGATTTAAAACTAATTTATTCAAGATATTACAATACTGCAAAATATCGCTACACGACTATTCACAACACGACGGGAGAAATAGATCGGCCTAGCACTTATTGTAAAGTACTATCCTAAATAATGAAATTTACTTAATCTAGAAATTGTAGATTCAATAGATAGATAAAACTTCACGCAAAACGACCCGGAGGTACAAATTACTTGACTAGTATCACTATCGGACTACAACCTACCCGTTGCTTCACGTTTGAAGACGGATATATGTAAACTGTATACGGACCTATCGACGACCAATTCACGTGGGTCAAAGGATTCAGAATTACTGGTTCTGTTTAACGACTAAGATCTCGGGCTACAATGCTCGAGTGTTTTTATAATTTTCATTAAATTTTGATGGGGAGTAATTTATTAATGTCATTGATGGAAAATAACGTTTGATTCCTTTTGTCGATTGTTTATTGGTCCGTCATTATTTGCAATATCTCGGTCATCCCGTAGAGGCAAAAGGAGGTCTGTGCTTGCGCTGAGTTTTTGCAATTCGCAATTCGCAATCTTTGGCGGCGGACATAACAACTTTTATAAAATTTTGTAGATCTTTTTAAAATTTCATAAAAATATATAAAAATTCATACCAATAACTCCTTGGGATCTCAATGTCAATTATGAATATTTCATAAAATTCAATAAAGTTTTGTGAAATTTCATCATATTTTATAAAACTTCATGAAATTTTATAAAATTTCATGAAAATATTTTTTCCCGGGTCATTATGAAATTACCAGTTCCTCCAAAATTATATGAAATTTCATAAAATCTTTTAAAATTATATCAAATGTCGTACGAAAGTTTAAAACTCTATATCTCGATAAATATACTATCTATTCATTCGCGATCACGTACGTGGCTCGGCGCAGTGGATAGCAGCCAGGACTTTATATCGAAATAACGTAGGTTCGAGCCCAGCAGTTGCCGGGATTTTTTCGTCAATAAAAAATATAATTAGTCTATCTTAGTAATGTCTTCATCCATGAGATCAAAGTGTAAGATCTAATTGAAATTTTTTTTCGTGATCTAATATTTTTTTCGAAAAATTAATGGTGACTGTAGAATTTTATGAAATTTCATCAAATTTTGAAAAATTTTCATAAAATTTTATCAAGCCATTTTTAGCATAAAATTTTGTAAAACTTTATGAACTTTTATGAAATTTCATGACATTTTATTAGGCCTTATTCAGCATGAAATTTTATAAAATTTTATAAAATTTCATAAAAAAATTTTTTCCTGTGTGGCTGGTTGATAATAAATCGCCATGCTTAGCCGATTGCTGGCTGTCATTAATCGGCCGATAGTCGAGCGCCATTAATGAGCCGGGGTTATCGTTTGTATATTTAGCTGTCCATGAGCCATTAACAGTTGCCAATGACTCCCTGAATCATCATACCTCGCCAGGCGATGGGCCATCCAAAGGCCGGTTTCCAAACTTTATATGGGGAGATGTATATTTTCTCATTTATTTTTTAACTTTGCGTTGCTATATCTCAACAATGATATGGTGAATCCTTTATTTTTCTTTAAATTCAGGAGAAATTCATTAATTTTCTGTTAGTTTTTTAAAATCTTTTGACTGTTAGTTGTTTTATAAGAATCACGAACGTGAATTGAAATGTAAACTCTTCATTGCTAACAATGTTAATGATCCGATAATTGTATCTTAATACCCCTAACAAGTATACAAAAGTTTAGAATTCTCTGACGTAATACTCATCACCCAACAACTACGTTAAAGCAATAATCAGTAAGTTAATATTAAACTTTAAAATATATGAGAAATGACATTTTAGGTTTTTATATTTTAATTTATATTGCATTTTAAATTTAATATTTTATAATCGCAAAAATAAGTAGTAACCTACTTCTATGTAACTATCAAATTTTTCAATTTAAATTTAAATTCTCATATTATTAAAACTCAAATTGAAATTATTACTCGATCGAAAAATTTGAACGACGGAGCTAAGTTTTAAGGTGACCTTTTTACCTCAGTCTCTATTCAATATAATCATGAATAAATGTATCCTTTGCGATTTCAGCACCACGTTGGAATCACGCTTGAACCACGGTGCTTTTACTGTGAAAGCACGCCTTCAGTGTTCCAACAGTGTAGTGGCAGAGACTCGACGGTGATTTCACGGTTGAACCACGGTGGTTTCTGTGCAGTCAAGCTACTATGTTCCAACCGTGTCCGCACTGTGTTTTACCAACGTTTTTATGGTGGTTTAAGGGTCTATCGAACGTGAGTTCACGGTGTTCCCACCGTGAATTTCCATTGGTCCCATGGTGGCTTTCCAGTGGTTTGCAGTAATTTCCAAGGTGAACTCATGGTGGTTCCACGATGCCCTCAAAGTATTTCTGCGTTGGTTCTCTGGCGTTTTCATCATGGTAGCTCAGTATTTCCTCGTTTTTTCCACGATGATTGCATGGTTTTTCCACCATTGATATATTTTTTTCTTATAGTTTCCAGATCTCTGTATCGATCATATTTTCTTATCTTCTTAGTATTTGTGATAATTATCTTTTTTAAAGTATGTTTTTGAGCCAAGAAAATTTTTTTCAGGTAAAAATTTTTTTACGCCAAGAAATTTTTTTAGTCCCAAGGAAATTTTTGTTTTCATTCCATATTGCAAGACTTTATATAATTGAGTTCAAGCAAATTCTATTTAATAGCGATTTCTGAGTAAATATGATGTACAGGTGTGTGAATCATAATATTTTTTTAAATAATTTAGATACGACCAAAAAATGTAACATTATTCGAAAAAATGATTTACAATGATTCATAAATCTTATAAAGCATACAAACTTTTTTAAAATTTTTGGAAATAGGCTAATAAGACCATTAGCGGGTCAATCAAGCGAATTTCGAAGTTTTAATAATGACCTTAGTTATAAAAAACTGAGATTTTAAATTTAAAAAATTTTAGTTAAATTTGATAAATTTCAACTTCTCGTTTATATAATTTACCAAAAAAAGTACCTATCGTCCCACTGCTAGTGGTATACAGCTATCGGTCTTGTTACCTTATAAACAATAATATAATTGAATATAATAAAAATCAGAAAATCAATGATCTATTTGATATCTTTAATTTTCTTAAGTTCATTTGTGTCCAAATAAATATAATTAACCACGACTGTCAAGTGTGTAATACGGCACAGTGGATTACAGACCACTCTTTCGATTCAAATGTGTTGGGATCGAGCCTACGAGTCAGCGTTATATTTTAGGTAGATTTTTTTAAAAATCTAACTATTGTATTTGTCCTCATGGGCGATCTTTCAAGGAATTTCGTCATAACCTATCATAATTAGTTGAGTAGAGTTCAAAAATACTATTTGTAAAAAAATTTATATATGTATGTATATATATTAGGGTGCTTCGTTTCAAACGACTATTTTTTTTTTTTTTTGGTCCATCGACGGAATAATGTTCTAATCATGTAAAAAAAAATTCTCACCAAAGATGAGCTCTTAATTGTGATTTTACGTACTCGCTAAATGAATTTGAAATTTTCCCATTTAAGTAACGTGTAAATTTTGATTTTTTTTTTAATTATCTATAGCTCTGCGGCATTGCAAGATATTACGTCGCTAGTGGAAACATCAAAAAGTAAAAAAATCTAATCTTCCGCTGCAGTTTTTACCAAATTGCACTTTTAAAAAATATTTGCTGTCGACAATGTCAAATCGTGTACGACTCCTTGAACCACTTATTTTAAATTCCAGTTAAAAATAAACAACCATTTTACCCTAAGCTTTTGTAAGTTCGTATCAACTTCATAATCTCTCAATTTTAATTGTTCGACAAAATCATGTAACTAACATATTTATGACCCTCAATCATTTATCATCAACAAATGATATATATATACAAAATGTGGGTAAATATTATTTATAGTTCTATCAGATAAGTACAAACTAAGTTTAAGTTGTCAAGATGAACAAAGACATATCGACGAAAGTGGAAAGACAGTGAGGAAGACAAGGGTCGGACAGTTTGTTCCAACAAGATAAAAACAAATGTTTATCTTGGCGTTAACGAATTAAGATCATTATGCTTCTTCTTATCTTCTTATTCTTACTTTATAGATTGAATCTACAAAATAAAACGTAAAAGAAACTTCGCTGCAAATAATAGATACAAATTAGCTTTTGAGCTTTTTGGTTTTACCACCAATTTACCACTGAGATGAGCAAAATAAAATAGACAAACATAAGTAAAGAAGAAGAGCATTACTTATTAATGTTCACTTCTTTATTTAACAATAAAATTAATCATCTTAACTTGTATTTTCAGGTAGATTCTTCTAAAATCTACCTATTGTATTTGTCCTCATGGTCGATTTTTCAAGGAATTTTGTCACAAACTATCATAATTGCTTGAGTAAGGTTCAAAAATACCATTCGTTAAAAAATTTATACTTGGACTCGGAAAAAAACTTCATGAAATTTTATGAAATTTCATGAAAAAAATTTTTCCCGGGTATGTATATATCAATGAATATTTAAGTGAAATACCACTGACTCACTCATCACGAAATCTCCGAAACTATATGTCCTATAAACTTGAAATTTGGTATACATAATCCTGTCACAACGTAGACGCTTACTAAGAACGGATTTTATGAAACTTCTATTTAAAATTGACTTTTTGGCTATTTACTGAATACTCGCTCCTCATTGGCTAATGACCAAATGCACTTCTTTGATTGGCTACTATCAGATGGTGTCGCAACCGTTGCCATAGCAACCATTTTTATAGCAAAATAAAAATTACTGACGAACTGAGAAAATTGATGGTGTAATTTTCTTTTTTAAATCGACACTAATGGGGCTGTGCGGGGGCGTAAAAAATGAAAATATTCACGTTTTTTCACCCATACACCTACAGATTTGTAATTTAAAATAAAAATCATCTACGATACGGGGAAATAGATGGCTCAATCTTTAACTTTCCGCTAATAAAATCGATGATTTCCGGAAAATTCGGGGAGTTATTGTTTTCACCCCGATTTTCGAAAATCGAGTTTTCATCAGATGTCGCAGTTTTGAGGTCCTAGGAAGCTATTCTGACTATTTTCAGAATGATGTCCGAGTGTCTGTATGTATGTATGCATGTATGTGTAAATATCTGTAACTTTTGAACGGATGAAATGATTTTGATGTGTGTGTGTGTGTATGTGTGTGTGTGTGTGTGTGTGTGTGTGTGTGTGTGTGTGTGTGTGTGTGTGTGTGTGTGTGGCCGGTCTATAACTTTTTAACTAATGAACCGATTTGAATAGTTCTTGCGGCAATCGAAAGAGCTTGTTTGCCATCAACTTTCCTGAAAATTTCAGATCATTTGATTGAGTAGACTCGAAAATATTTGCGAGTTATGAAAAAAAAATTTTTTTTTTCTTTTTCAGAAACGACTCAAACGATCGACTTCAAAATCTAATCAGCTCTATAACTTAATAATACGATGTCCGTTTAAAATATCACAAAAAAAATTTCTTATACAAAAATAACCATGCTAAAATACCATAAAACTAAAATATCCAATGATAAAAATAACCTGATACAAAAATAACCATAAAAATAAAAACTATATACTAAAATATCTAGTTAACAATATTTGCATACATTAATATCCAATCGATATGATATAAATCTGATATGAATAAATGAATGAAAAAAATTGATATGGAGTGGTGACAATAAGTTTTTATTACCAGGTTATTATTGTATCTGGTTATTTTTGTACTTAAATATTAATTACAAAGATATTATTGTTTCTGGTTATTTTTGTATAAAATTATTTTTGTAAATAGTCATTTTTGTATCAGGTTATTTTCGACTAGTTTTTATTGTGATGGTTATTAAAAACAAGGTATTCAGGACTGTCACCAATAAAATGCGTCGGTCGCCGCCTCAACCATCTCAATCGGTTAATGCGTTCGAGAGATATTGTTGGAGAAAGAAATGGTGAAAAACAGTTTTTTCCAAATATCTTCGAAATAACTGACCCGATCAATTTTAAATTTTATTGAACTTTAGAATTCAATAAAACGCGCCAATTGCTACCTCAAACGTCAAAATCGGTTAATTAGTTCAAAAGATATCGGCATTGAAAAGTTCAAATAATAATATTTTATGTTATTTTGTCTGGATAAATCAAAATATAAAGTACTAAAATGTGTCTGAAATTAAACCAACTCTTCCTCTTTATGGTTTCTGTCGATCATCATATGATGTCATTTAACTTGTTCTTTAGTTTAGATCATATTATCAACAAAAAAATTGAAAAATTACAGTTTTTAAGATTTCTCTCAGATATTTTATATCTTATTGCTCTGACATGAGTCAAAACTTATTTAAATCTTGATTTTGATTACTGACATTGATTTCTGCCTCAATACGCTTATTTCATTGAACATAATCGGGAATAAAAATTTATAAACCGCTTTTTCATTAATGATTTTCGATTCTTAAATTCTCAAAGTTTAGCATAAAACGTAACTTGTTAGAGCTTGCAAAGATCATTAAAAAACAATTGCATGTAATAGCATTTTCGAGCTCGAAGAGCTAGTTTGTCAATCCGAGATTTTAGTAATACGTGATTTAAATTAGTATTGCTCGTACATTAATTATATAAGTATACTAAAAATATTTAAATCGCGGATTGGAAAACTGACCTTCAAAAATTGGCTTCAACCCTAGTAAAACTGAACAAAGGCCGCCTCTGTTTTGAACCAAGCGCGAGCTAGCGAAAAATTGGGACGGTGCTGAAAATTTTCGAAAAATCTACCTTCCATTCCGGCTGTTGAATGACATTTTTTTAATTGAAATCGTTGTTTGCTCTGTCGGTAAAAATTAAATTTGAAAATACACTATAAAAAATTGAGGGTGAATTTTTATTCCGGGTTCGTGAGTTAAAAAAAATTCATTCGCATACACTGTAAGAAATCTGGAGTGAGTTCGGAGAGGAAACGGATTTTATTTCAAGCCGAATCTTAATTCACTCCGTCTCTTGGAGTCCCGGAGATGAAAAAAAAAATTACTCTGCACACGAAATAAATGGTGGCAGGACTAAATATCCAGGACAAAATATCCACGACAAAATATCCACGCCAAAATTATCCACCGCCATAATATCCATGAGACATAATATAGTTTCATCACACTACATCATAAAAACTATATCATGAAACTATATCATGTCTCATGGATATTATGGTGGTGGATAATTTTGGCGTGGATATTTTGTCCTGGATATTTAGTATTGAGTATTTATATTGAGTATTGAGTCGTGTAACCGAAATAAATAAAAAAAATTTTTATTGCAGCGGAGTGATTTGTATTTTATTTCAATCCGCATATTTACTCCGATCCGAAGTTTTAGTGTTAAAATAAACTCTCGTCTGGAGTGAACTTAACTCCGAGGAGATCAAATAAATAAAAACTTATTCACTCCGCATTGACTCCGCTTTCACTCCGTTGATTTAATCTGCGTTTACGTCGCAAATTTGTTAAAGTGTATGAAGTAAACATATAATAGTCGTAACATATCGAGTGCGATTATGTATAACACGCGAGACATGACGATTGTCTGCCGAGCCGGAGGTGGAATAAAAAAAAAATTTGGGAAATCCAAAAGTGTACACCTTGAATATTCACGTAATAAGTTGAGTATTAGTCCATTACTTTTATTCATTACTGAACTACGTATTTCTTTTTGAGTTGAAAAGAAAGTTTTACACTGAAAAAATAAAATAATATTGTCCAAACAAAAATTTCTCGGTTCAAGGAACCTGTTAAAAATATTTATTTTATTATTATTAATTATCAATTTCTTGAGAAAAGAGCATCAAATTTATTTTTGTTATCATATGAATTTGATATTGTATTATGAGTAGACAAAAGAATAGCTTCACTTGAATTAAATAAAAATTATTTACATTATTTCTACGAATTCTTGAGACAAAACTATATATTTTCGAAAATTATCAAAAATATATGTTCTTGTATCAAGTAAATATTCTTGATAAAAGTATTTTTTTTTCTCAGTGAAATGAAAAATAAAAAAGCTCCAAGAGCTCGAAAACAGCGGGAAGTTTCGGGGCCGGCTTGCAGGGTCAACCGCTCTCCAGATTTTTTAAATAATAATCTCGGCCAAAAAAAATTCGTGGAGATGATTCAAGAAAACCGAAACCTGCATTGTGAAGTTGTCGACAGTAAAACATTACTTCTCCGATTCGCAATGGAAGTGTATAATTATCTACTTTGCATTAACTTAGCAGTTATTCCATAAAATTTGTACAGTGCAGATAAATTAGTATTATTTGATAATTTTAAATCTATTCATTAATTATTTTATATCGATGGGTAATCGTTTGGTTGAATAAAGTAAGATCTAAAACAGCTTTTGAAATCCTCGACAAATTTCGAACAGTTGGAATTACTATTTCCTTCTGCATTCACCGCACATTTAATGGATTATCAGTAACTGTATGAGCTAAAAGTTGAATCGAAGTTGGAAAACTATGTTTAGGCAAAGATAGAAAGCTATTGCAGTACCCTACTTATCATCCCACACATTTCCGATTGCTCTACTAGTGCTTATGGCATATAAGGGTAATAACGACTAGTTTGAATCCGTCCTACAATCCTTATTAAAGTTAAACTTCTGTGTCATAATTATATAATATATTTTCATGATAAAAATTTGTAATTTGGAAAAACTATTAATTAGTGTAATTGAAAAAAAAAAAAAAAAAGAAAGAACTGTAAATCGGTTGACCCTATGGACCAGCCCCAAAACTTCCGGCTGTTTTCGAGCGCAAAGAGCTCGAAATCGTAACTTCCAATATTTTTACTTGACAATACCTTCAATTACATTGGTGTATTTAAACTTGACAACGGTACGTTTTATATTGAACTCGAAAAATTCGAGACATTGAAAATACTTAATAAACAAGCGTTCTTAAAATTTTTATTTACGATTATGTTCTAAAAACACGACACTGATTTAATCAGGCAGAAATCAGTGTCGGTGATTAAAATAAAGATTTTAATGACTTTTGACGAAGATCAGAGCTATAATTTATGAAGTATACGAGAAAAATGTTAAAAAAGGTGACACGACATGGTAAAAAAGGTGATACGAATTACATTACATTATGTGGTAATAGAAAAAGACTACAATGATGAAGAGTTGGTATGATTTTAAACACAATTGAGTACATTATATTATGTGTAGTACAATATATATTAATATATCCAGGAAAAGTGACTTAAATTGTTATTTTTTAAACTTTTCGTCGCCAATATCTTTTGAACCAATCAACCGATTTTAATATTTAATATGGCAATCAGCGCGTCTTATTTGAGCTCGAGAGCTGATAAAATTAAAAAAATGATTGATTATGTCATTACAAAGCTACTCACGAAAAATCGTTTTTTACCACTTCTTTCTCCAATAATATCTCTTAAATGAATGATCTGATTTTGATGGTTAACATAGAAATCAAAGCGCTTTATTTATAATTATTTGGCTTAGTTGTTTCACAGATATGCGCAAAAAACTGATTTTCACCATTTCTTTCTCACGCAATATTTCTTGAACGAATTAACCGATTTTGATGGTTGAGGTGCAAATTGACAGGTTTTATTGCATTCTAGAGCTGATTAAATTTGAAATCGATCAATGGAGTCGATTCTCAGAAATTTTGAAAAAAACTAAAAAAAAATTTTTTTTTTTTTCTTATTACTTTTATATTTAAGAGTCTAACCCATCGAACGATTTGAAATTTTCAGGAAAGTTGGCGGCCAACAAGCTTTTTCGACTGCCGCAAAAGCCGTTCTGATCGGTTTATTAGTTAAAAATTTATAGCAAGTTTATGCACACACACACACACACACGCACATGCAGACACTCAGACATCTATCTGAAAATGTTCAGACTTGTTTTCTAACCTCAAAACGTTGACTCCTGATGAAAATGCGGTTTTCGAAAATCAGACCGTAACTAATAACTTCCCGAATTTTTAAAAATTTTCAATTTTTTTAGCGGGAAATAAAATTTTTTTTTTTTTTGTTTATTTTATAGATCTCCAAGTCTATTCAACTGATTGATGTTAAATTGACAGAAGAGTTGATGGCTAGCAAGTTCTTTCGATTGCCACCAAAACTATTCAAATTGAATAATTAGTTAAATAGTTATAAAGAGTTTACATCATGCACGCACACACACACACACCCACCCACACACACACACACGCGGGGGGGGGCGTCATCTAAAAATAGTCAGAATATCTTTTTAGACCTCTAAACACCGACATATGATGAAAACTCGATTTTCGCAATTCGGAGTGAAAACAATAACTTTCCGAATTTTTCGAACATCTGTGATTTTTTTAGTGGGAAGTTGAAAATAATCTTATAAAATGAATAAAAGAGACTAGATTTAATAAAAACTAAATCTGAACCAATTCATGCAAACCTGTTTGACAATCATTTTAAAGTGTCTTTATTTATGCTTTATTTTTAACTTCCCGCTAAGAAAATTATTAATTTTCAAAAATTCGGGAAGTTATTGGTTTCACCCGGATTTTCGAAAATCGAGTTTTTATCAGATGTCGACGTTTTGAGGTCCTAGGAAGCTATTCTGACTATTTTCAGAAGGATGTCCGAGTGTCTGTATGTATGTGTGTGTGTGTGTGTGTGTGTGTGTGTGTGTGTGTGTGTGTGTGTATGGATGTAAACTCTTAATATCTTTTTAATGAACTGACCGATTAAAATATTTGAGGTGGAAATCAAAAGAGTTTGTTGGCCGTTAACTTCTCTAAAAATTTCAAATCGATCGATCAAATAGACTCTAAGATATGGAAGAAAAACTAAAAAAAAAAAAATTTTTTTTTCAGTTTTCTTCAAATTTTTCAGAAATGGCTCGATCGATCAATTCCAAAATCTATTTAACTCTAGAACTCAATAAAGCGCGTCGATTGCCGCCTCAACCATCTCAATCGGATAATTCGTTCGTAAGATATCGTGGGAGAAGGAAATGCTAAAAAACGGTTTTTTCCGAAAACAATGACACACAATAGTATTTTCGAGCTCGAAGAGCTCAAAAATGTATTTACAACAATGCTCAAGGAGCTCGAAAACATCGGGAAGTTTCAGGGCTGGCCCGCAGGGTCAACCGATAGACAGATTTTTTTATCCGATTAAACGCTAGCCGTCGACACATTTAACTCTTTCTGGAATACTTATCATTTCCTCGTTCCAGTCCAAGTGATACTTCCATTTACTAATTTAGTATGACCACTGTCCCCATCACAGCAATTGAAAATCTATTTATAGAGTATTATTTCCTCGTTAAATTATCAAATCTATGATCCCGATTTTTATTTCAAAATTTTTTTATTGGAAATATGGAAAACTTTATGCAGATTTGTTTAAAATAATCAAAACGAAATCATGAATACTACACTGAGAAAAAATTTCTCTTCAGACAATTGAATCGGTTTTGTTAAATTCTGTTAAACTAATCTTTATTCGGGACAACTAAATTTATTACGTCAACATAATCTATTTTCCCTATCCAAAAATTCCCATAGAATCCACTCAACTGCGACAAAAACCGCACAGAATCCTATAGACTGCATTGGTTTCTATGCGGTTTTTGTCGCAGTTGAGTGGATTCTATGGGAATTTTTGGATCGGGTTGTCATTTCTAACAAGTGATTTACTAGACTCTATTTGGTTGAGATTAATATTTCTCTCTTTAAGATAATAAAATTATTTGGTAAAGTTAAGAAAATATTTATTTAATAGACAACTAAATTATTTTATAGTGCCAATAAAACCAAATATTAATAAATTAACTATAATGAAAGTTACTTAGATACAGAAAAATATATTCATTTAGAATAAATATATATTTGTTCGAGGTTAATAAATATATATTTAAACCTAATGATTATTGATTTGAAAAATGAAAAATTCATTTAATTAAAATAAATAACAAAGAGTTATTGTCATTATTTAAGAGAAAATAATATATATAAGTATAAAGTAAAAAAAAAATTTTTTTTTTTTTAGCCAAAATGAACTTTTTAGTTTTGTATATCGAGAATAAGTATTCAAGAAAACATTAATGTCTTATCGTAATACATGATATATTACCATCAAAAAAGACTGTTGTCACTCTGTTGATTAACAGAGATGTACCCGTCCCAAAAATGCTTCAAGTTGGGAATATATTAACTCTGAAATAAGTTTCTTACCAGGAACACTACAAGCTGTGGGCGCGATCTAGAGGCAAGCACCGAACTACTCTCACTGCTGTTGGCTAGCATCAAGACTTAAACCAAGAAAATAATTTTTTGGGAGAAAAGATAAATATAAAAGAGAGGAAGTTATTGTGTTAAGCAGCAGCAGCAGGAGTAGTTCAGTGCTCACCACTAGATCACGTCCACAGCTTGTAGTGTCCCTGTTATGAAAATTATTTCAGAGTTATTATATTCCCAACTTGAAGCATTTATGGGACGGGTTATCCGCTGTAAATTAGCAGAGTGACGATAATCCTTTTTTGATAATAATATAGGGGTATTCTGTATTACACCATGACATTAATGTTTATAATAATAATGTTTCCCTGAAAAATTTTTGTCATAGTACAAAAAAAAAGTACGTATTAAGGAAATAAATTATTTTTCTAAATATGCATTTATTTAATTGTTATATAAATATTCTGTCATTTTAAAACAATATTTAATTATTGTCAATAACTCATTCTCTGAGGCTCACTAATATATTTCATTATGACTACTTCATAAGCTCTACTGGTAATCAATTTGATTTTATGCTTGCTACTCAACGCGTAATTATCTTTACTAAATATTTTAGAGTTTCTAATAATTTATTTTATTGGTGGATTATAAAATATTCAGTTAAAATAATCCAATATATGATTCGCAATGGGCAATCAAATCATTTTGTTGTTATAACTAAAATTTATTTGTCAGAAGAAAATTTTTTTCTCAATGTTATTAAAATCGAGACAGAAAATTAAAAAACAGTAAATTTTCATTAAGTTGCGGTAAAAAAAAAAGTCCACAAGCATTAGTAGTTAAATTAGATACTTCATACCTCACTGTCCTCTCTATAACTTTTTTCAAATTTTGAAATATTGTTATTCTTTTTGCACGACTCCAACGCAAAGTAGAAAGATTGTGTTTATTATCACTATAAAAAAAACCCGGGGTCCACTTGATCCGATCGGATCGAATCATGTATTAATCTATATCAAATTATATACAATTACAAATTGACATTTACGTCAGCCAGATCTATAATAATCAGATGTAGTTATATTAGACTTATATATGATTATACGCAGGCTTATATTAGCCAGATCCAATCCGATCTTATTATATATAGTCTTCTATATAATTAGATCTGATCATTTATAGGCTTATATATAATCATGCTTAGACTTGATCAGCCAGGTCTCATCCGATCTAATTATATATAGGTTCATATATATCATTATATACATTTCCATGTATAATCATGGGTATCCCGAGTCGATGTTTAACTTCGTTTTAAGTACTCAATATACTCGAATAGACCTATTTTAGTCCTTAAGATTTTTAAGTGGATCTAAATAAGTATTTTTCATACTTTATACTCTTATTAGCTTTTATGGATTCTAAAAAATCAAAATTTAACATCTTTTTAGAACCTTTAAAAACTATTCATTCTTATTGGGTAGTGTAACAGGGTAATTTTCAACCTTGCCAAGTTTGGCCTCTTTATTAATTGATCTTAATAAGGGCGCCACTGGAAGATAAGACTCGGCCTTCCAGAACCGGATATGTTATTTTCAAAATTCAGGGTCGTTAAATTATACAAGAGTGGGGAAGGATGAGGAATGAAATTTAATCATACACAACGTTTACTGTAATTTTCAAATTTTATTTATCACTTGCCAATTTTACCCACCGGGTTTTATTCCACTTATACTTTTATTAAAATTAAACTGTCCACCGGACTTTATATTCTTACAGCCTATGAGTCCCCTGGACTTTATTAATATAACTATTTGCCACTGGCCTGATCCCCTGGATCTTAAATTAAATGAGTCCCCGGGACTTTCTTGATAATTAAATTGGCCACCGGCCTGATCCCCTGATCTTAAATAAAACGAGTCCCCTGGACTTTCTTAATAATTAAATTGGCCACCGGCCTGATTCCCTGGATCTTAAATAAAACAAGTCCCCTGGACTTTCTTAATAATTAAATTGGCCACCGGCCTGATCCCCTGGATCAATTATTATAAAATAAAATTGGCAACTTGCCAGATCCCCTGGATCTTAAATTAAAACTTAATTCCCCTGGAATTATTTTATTTCACACACACACACACACTGTAACAGGGAATTTCGAATTCTTTCGCGCTCAGTTGCCATGATTTTCTATCATGTGCACGGTCGATATAATCTATTACTGTCCCAGGGTTATCCGGGGTAGAGTGCGACTGTCGTCCCGAGCGGAAATCGTAGGGGCTTGTCTGTCAGTCCCACTTAGTTATAAGTAGGAGGGTCTAAGTTTTCCGGAAGTTACCGAATTCGGTCGAGTGGGTGCACAATTATAAGTGCAGGGTGAACCCAGGCCGGGACACACAACCGGACAGATCGGGCTACCCACGAGACGCTACGTAACACTCAGGTAATTATTCAATTTAGACTTGGATTCTTTTGTGGAACCAAGCGATAATTATATTAATTATTATAGATACCAGGCCATTAGCCGGTACCTTTGATAATATTTTACTAATTAATCGGAAAAGCAGGTGAACGAGAAATATATACGGTGAAAGAAAGAAGGCGCACGAAGACGAGAAAAGAAAGACGAGACGACCGAGACAGCAACGAGACCAGGAACCTGACGAAACGGACAAGGACCGGAATCACATCAGGAAATAAAATCAGGTATTAATTAAGTTAATTATTCTAGGCCGAAGCCAGAATATTAATTTAATTCAATAAGTACTTAGTCGTTCGTCGGGGTAATCCGCGTTTAGGCCCATAGTTATTTAATTAGTTATAAGATTTATATAATTATCATTAAGCCAGACGGTTGTCTAACCGGGTCCAGGCCCAATTGCCGGATCCAGGTCGTCGTCTTGTAATTCCAGGCCATCGCCGGAATTATATGCGTCGTAGAAATTTCTAGGCCGATTGTGGACGCCACAAGCCAGAAATTTTCATATTCTAGTCCGCGTTGTTATAAATTAAAAATTAAATAAAATAATTTAATTAATTAAATTAAGAATTAATTAAAATAATTAAATTAATAAATTATAATTAAAATTAATTAATAAAATTATTATAAAATTTATACGCAGTAAAAAGTAAAAGTAAAGTAAGAAGTCGAGTGGCCGCAGAAAAAGTAAGATGGCGGAACTCGAGAGAGAAAAAATATGCGAGTGTCGAGTAAAGAAATAGAGTCGAGGTAATTTACTGACCAAAACTCGAAATACTAAGTCTCGTGATTCGGGATCGTTATTAAATGTAATAATAAATAATTTAGTGGTCAGAAAGAAGTAAATTAAAATTAATTAATTAATAATAATTATTTTCTTTAAATTTTAATTAATTAATTTAATAAAGCGTGAGGCGGGAAAAGCCATTTTAAATTCAGTGTGTGTGAGTCATAGTCCAGGGGACTCGAGCGTGTGTGTGTAATAAAATATTTTAAAATTAGTGTTATAATTAATAAATAAATCGGGAGGTAACCGATATTTTAATGTAAGTCCAAAGGTAGTTGGCAATCTTTTAATCGAGTGAGTGTGTGTGTGATGCCAAGGTAGTGGCTAATTAGAGTAAGTAAATTTTAGTCGCCAAAGGTAATTGGTAAATTGTTATAAGGTATAAAGTTATAAGGTCAAAAGGTATAAAGTTATAAGGTCTAAGGTTATAAGGTTTAAGGTCTAAGATTTATAAGGTTTATAAGTTCATAAGGTTTCATTTACAAGGTTGTGAATTAATAAAGTGAATATTGTGATTTTAATTAATCTAAGTTATTTACAAAATTATCCTTCCTCTTCCTACTCTTACAATTAAATTTTACACCGACCCTGAGCAGAAAGAACCGGTTCTGGAAGACCGTTATCACTTCCAGTGGCGCCCTTAAAAAGGTAATTTAAGGACGACCAGTGTAGCAGTACCCCTGTTATAACACACACAATTTTATTTCCTTGACTGTCCACTGGACTCAATTCACACATACACATTTTTATTTAATTTGCAACTTCGATTTACCGACTATAATTTTAACCTTTCATAATTTAATTACGACAATCTTGACAAATTTTCTAATTTTATTTTCCAAATATCAGTTTTGAGTGAGAAATTTTGTGATACTGAAAACTGACGCCGACGACTGACGCTATCTCTCTCTAGTTCACAAGTCTCTATCTTTCTCTCTCAGATTCGTGTACTCTAGGTCTTCGCGTTAATACATTTTTCCTTTAACAATTTATAATCGACTCATTACAGAACTTTACTTGATTAATTTATTTATTTTATCACTATTTCCATAGCACTTTTAATTTTCAGTCTAGTAAATTTTGGTATCTTAAATGTTATTTTATTAACTAAAACTGAATTCATTTGTCATACAAAATTGTCTTAGTAAACTAAATCATGATTTATAATTTCTCTTCTGTTGCCGAGAAATTTTATTGCCTTAATTTATAATTAATAATTGATAAATTCTGGCCTCTGCCGAGAATTTAACCGACGCAATAATTATCTTATTTAATTGTAATAAATTCTGGCTTTCCTGCCGAGAATTTCTGTGACCAAACACGTGGTTAAATTTGATTTTATTTCTTTAGAATAAATTCTGGCTTCGAGAATTTACTCTATTGAAGACGCTAGGTTGTTAACACTTCTGATAACTTTATATTCGATATTAATTAATTTATTAATTCTGGCTTTCCTGCCGAGAATTAATTTACTCACTGCACTACTATGTTAACACTAAACTTTGCACTTTTTACTGGATGTTACCCTTGGCGTCTATCTGTGTTCCTGAATCTTCACTGGGCTTCCGGCCTCCTGGAACAGACTCACGGCAGATGGATGTCCGTTCGACTTGTCGGCTCAACCGACTCTCCCCGATTTTGCTACTATCATGTGGTTATATATTTTTAGCTCGGCCATTTTCGGTAACTTCCGGAAAATGGCCTCCCCACTTAATTAATTTTAGGACAGAAATCCGAGCTTCTTCAATTAACGCACCCGGCGACAAGTCGAAAAACTCTAACGGGTACTCATTCGGGGTTACGGCTCGGGTAACTGACCAGCCGTGGAAAATCACGATTTTCCTTGATGATAAATTAAATTTTACCCCGTTACAGTAGGATAAATTCTCAACTTTCTACCTGGGCAAAAATGATCAGATATGAACAGTAGGGTGATCCAAAAAAACTAACCTATTGAATTTATGACTTAAAAAGGACCTGGATATCGAGAAAAAATTCTCCCGTTGGGAAAAATTTTTAGCTTAATGTTAAAAGGTGTCGGTAGCTAGTCGAAATTTCCCATTTAAATAGCATGCAAACAAATTATTTTTTATTAAAAATATTATCACTTTTAAACCGTTCGAGATAAAAATTTGGCTCTAGAATATTTTTGTAGGGCATCAAACTTCCTTAAAAAAAGTCCTGAAAGTCGAATTTCTAAACTTGATATTTCGTATACTTACAAGCCATCAAAGCCTAGAGTAAACAGAATTATACAGTTTTAAGGCTCTATCATTAAAAATATCAATACTACGAGGAGATTCGTGACTAAAATTAAATGAAGGAAGTGAAAAATAAAATTTACATACTTAGGCTCATAAAACAAATAAAGTTTCAATTTTTTATTTGTCCTGTATTCCAGTTTTTGGGCCACATTTTTTTTTTTTCTTAATCGTTAATAAAATATTATTTATTACAACGAGGATATTGCTGGTGATTTAATTGCACTACATGTAGAACAAATTTTTTAATTACTTCATTAACCTTTCGTCGATCTCGTGCATTTTCCAGTCGTGTTAAATTGGATGCGCTGTTGCCAAATGTCGAACCGTGACTTTCCTGCGTTTTCCCAGTGGTAATTTTTTTTTAGTTTTTTAATAAGAAAATTGTTAACAATTGTTTTATATGAATGAAATTATTAATATTAAATAACAATCAAGTTGTAAATAAAATAATGAAAGCAAAAACTCACCTGATAAATCACTTTACTTTCAATAGTCGTAACTATTCCACATGTGGTAAAACAGGCTAAAATAGTGGTGGTAAAGAAATTTGGCAACAGCGCAGTTTGAAAAGCACTCGGACACTTGCACCGGGCGGTGGATCGCCACTTTCTCATACTCGGTCTCGGATATTAAAATTTAGAAATATTTTCCAAATGTGATTATGCTTGTAAATAGCGTTAAAATTTAAAAATAGCCCAAAGGAATTAAATTTTTTTCAAAACTACTAAGTCAAGCAATTTTAAGAAAAAAATAAACTGTAAAAAAGGCGGCGTTAAATTTTAGTCCACGAATTTTTCCGTAGTATTCATATTTTTAATAATAGAGCCTTAAACTTGTATAATTCTGTTTACTCTAGACTTTGATGGCCTGTAAATATACGAAATATCAAGTTTGGAAATTCGACTTTGACTTTTTATAAAGAAATTTAATGCTCTACAAGAATATTCTAGAACCAAATTTTTATCTCAAACAGTTCAAAAGTTACAATATTTCTAATGAAAAAAATTTGTTTTGCGTGTTATTTAAATGGAAAATTTCGATTGGCTATCGACACTTTTTTAAAATTGAGCTAAAAATTTTTTTCAACGGGAGAATCTTTTTCTTGATATCTGAGTCCTTTTTAGGTCATAAATTTGATAGGTTGGTTTTTTTGGATCTCCCTAATGAACAGGTACGAGTCTTCAGATCGAATCATGCCTGTTCGCGTCCGGTCATTTTGTCTCTGATCAGGTCTAAAGGCTCATAACTGTTCATGTCTGATCAGACCTGAATTTACCCAGTCATTTATTTTGTCAACAATAGGCCTGAGAGATTCGTGCCTATTCAGATCTGATCAGGTCTAATTATTCTTTCCGGGTATAAAACAAAATAAATTTCTATTTTTTACTATATGGAGGTTGTAAATCAACATTACACAAGAACATCTAAATATTCTCCAATGTAAATTGACGATAATAAAAACTATAAAATAGAGTATTATATGAAGGTTGCAGTGGGAAATTATCTATGTAAATGACCAAATATGTTAAGAAAAAATTTTTGAATGTTTTGTGAGTTCATTTATTTCAATCATTAACCCTTAACGGCCACACAGGGCAACTCCTTTTTTTTGAAAGTTTTTTGACCAATTTGTTTGAAATGTATAAAAACCTCTAATTCCACTTTTTTTAAGCCTGGGGTGGCTAGTCACCTCATGTGCCCGTTAAGGGTTAAACTAGTTAATCATCAATAAATGGTATATTTTATTATTTAATTTGTAGAATTATTTTGGCTATCATTAAAAACCTACTGAAGGATGAATTCATTTATAATTATCGCTAATTTGGCTTTTTAAATTTAATCGAACATATCAAAAATGGTCAGACATGAACAGGGATGGTCATGCATGATTGTGTTTAAGTCAATTTATCACCCTCAAAAACAGATTCTCTGTATAAAGTTGCGCCAAGTATACGTTGAATGCGCGTACATTGATATCAGACTGCATTAAAAGTAATATTTTCACAAAAAAGTCTGAAATCACAAGAACACCAAGAAACTTAGTTTTTTAAAAATTAAAAAAAAATACTTGAACGTACTTGGTGTGCGTTATTAGAGTCAATTTGAAATATTATTTAATTGGAGACATTCAAGGGATATGTGACAATACTGAATAATTAATTATTTGCCTAACGCACACCAAGTACGTTCAAGTATTTTTTTTAATTTTAAAAAAACTAAGTTTCTTGGTGTTCTTGTGATTTCGACACTTTGATGTGAAAATATTACTTTTAATGCAGTCTGATATCAATGTACGCGTATTGGACGTGTACTTGGCGCAACTTTATACAGAGAATCTGTTTTTAGGGGCGATTTCGAATATTTTTGCAGAGGAAAATAATTTACTTAACTATTTTTTTGATAAAAAACTTTTTTCTGATATGTAAAAAAAAAACATTTTTGAAAAAAAGTTATTGCTTTAAGCTCCAAATAATTTTTTGATGCGTCAATCTCAAATCAGTGAGAGTTTCCTTCAATTTGATGACAAGTTGTTGCCAACTATGAGATATTCCTACAATTATCGACTGCCATCTTTAGAAGGTAAGTTGAGAGGAAAAGTAGCGTGAAAGTCGCCAAGAAGTGGCCGAAAAACAAGAGTTATTTTCAATTTGACAGGAAGTTATAGGAAAGTTATCGTCAACTTATGAAACGACAACTCTTTACAGTCAACTTTACATTAAATTCCGGTAGTAGTTTTCCGTCCATTTGCAATCAAAGTGGCTATCAGTGCCTATCCAAAATAACTTTTTTTCTTCAGTTTCATTTCACAACTTTTCATCAACACTTCCTGTCAACTTGACTTCAAAAATTGATTGTCGATTTACAACAACTTGTAATTCAATTTGTGCTTATGTTGTAGTCAAAAGTAGGAATATCTCATAATTGGTAACAGCTTGTCGTCAAGCTGATGATAACTCTTGCTGAGAAAACATTTGCTCTGCAAGCTTGGCTATCTGAATATACATGGAGAAAAATGCTGGCTCAAAACCTACCAATTTTTATTATGCTGTCGACTAAACTTGAAGCAGGAATTGAAGCATCCAAAAATTTATTATGCTCTTATAAAAAATTATTATGCCGCATCACAATTATTATAATGTATGAAAGTAATTGTTATTAAAGCTTATCGATAAGTTTCTCGCACGTAGTAAGTATTGTGATACAGCATAAAAATTTTTCGTAGGAGCATAATCATTTTTTGGATGCTTCCCTTCCTGTTTCAAGTTTGGTCGACAGCATAATAAAAATTAGTAGGTTTCGAGCCAACTTTTTTCTCTGTATATATATGTATGTATGCATGTATATATATATATATATATATATATATATATATATATATATATATATATATGTAAATTTATATAGTACATAAAGTAATCTATATCTATTAGGTTGCTAATAATGGCGTGTTCGGATCTCCACCTCAGTTCACTGGGGCGCCTCCATATATCTGGGAAAATTAAAATTCATAATTAAATCATTAGGAAAGTCGTTATTTCGCTAGGAAATAGAATTTTAAAAAAATTACTTACAGTTATTATTGATTAGAAGTTAAATGAAATTTGTTCAATAAATTTCAGTACAATCTTCATGTCAATTTTATGATTCAATTTTTCAAATTTTATGGGCTAAATTTATTCAATAAATTTTGTTTAATTCCTATAATTAATTACATCTGCAAATAATTTGTTTTCTTATTCTATAGCTCCGCGAAATTACTACTACGTTGTTCTTCTTTCAATTAAAGTTTTAATTTTTGCTTAATTAAATAATTTAATTTTAAAACGGTTATGACAGCTGAAAGTCATTGAAAATTGTAGAGATAGTAAAGTTAGCGAATAGCTGAAAATTCTTATAACTTTGAAATAATAAAATAAAATTTTTATATAATAAAAATAAAAAAATGCACTTTTAGAAAATTAAAAAATCAGTACTTGCATTTTTTTAAATTTTGTTTTTTTTAATTGGTTAATTTTTTTATGAGTAATTTAAAAATGGTCTTATGTCTGCTACGTTTACACTCACAATTTTAAAAAGTGAGAGGTATTGTCTCAAAATGGCCTTAATAATGAATGATCGATTTTTTAATATTTATATTGATATTATCGATAAAGATTATTTATAATCAAGATACTAAGATCTGTTAATTTAAATTTTACTTTAATCAGCACACTTGATAATTCATACTTTTTTTTTTTATTGGTTATTTACTTTTTTAAGTAATTTAATTATGAATTTTTATTTTCCCGGGTAAATGGCAGGCACTCAAGTTCGCCAGAGTGAAGGATCCGAACACACACTAAAATATACAAACTATAGAAATTTAATTTTGTTAAGTTGCTCACCTGAGGAGATTTCTATAAAAACGAATTTGATCCAGCAACTTTCATGTCGTCCTATGATATGAAGTTAGCTGAAAGGCGAAAATTCGACAAAAATCCGAGTTTTTTCTTGTGGATCCCTAAATCGGCACAAGAGAAATTTTTAAATTTTTGTTTATTCATTAGATCATGAAATTACGCAAATTATGAGTAAATTTGTTAGAAATAAGATAATTATTAATAAATAAATCGATAAAATATAAAAATATGCCATATTTATTAATAATTATCAATTTGAAATACGAGTGAGGTTAAACAGGCCTCTGACTCGGGAATAGAGACACGGTCGTCTCGCGCCGCCCATGTACACGCATACGCATATGTGTTTGAACGTGTACTTGGCGCGAGACAATGCCGTGTCTCCGGATAACATCAGAAACGATCATATCTGTTTATGGTTAGTCAGACATGGAACAACATATCAGAACTGATCAGAGCTAGAGGTTTTTGACATTTCAGGCTGGATCAGACATGAACAGGTATGACCATGCATTATTAGGCCTGTACATATTTAAGGGAGGGGGGGGTAAGGTTTTAAAGGCGAAAAAGGACATATTTTCATGATTTATTTTTGGAGATATGAATAAGGTTGGTTTATTTATTTCATATACACTTTATAGTGTGCCATTTAAAGTATTTTTGGAAAAATTTTCAATCGAAAATATCAAGAAACAAGTCCACGATAGCGAATCTCTGGACGCGCCTCGAAAAAGATGCGGTGAACACCATAACTAGTTACCGGATTATATGAAACAAAAAAATCGAAATGTGCTTAAAAGGTGATATTTTTCCTTCGATAATCAGGAAGAGTTTTATTATTTCCAATTTTATAGTAACAAATTCACCGAAATTTTTTACCGAAAATCGGGTTTTTCATTTTCAAATGCTGCCAAAAATAAGAGAATCGCAAAAAAAACTCTCTCTGATTACCTGGGGAAACATACCACCTTTCAAACACATTTCGATTTTTTTGTTTCAGATGATCCAATAACAAGTTATAGTGTTCACTGCATATCAACTTTTTTTCGAGGCGCCTGCAAAGATTCGCTGTCATGGACTTATTTCTTAAAAGTTTTAATTGAAAATTTTTCTAAAGATACTTAAGATGTCCTACTATAACGCGTATATGAAATAAATAAAATATTATTATTCATATCTCAAAAAAAAAAAAATCATGACAATATGCCTTTTTTGCCTTTAAAACCTTAGCCTCCCCCCTTAACGCTTTAAACATGATCATGTCTGTTTATGCTTAGTCAGGCATAGCCATGCATGATCAGGGCTAAAATATTTAACGCTTCAGACATGATCATATCTAATTTCAGGCCTGATCATACATGAACAGGCATGGTCATGTCTAATTTCAGGCCTGATCATACATGAACAGGCATGGTCATGTCTAAACATTTTTTCCCGAGTGATTAAAACCTAAAAGTATCCTATATATAAACAATCATCAACTCCTAAATAAATTCTTTAAATTCTATTTTACTTCTTTTTTTAATTCAAAATCTTACAGTGAACCGAACTGAATCCTATGAGTACTCTATACGCTAAATAGCTCCTAAAAATTTTAGAGCAGAAAACGGTTAACTTTTTGCACACCTCAAACGCGAAGCGGAGAGGTAGTGCCCTACTGTCGTTAAATGTCAAAGCAGGGTTGTCGCCAACTTAAATCACCTCCACTATTTTATATAGCACTTAAACAAAAAAAAAAAAAATGCACCAATGTCAAGAGGACATTCCAATAAATAATTCCAACATGATTTAAAGTCATCTTGTTGAGTATATCATTAAAAAAAGTTGGTCGAAAAAAAATTTTAGTTGGACGTCAATTGGTCTGTTTATTGGAATGTGCGGATGTAAACACGATATCTCGCGAACCATTCACTGAATCAACACGTTTTTTTTTTTTATTTTGTTTGGCATTTTGTCCAGATGAACCCTTTCGTTATTCACTATCGTAGCTCTTATAGTTTTTTTTATAATTAATTAAAACTGATGACCAATAGCGTATTTGTATACATAATCCCGTATGTATTTTTTTTTTCGCTGTTGCTCCATCTGATGGCGATTTCGCAAGCTTGGTTTCGTTGCCTAAATCATACGCCTCGAACGCGAAGCGGAAAGAAATGTAATGGGGACACATTCCGGCCAACTAAGTCCCTAGTAAATTACTTAGATAGATAGTCAGGGTTGCTGAGCAAGCTTTTTCCTTAATTTTGCCGTCTAATACCAGTACTTTAACCACTTTAGCTTGAAATTGACGGTAATTTGATGTCTAAATTACCTGAAATTTGCTGCCTGAATTTGCCGAGAATTAGACAACGAAAGTTGAAAATAAAAATTTGCGGTTAATCTTTCTTCAATTCAATTGAAAGATAACTTTTTACGATAAAAAAAAGTCAGTAATGTTCATTCTTACCATTTCAGAAGGTAAGCAAATTTATACATAAAATTTTTGTCTACAATTTGAGGGTAAAAAAATACTTAACAATTTTTCAAGTCAAATTAACAATAAATTGACATTAATTTTGCCTGAAAATTTTTTTTTTTCTAGTCTACTTTCGAGGTAAATTTGCATTCTAATTCGGGTAGTAAATTTACGTCAAATTAAATAGCAAGTTGCATACAAATTATCGTAAAAAACGGAAAAGTCCGAAGTTGACGGACATTTGACTAAAAATTCAAGAAAACTTTTGCTAAAGCAAACTGTGCTATATTACCCTAATAGCCACCTTAGCTTAAAATTGACTGTAATTCGATGTTGAAATTATCTGAAATCTGCTGCCCAAATTTGCCGACAATTTCACAGCAAAAGTTGAAAAGAAAAATTTGCGGTTAATTTTTTTTCTTTAATTTAGAGGTTATTTTTTACGATAAAAAAAAGTCGGTAATGTTCTTTCTTACCATTTCAGAAGGTATGCAAATTTATACACAAAATACCCTGATAGCCACCCTAACCGTAAATTAACTGCAAGCTACGGCCGTAATCTAAAGGTTACTTAAAAGAAAGTGTTGAAGAGCAAGCAGGTTACCTTTAAGTTGACAGTAAATTGTCCGTTAAATTGAATTCAATTTGACTACAAGTATTACTGTCAGACAATGACGTTAAGTTGATTGAAAGTTTCACTTAAAATTGACGGCAAGTTTTTCTGTCAAGTTACATTCAAGCTACTGCCTTATTCTGAAGCCAACTTAAAGGAAAGTATTATCCAGCCAAGGTTTGCCAGAAACTTTCTCGTTAAGTTAACCGAAAGTGTTGCTCTGCAGACCTTACTGACTAATGTATGGCTATCAGGGTAAATTTTGTCTACAGTTTGAGGGTGAAAAAATACTTAACGATTTTTTAAGTCAAATTAACAATAAATTGACATAAAATTTGCCTGAAAATTGACGACAACTGTTTTCTAGTCACCTTTTGAAGTAAATTTGCATTCTAATTCGGGTAGTAAATTTACGTCAAATTAAATAGCAAGTTGCATACAAATGTTTGTAAAAAACGGAAGTCCGAAGTTGACGGAAATTTGACGAAAAATTCAAGGGAACTTTTGTACAGTAAACTTTTGCTAAAGCAAACTGTGCTATTAGGGTAGGGTAGTGAATTTTAGGCTAATTGAAGTGCACACCTCCAACACAAAGCGAAGAGGTAGTGCTCTACTGTCGTCAAATGTCAAAGCAGGCTTGTCTCCAACTTAAATTTTTTTTTTTTTGTTCACGAGCATTAAAATATAAAAAAAATTTTAAAAGTTTGCAGGGTAGATTTTAAAGTTTACGCAGCAGATTTTTTTTTTTTTAATTTGATAATTGTATTGTCCAACTTCTGCTAGCAATCTACTGTCTACTTTCGGCAGTAGATTTTAAGTATAAAAGTAAAAGTAAAAAATAAAAAAAAAAAAATTAAAAATGTATTTCAAGTTAACGACAATTTGCAGGGAAAGTACGCTAAAATAATAGCCACTTTAACTTAAAATTGACAGTAGTTTGACATGTGAAATTTTATTTTATTTTTTATTTTTTTATTTTTGGATTTTCCAAAAATTTTTTTTTTTTTGCAATAATGAGCAATTACGACTTTCAGTTTCGTCCACAGACTTTGTGTTATTTGTTAATTTTCTTCTTAAATATTTTTATTATTTGTTATTGTTTCATAACGCGATTTAAAAATATAAGAATATAAAGCCACGGTTGATCGCATCATCTCTTATATTGTACATGATTCTAAATTAAATCGTTAAAAAAAAAAGTTTAACTGACTTTCGTTAGTGTCCCCCACTTTTTAAAAATTGTCAATGATTTTCAACTGTAATAAGCGTACCAAAATTTTATCAATTAATAAAAAAAAAAACTGAAGCATTAATTGAAAAAAAGACAACGTAGTAGTCATTTCGCCGAGATATAGAATTTTTAAAAAATGACTTACAGCTGTTATCAATTAGGAGTTAGACGAAATTTATTGAATAAATTTCAGCCTAACAAATGTGAAAATTTGAATTATAAAATAAACATGAAGATCTTACTGAGATTTATTTTCCAATTTTCGTTTAACTCCCAATTAATATCAATTATAAGAAATTTTTTTCTTATATCTATATCTCCCCGATGAAAAAAGATTTTATACAATTGTATAAAATTATATATGCATTATATATGAATTATATATAAATTGGATAGAAAAAATGGCCCGATCCAATTGTATACAATCTGTATACAAATTGTATACAATTCTATATAATTATATACAATTCTATATGATTGTGATTATATAGAATTGTATATAATTAGATAGAATTGTATATAATTTGTATAGAATTGTATACAATTTCTATACAGATTGTATACAATTGGATCGGGCCATTTTTTCTATCCAATTTATATATAATTTTATACAATTGTGTAAAATCTTTTTTCATCGGGTCGAGGGAATTGCTACGTTGTCCTTTCTTCAATTAATACTTTAACTTTTTTTTTTAATCAATAATCAAAAAAATTTTAATACGGTAATCACAATCGAAAGTCATCGAAAATTTTATAAAAGTGGGGACACTGCCTGAGAACGGCCTTAATAAGAATATGTCAAATGAGACAATACGATACTAAAAAATAAAAAAAAATTGAAAAAAAAATACTAAAATAATATAATAAATACTCTAAGTAAAATGATAAATATAATAATTTTTGTTACGTAAAGTTATTATAAAAATAATTCTTTTTTTTTTTCTTAACAAGATAAATAGTTATAACTTTTAATTTATCGACTACTTTTCAAGCTTTTTTTTTTGCAATGATGAGCAGCAATAATACAACTTTTCAGTTTTCAGTTTAATACTTCAGTCTAATACTTTTTGTGTTACGTAATAATTTATTCAATAAACTATAAAATATTATTATGAAAAAGTATTGTAATAATGATAAAATGTCAAATAATGAATAAAACAATAAACAATACTATAATTATTGAATATTCTTTTAAATTTTATTATTTATTTAAAGATAAATATGAATAATATAAATAATTTCTAATTTCCCGCTGAGAAAATCGATGATTTTCGAAAAAATTTGGGAAATTATTGTTATCACCCCGATTTTCAAAAATTGAAATTTCATCGGATGTCGATGTTTTGAGGTCCTAGGAAGCTATTCTGACTATTTTCAGAATGATGCCCGAGTGCCTGTATGCCTGTATGCGTGCGCGCGCGCGCGCGCGCGTGTGTGTGTGTGTGTGTAAGAAATTCGAAAAAAAAAAAAAATTTTTTTTGGATATTTTGAAAACTGTCGGATCAATCAATTCCAAAATCTAATCAGCACTAGAACTCGATAAAAGCTTTCGATTGCCGCCAAGAACGTCTCAATCGGATTTTCTGGTCGAAAGATATCGTCGACGAAAGAAATAGTAGAAAACGGTTTTTTGCGAATATTGTCGTAATGACTGAACCAATCATTTACAAAATTTTATCAGCTCTAGAACTCAATAAAACACGCCGATTGCTACCTCAAACGTCTCAATCGGATAATCAGTTCAAGAGATATCGTTAACGGAATAATAAATGTAAAATCTGTATCTGCTTTTTTCATTGAATAACATCATAATTACTGAACAACATAACTCAAAACTAATATGTTCGTCTTTATGTAAGTCATTGAAAGTGACTGCTCAAAAATCATCATGTTCGCTCGTACCACGATATACTTACATGATATAGACACAACGTATCATGTAAACTTATTTTTGAGCTAATTATTGAACATAATTGTGAATGAATATGTAAAAAACGCTTATTTATTAATTATTTGGAATTCTAAATTTTTCAATATTAATATAAAACCGAACCCTTTTGAGCTTGAAAAGCTCATAAAAAAAATGAACCAAAGGTATTTTCGAGCTCGAAAACAGCGGGAAGTTCCGAGGCTGGCCCGTAGGGCCATCCGATGCCCAGATTTTTTTACTAGAATCTATTATTTTTTTATTTCATTTAATATTTACGCCTAATTTTTTCCATTAAGTCATGAAGACCTGTCGATATTGAACCGTCAACGAATGTTTCGTGTTAACATAAAAATAAATTAATTAATAAAAATAGAATATGAGCGTTCGAGGTGTGCACTTTTGGATTTTCCCAAAATTTTTTTAAATCTAAAGAAACTATTCATACTTATCAAATCCTATAAATGCTTCAACTTCTAATTTAGACCTAGATATTTTGCATACAAAGAGTTTTCAGCCCTGATTCAGAAATCTAATTTGGAATGATTCAAACACGATCCAAAACAATTCAAAGTTGGCAAAATTGACTATATATAGGTATACACTCTAGCATGGGTTTAATTATTCCAAATTAGATTTCTGAATCAGGGAGCTCTTAACTTAGTTTTGCAGAAATTTATGCATTTATTTTCAAAATTAAAGATCTATAAATTAATTAATTAATTACTCATTGAACTACACACATTCATTAGGTCCTAAATATTCTTAGGAAAGTGTAATTTTAAAATAAACACAAAATACATGTTAAAAATACATAGTCTATCAACAGCCACGAGCAGTGCCACTGGCATTATGATTTTTTTTTTTTTTTAATTATTTCAAGAATTAATTTGCAGTGCCTTAATTTACGATGCAGAAACCGTTTATATTATATACGCATATTCGTGTATTTATCGTTATGTATTTTTTTTTTTTTTTAATTATATTGAAAACTTTTTATTGCAGTGAAACCTTTGACGATAAAAGTAAGCAGCCCCGGTTCTGCCAACAAAAACGAATCTCTACAAGCCAAACATCGGTATGACTTGGAATGTGAAACAACTGGTTCAAACCCGCCTGCGGTAATAACGTGGTACAAAGGAAAACGCCCACTCAAGCACGTCAGCGTAAGTTAATTTTTATAAAAATAAAAACATGTAAATAATTCAATCTCATTTATACAAAGTACTTTTTAAAAAGTTCATAAATATGCATGTATATATACATAAATATATTTAATAACATATTTTTATACTTTTATATTATTATCCTGTAACGAGTTAATAAATTCACTAGCAGCTAAATAATTAAAAATAAATTCAATTTATGTTTGAAATAAACATATTTTATATTTTGAAATATTAATAATCAGTAGCATTTTTTGAGAGCTATTATTTACACGGTGAGAAATTTACTGTAAAATCTCTAATGAAAGGGCAGTCCTATTGTATTTATCAGTATGTACACGGAAAAAAATAGCAGTGGCTACTCTCTGGGATAGTACTCAGTACTTTCCAAAAAAAAAAAAATTTTAGACAGTACTGTATGCTACCTAGACTACATCCACTACTCTCTGGATAGTACTGAGTACTATCCCGGACAGTAGTATAGTCTAGGTAGTAGTGGGTCCAGTCTAGATAGCATACAGTACTGTCTAAAATTTTTTTTTTCAGGAAGTACTCAGTACTATCTCAAAGAGTAGCCAATTCTATTTTTTTTTTTCGTGTATAATGTTGTATAGTAAATTTAAAAATCCCACTTATCTAAAAATAACAATAAATAATTCAGTGTAAGAAACAGATTAAAAGTTATTAATATTATTAGTGATTTTTCAAAGAAAACCATAGTAAAATTTATGACTCATTACACTTTAATATAAGAGTCAACTATATTTAACAATGTTCCACAGTAAATTGAAATATATTTTAACCGTAGAAATTTATATCTGTTCATTGATATCAAAGATTTCTACAACGATCCTGTATTTTTAACTTTCTGCTAAAAAAAATTGAAGATTTTAGAAAAATTCGCAAAGATGTTGTTTTCAACCCGGTTTACCAGAATCAAAATATCATCAGATGTCGACGTTTCTAGGTCCAAGGAACCTATTTTGACTATTTTCAGAACAATGCCCGAGTGTCCGTACGTGCGCGCGCGCGCGTGTGTGTGTGTGTGTTTGCGCATATATGTAAAGTCTATAACTTTTTAACTAATCATTCAATGGTTTCGTTAGCGATCGAAAGAGCTTGCTAGACGTCAACTTTCCTGTGAATTTTAGATCAATTGGTCAAATAGACTTGGAGACATAAAATAAACGAATAAAAAAAATTTTTTTTCTTAGTTTTTTCTACATTTCTAAAAGACGGTTTAATCGATCAATTCCAAAATTTAATCACCTATAAAACTTAATGAAACTTGTCAAATAATACAAGAGCCGTCTCGATTGTATAATCTGTTCGAGAGATATCGCAGGATAAAGAAACGGTAGAATATCTGTAAAATATGTTTGAGAATATCTTGAAAACAATTGAACGAGAAGATTCCAAAATCTAATCAGCTCTAGAACTCTTCGAAACGCATCAATTGCCGCAAGAACCATCTCAATCAGGTAATTTTTTCGAGAAATATCGTTGAAAGAAGAAATAGTAATAACGGTTTTTTTCAAATATCTTCAAAAAAATTAAATCGATCGACTTTTAATTTTTAATTAGCTCTAGAACTCAATAAAAAGCGTCGATTGCTGCCTTGACCACCGAAATCGTATCAGTTTTTCAAGAAATATCATTGTCAAAAAAATATGAAGAAATTTTTTTTTTCTAATAAATTCAAAATCGCTGAATCGATTGATTACAAGTATTTTATAGCATCAAAGCCTAAAAACTACGTCAAATGCTGCCTTAAACTTCAAAATCGGTTTATTAGTTCGTGCGATATCAGCGATGAAAAATTTGAAAAATAAAAATTTACTTCATTTTTCCTGAATAACACATAAGGTAATTCATCATATGTTTCAAAACTTATACTGACCCTTTGCTTTTATAGTATTTGATGATCGCTACATTAATGATTGCGATTAGTTTGTTAGTTTAAATAACATCATCATCAAAAATTTTAAAAAATCACTGATTCTGACATTTTCCGTATTTTTATTTTCTAACTCGTTAAATTAAAAGTTTATGTCACTATTCATTTAAATTATATCTGTAAATTTCTGTCCAAAAACATAGAATTTATCAAGCATGTCAGAGGTATAAGGAAATGAAAATAAGCTGCGTGTAAACTTAATACTCGATTAGACCTTAAATGGTTATAAGCAAATTTATTAATAAAAATTAGCACAACCCAGATAGCAAAATAACGTTTTGATGAGTTCTGAATGAGTTCCTATTTATGATTTGGACGTCTTACCAACATCTTAAAGAAGTCTTTAAGAAGTTCTCAAGATGTCGAATGAGCCACCTAGCGAACTCAGTAAGACGTCTTTAAAAAGAGTTCTGAAAAAGTTCTTTTTTCTGACTTCGCAAATAAGACTCCATTATGAATTTACCATGACGTCTTTAAGGAGCTCTTAATTTTGACTTCATAAAGAAGTTAAAAAAAGAATACATTCAGACGTCACCAAACTGACGTCTTATTTATGGAGTCTTCAAGAACTCTTAATTGAGAGTTCTTAAAAATGACACCTTTAAGAAGTTATAATAAGACTTCTTGAAGACGCCTTCAATAAGACGTCGTAAAGCAGTCATTCCGACTTGAATGCTGTCTGAGAAGGTGCAACGCACAAGGCAGGTACAACTGGAATGAATATTCGACTCACTCACGCTCAAACCTACAGTCAGGCCCTTCAAACTAAGACACAATTAGAGGAGCGTGATGTCACCCCGGTAACCTAAGAAATAAACCTTCCAAATTTTTCGAATTATCTTTATTAAATCATAAAACGGATATTATCTTATTCTATGGAATCTAGTGAACCAAAGGCTCATACTTAAAAATGAAAGTATAAAAGTAAATAGAAATATTTGTCGAACTAAAAAAATTGTGTTTGGCCGGGGCGACCCAATGTGTCGGGTCGCCCCGGTTATTTGGCGGGTCATCCCGGTCACTATTACATTTGAATTAAAAATTAAGGATCTAAAGTCGTATTGCTGAAATTCCATGAAATAAAAATTTTGTTTTGTCAACTGAAACTTAAGAAGTAAAAAAAAAACAATGTAAAATTAATAATTAACAACATTCAGCTAGGTGTCTCTAATTTATTTGTTTGTTCATTAATATTATAACAAAAATGTTACGATGTTATGGAAGAAAATACTCATGATGAACAAAAAAATTTTTAGCTTAAATTTTAAAAAAGCTTTCCGGGAAAAAAAATTTATATATTAGGGTTACAAATAAGTTTCCGCCGTTTTTCAACACAAATTAAATATTTATTATAGAAGAACGGTAACATAAATTTATTTAAAATATTGCCCATCACTTGCAACCACTTTTTCCCATCTCTCAGGCAGCATTCGAATCCCACGTCTGAAGAACTCCTTGTCTTTTGAGGCTATCCACGAATCAACCCAATTTTTGGTATCCTCATAAGATGTGAACCGCTGCGCCGTCAGAGCATGTGCCATGGACCGGAACAGGTGATAACCGGACGGTGCAATGTCTGGTGATTACGGCGGGTAGGGTAACACTTCCCAATCAAGTGTTTCCAAGTACTTTTTCACGGGAGCCACAACATGTGGACGATCATTGTCATGCAGAAGAATAATTTTTTCGTGTCTAGAATAGTAATGAGGGCGTTTTTCCTTCAGAGCTCGGCTCAATCTCATCAATTGTGTTCGATAGAGGGCTTCAGTAATTGTTTCACTCGGATTAAGCAACTCATAATACACTACACCTAGCTGATCCCACCAAATACACAACATAAGTTTTTTTCCGTGAATATTCGGTTTTGCTGTTGATGTTGACGCGTGGCCAGGTAATCCCCATGATTTTCTTCTTTTTGGATTGTCATAATGTATCCACTTCTCATCACCAGTTATGATACGATGTAAAAAACCCTTTTTTTATGTCTAGCTAGCAGCATTTCACTTAAGCATAATCGGCGTTCAATATCTTTCGGCTTTAATTCGTACGGAACCCAATTTCCTTGTTTATGAATCATTCCTAATGATTTTAAACGATGTGAGACTGCTTGCTGAGTGACTTCTAATGTTAGAGCAAGTTCTTTTTGTGTTTGAGATGAATCTTCCTCCAATAATTCCTCCAATTCTGCATCCTCGTAAATTTTTGGCCTTCCACTGCGATCTTTGTCTTCTACGTCGAAATCACCGTTTTTGAACTTTTGAAACCACTCTTGACACGTTCTCTCACTCGAAGCACCCTCACCATATGCTTCTACGAGCAATTGATGCGCCTCAGCAGCAGATTTCTTTAAATTAAAGAAGTAAACTAATATTTTCCGCAAATGACGCTTACTTGGCTCAAATTTTGACATTTTCAACTTATAAAAATTATATTTTACCAATATAAAATCAATGATATTAATAGGTTATGTTGTTCTTGAATGTCCAAACTATTTTTTTAACCGGTTATCATCTGCGAAAGCTAACCGAAACTCCGTGCCGCGCCATCTACAATAAAACGGCGGAAACTTATTTGTACTCCTAATATAATATTATATAAAATTTTATATAAATGCTAAGATAAAATTAGATATGAGTTTCTGTTCGATCTAATTTTTTACATTTATGTATAATTTTATATAGTTATTGTTGCGTAATTACAACTACATTCGAAATCAAATGTAGTTGCACTTCCGGCAGTTAGAGGCAGCACCTACTGGGACCTAATGGCTTTAATATTTAAGCTTGATCATGCGCAGTGCGACGCATGCGGATTGCCTTTTTCCTGCCTCGTGTCGAGAAGACCGACGCCATTATGTTTCGCAACGTCCATACTTCCATAGCAAGCGTTAACACGTGCTCCAATTAATCTTATTATTTTTTGCTCATCTCAAGAAAATAAATAAAAATACTCATTTTAAGAAATCAAGAAATCATCGAGCTCCATAATTATATAATCCACATATTATAACTCATCAAAATATTCATTAAGAACTCAAGAAATTCAAGTAATCAACGAATACGTTTCTGAAGAGGTGACTCCGACGGAAACCATTATAGGTGCTTAATTATTAATTAATTAACTATTTAAAGTGCTGACATAATTAAAAGACTCAATTTAATAATAATTCTGATTATTATTATGCTCAATTATTTATTTACAATTTTATTTTCGCTCGGTAGTCTCTGTTATCATGCTACCACGTGTTCACAAATAAATTCAAATCAATGTAATTTATTCTAAACTCATGGCAATCAATTGAAATAAGTGATCAATTTCCTCGAGAACTTAATGAACTCATATATTTACGGATTTGGTGCTCATAAAAAAGTAACCTCTGATTTCATGTTGCTTATTCTCATTACACTCTTACAATCAACTCAGTGTTCATTCAGACTCAATATAATTTTTTCAATTAATTACTCGAGCTCAATTAAATAATTTGTATCCAATTTATCACCTGTTCATGAGCCTAAACATTCATCAGTATTAATCAATTAAATCAACGATTTAATTATGCAACCCAGTGATATTATGTGCTGTGACAAATAAAAATATTGTTATACTTTAAATATGCGTATTTTTCCACTATTCCAACCACCAACCACTCCTGGCATGTATCTATAAATTTATTAATACACCAATTATATATAACTCTATAAGTTATATATACAATAACTGTCATAAAAAAAAAAATCATGCCGAATCGTGGGCTCGATCTCAGGACTTTCTGATTCGAAGTCTGATCTATTAACCACTGTGCTGAATCACACCTATCAACTGTTTGTTGACCCAATCATTGTTTGTTAGTCCTAAATTATCTATTTCTTTCCAGAACACTCTCGTATTGTGTGCCATTTCAAATTTATTTTGTAAGTAATTATTCTTTGCTGCTGATAACTTATGTTTAAATTTCCTTCACAAGTAAACATATTTTTCGAATAGCGTGTTTGAGCCACATCTTCGAGAAGCACGATAACAAGAATCTCGTTCACTTCTTAGAGCTCGTAGGTTGCTATCTATCCACGGAACTTTTACTCGATTTACTTTAATTGTTTTTATCGGTGCGACTTCATTTAATAGGTCTTCAAGAAGGAAATTAAATACGTTCAACTTACATTCCAAATTTGGTTGCGTATTATACGTGCCATTATCATGAAGAGACCAGACATTGAAAGCATCTTCCATTAGTATATTCTTTAATGGCCTATATGAGAGTGTTTTGAATACTTCGTAGCGTATTGTTTATATTGTAAAGAGAACAATAGCGGTATACTTACTAATAGCGGGGCGAGAATCATTCGTTTTGGTAAATTACAAAAAAAAATGAGAAGTTAAAAATTTTCAAACTTAACTAAAAAATTTTTAATTTTATATCTCAATTTTTTATAACAATTCATTGTTGGAACTTCAAAATTATTAGCTGTCTTCCCACTTTTAGTCTTGTTAGTCTATTTTCAACAATTCGAAAAAAAGTTTGTAATGTAACATTTATGAATGGGGTTAATTTAAAAATTTTATAGACTTTATAAGATTTTATAAAGTATTATGAAATCAGTTTTTCCGACTAATCTTACGTTATTTGGTCGTATCTAAATTATTTCACAAAATATTATGATTCACACCCCCGCACAGCTTGATATTCACTCAGAAATTGCCATTAGATAGAATTTGTTAGAACTCAATTATATAAAATTTTATATAATTATATATATTAATATTGATTATATAAATTTATACATAATTAAATTAGATAGATTTATATAATTATATATAAATATATATAGTTATATAAGGCTACCAGTCTCCCAGCGCTAGTCAACATCGTTGCTTATGGATAAGTGGTGGGACGCAACTTCTCCCCATACCTTATGTAAAGGGCTTCCTCCACTTGTTATCTTTCGGGTTCCCAAAAAGCTATTATCCGCTTGTTCAGTCCCGGATTAATTTACTACTTTCCGAGCTGTGAGGCGTTCCGATTATTTAAGCCAAATTAGAAATATAGGACAACTCGAGAATCAGATTACCTAGGTCAATATTTTTAACTTCCCACTAAGAAAATAGATGATTCGGGAAGTTATTGTTTTCACCCCGATTTTCGGAAATCGAGTTTTCATCAGATGCCGACGTATTGAGGTCTTAGGAAGCTATCCTGGCTATTTTCAGAATGATGTCCGAGTATCTGTATGTGTGTGTTTGTGTTGTGTGTAAACTCTTTTTAAGTAAT
Organism: Microplitis deprimator; assembly: GCA_964016945.1. Taxonomy (NCBI): domain Eukaryota; kingdom Metazoa; phylum Arthropoda; class Insecta; order Hymenoptera; family Braconidae; genus Microplitis; species Microplitis deprimator. The sequence goes on along the minus strand of OZ024711.1, from coordinate 9,144,808 downwards.
GAACCGATTCGGATGGTTAAGGTGGCAATCGAAAGAGCTTGTTGTTCAAGATAAAGACGTTAGACCTGAAATCTATTATGTATTTGATTTGCAGTGGCCACCGCCATTGCCCAAAACATTACTGGGAACTTAGACTGTATTAATAAACACCTTGTCATGTCGAGCAAAACTCGATTTTTGCGCTCCGAAATTCCATTCTCCTTTAGAAAATATACTTCGCACCACCTGAAATAGTCATCAATGAATGTCACGAAGTATTCAGTTCCGTTTTGTGTCTGTACCTTGAATTGCCCGGCAACATCTGAATGTACTATCTGCAATAGTTCTTCGCTGTACCTCACACTCAGCTGAAACGGTAGTACTGCCATCTTGCTACGTAGATACACGTTTCACCGAGTGACTCGCCCGATATCTTCTGATTTTATTTGCTTTCCAATTTGCGTCAGAATCATTGCTGTATCCCGAGCATTCAGATGCCCTAATCGTTCATGCCATATCTTTAATTCACTCTGTTCTAAACTCTCAGAGTTGTTGATCGCTTTGTGGTATCGTCAACATAATATAAGTTCCCCTGAAGTTTAGCTATAATTTTCACATGGCCATTGCTGTCAAAGATAGTGGCTGAGCTCCATTGAAACAGCACTTCGTGGTTTTTACTAGTGATCTTGGCAACAGAAATTAAATTTGATTGAAGTTCGGGAACATATAAGGTATCATTAAAATTTACAGGCCTGACATTGTTTCCAGTACCAACACGTAGTCTGACAGTGCTCTTTCTTTGATTTTCGTCGATGCATGACTAGCCAAATTCACATTTCCGCCTTCAGACATGTTTATGGACACAAATAAATCTTGGTCTCCACAAAGGTGTGCTGTACATCCACTATCTAATATTCATAGGCGATGTTTGATCTCCCTCCTCTCGAGATTTGACTGTAATATGCCGCAAATGTGTCAACTCCCACAAGTCGTTCTTGATCAGCAACGCTTCCACGTGGATTTTCCAAGTCTCGTAGTTGTCTTTGCTCAATAGCTCTTTCTTCAAATTTGATTAACCAGCGGCCACTTTCTTTTTTTAACTTCCCGCTAAGAAAATTGCAAATTTTCAAAAATTCGGGAAGTTATAGGTTTCACCCCGATTTGTGAAAATCGAAATTCCAATAGATGTCGACGTTTTGAGGTTCTAGGAAGCAATTCTGACTAAATTCAAGATGATGTACGAGTGTATGTATGTATGTATGTACGTACGTACGTACGTATGTAAATATTCTGTAACTTTTGAACATATGAACCAATTTTTATCGTCAAGGTGTCATTCGACGCGGTTTATCAATATCTCGAAGCTGAAAAAAAATTGAGCTTGATCGGTAGGGCTCGTTCGGAGATATTCCAAAAATAAACTTTTTTCAAAAATGTTTTTTTCGGATAACTTTTTACGGGCTCAATGGATTGATTCCAAAATTAACTGGGCTCTGAAGCTTTATAAACCGCGTCGAATGCCACCTCAACCATCAAAATCGGTTAATTCTTTCAAGAGATACCGTTGTCGAAAGAATTAAAAAAAAAAATTTTTTTTTTAGTATTTCTGAAATTTCTCAAAAACGATTCGATAAATAAATTTCAAAGTCTGATCAGTTGTAGAACTCAATAAAACGCGTCGATTGCCACCTTAACCATCTCAATCGCTTTATTAGTTCGAGAGATATCGTTTGAGAAAAAATGGTAAAAAACGTTTTTTTTCGAAAACAAAGGCATACAAAAGTATTTTCGAGCTCGATGTGTAATCAAGGTACTTCGTGTTGATGATTTCGTTGAAGTTTGCAACTGTTTCGTCTGGTGTTTGATTTTCTAGCTCTATTTTCGGAGTGAATATCATGACGTCATATGAGTAGAGATATTTGGGATGTGTCGCCGCAGTAAAAACTTTGTCTTTGTGTATTTTACTGTCCTTAAAAAAGTTGATAGCTGTAAATCTTTTGATGATACGGGTACAACTAGAATGAACATTCGACTCACTCACGCTCAAACCTACTGTCAGACTCCTAAGACTAATACACAATTATGTGTATCTTACATACTCATGTAACGATCACTCACAAAACATAATTGTGAGCAAGACTTTAGAAAACGATTTTTGTGAGATTTGAATCAACTAAGTATAATTTGGAGCTTTCCGAATGATTCTCCAAATATTCGGAACAATATAGAACAATCTAGACTGATTAGAATTAATTTTAAGTGATTTCAATCAACTTAGTCGAATTTGGAGTATTTCAGGTGTGTTTCGGAATTTTTAGAACAATTCAGAACATTCTAGACTCATTAGAATAAATGTCAAGTGATTTAATTCAACTTAGTCCAATTTGGAGCATTCTAGATCCGTCTTAAGATTTTTAGAACAATCTAGAACATTATAGATTGAGTAGAATTAATTTCAAGTGATTTAATTCAACTAAGTTCGATTTGGAGCATTTCAAATGTATCTTGAAACTTTTAGATCAATCCAGAAAATTCTAGGCTTATTATAATTAATGTCAAGTGATTTAAATCAACTGAGTTCAATTCGAATCATTTCAGATGTGTCTAGAAATTTTTAAAACAATCGAGAACGTTCTAGACTAATTAGAATTATTTTAAGTAATTTAGAAATTTAATTCTATTTTAGAACCGAGATTTCAAGATTATTCCCGAAATGTCTAGATTATTCTGGGAATTTCTAGAACAATCCAGAACATTCTCAACCAGTCATGGACACATCTTCAAAGTTCACATTCTTTCAACCCCCTTATCTTTTACACCCTTATAGTTATCAACTTGTAACCACCCCCTGGCACTATGGGAGACTCGTGACTACTACCATGTACAAACACTATTCGTTTGCGATGTTTAGTTTCGGCTGCAAATCGTACTATAAGCATTAACACCTCCTTTTTTATAACATATATAAGATTAATCGATAGTAATATTTACATCCCAAAGACTTGAATGTAATAAATTTCGCTTATTTTTGAAATTTTCGGGGTTTGCTTGGAGCGACTCAGAGTAAACAACCAAACATGTCATAGAATATACGTGAGAAACAAATGTACTTTTCTCGTTTTATAACTACAGAATTTAACTCTTTAAAACCAATAATTTATTAAGAACCAATATTTAAATTAAATGGATCGCTTAATATTTGAATAAAAAATTTGTACTATTTATTTGATATTCATGATGTTAATTGTTCATTTAACAATGTTATTTATTCATTTCAATTACCTCAATATAACATTATATCGCCCCCAAAAACAGATTCCCTGTATAAAGTTGCGCCAAGTGCACGTTCAATGCGCGTACATTGATATCAGACTGCATTAAAAGTAATATTTTCACAAAGAAGTCTGAAATCACAAGAACACCAAGAAACTTAGATTTGTAAAAATTAAAAAAAAAAATACTTGAATGTACTTGGTGTGCGTTATGCAAATAATTAATTATTCAGTATTGTCACACAACCCTTGACTCTACCACCGACTTGAAAATGGGCTTAAAAATTCGTTTTACAGTGTAGTAAAACATATATTTTCTTCAAGAAAATAAAAATGTCCATCTTCAAAAAAAGTCAAAATTTGAGTTAAAATGTAATAAAAAACGGTGAAAAAGGAAAAAAATTTTGTTTTGAAATTTTTTTTTTGAAAACTACATTTAAACGTGGAGGAAATAGCCACCGCCGAAATGAAATTACCATAATATAATCAGAAGTTATGAATTTCTGAAAATTACCTCATCGTTATTTTTTCGTGTTTTTTAAAAATTTATATCTCCAAGGTTTTTGGAAATTAAGGGCTCAAAATTTAGGATTAGGTGTCTTTTCATATATACAAAAACATATAAAAAATTCAACCGGATCAAAAAATATGATTCTTAAAATCAGGTGATTTGGCATGGAATCACCCATATTTATCTATACTAATCTATACTAATATATAAATCTATAGGCTTTGTCTGTACATGGTGTTTTTATATCGAATTATGCGTCAAATATCATTTTTATGGCCTACTCATACTGTATCTACCCTTTTTAGAATTTTCGTCTGTCTGTCTCTCTGTCGGTTTGTAACTTTATAACTAATCAACCACTTATCTGATTGAGATGAAATTTTTTACACATATACAATATGCTGTCACTTAAAATATAGACTTCTTTTCAAACCAATTATGAATCAGAATTCGAGTATATAAATTAATTTTCTAAAAGTATAATAAAAAAATAGTTAAATTACAGCCATCAATTGTTTTTGTTCCATTAGCGTCAATTGTTTTTTATATTTTTTTTATAGATTAGATTTTCCTTCATTTATCAATTGTTTCTGTCAACTGAATCGTATATCACATTTTTTTAAACAGTCAATATGAAAGTGTCTAATCGGACTTATTTGTAACTAAGTAAGAATGTAAATCTTTTTAATATAGTATCTCTGGAACTATAAGGCTTACGGATTTAAAATTCAGCGTGAACGTTTGTTATGTCATGTAGGTATTCCTAATAAGGGCTTTAATAAAATCTACTCCAAACAGGGTTCGCTTGGGCGTCAAGCGTTAATATGCTTCCGTTATCCAAATACATACGTTACAGAGTTAAAATTCGGCATGAACGTTTATTATGTCAAGTAGGTGTCCCTCATGAAACGACTTTGATAAAATCAACTCCTAAGGGGGTTCGCGGGGCGTTAAAGGTTAATATGCTTCCGTTCATTGAATATACGCGTTACAGAGTTTAAATTCGGCATGAACGGTAACTTTGTCATGTAGGTATCGCTCATTAGACGGATTTAATAGAATCAACTCCTGAAGGAATTTGCGGAGTGTCAAACGTTAATGTATTCCCGTTTTTCAAATATATGTGTTACAGAGTTTAAATTAGGTATGACGATTAATTGTAGCGTGCACTTATATACTAAAATGAGTTTCAAAGGTTCGATATTAATTCTTTATACACTCTTTAACGGAATTACTTCGATGAATCTATGTTGAAAAAAAAAAAAATAATAATTACATTTCAATCAAAATATTAAGAACTTCCTCTTTTATCCGCAATCTGATGACCGAGATGCGTACATTTTTAATTTAAAAAAAATATGCACATAACTTTTTTTGTCCTATCATTATGATTGTGGTGTAATTATTTTTAATTGCATTGTGTCATTAGTTCTTTATAGCTTATTACAATAATATCAATATAATTTCCGAGGAAATCATCGGTCAAAGCCATAGTTATAGAAATATTTTTAATCATGAAATAAAAAAATCATTACTTAACATTAATTTACGCCCAGCGAAGCGGGCGGGTAAGGGCTAGTACATATATATATATATATATATATATATATATATATTAGACTGATTCAAAAAAATCGACTATTTTTTTTTTCTTCATTACATTGAAAATAATGTTGGAAATGACGAAAAAAAATACTGTGAAAGTTGGAGCTCTTAATATTAATATTAACAGCTGCCGCATCGCAATTTTCTATTTCCCGTTTAAATAACATGAGAAAATTTATTTTTTAAGCTTTGGAATTTTGTAGCTCACAGTGAGACTAATACTTTTGAATGTTCAAGATATGTTCTTATGTGAAATTTGACGCTCTATAAAAAAGGTCTCTTGTAATTTTTCGATATTTTTATTTCTTCAAAAGTTATTCGAAGTTAAAGTTAGATTGACGATAAATTTTTACATTTTTTAAATTTTTTGACGCAACCATCAACTTTATCGGAAAATTATATAGGACATTCTTTGTAGAGCATTTTATTTCCTATAACTTATCTCGGAGAAAATTTTAGATATTTCTCACAAGTCTTAAGTTATTTGCAATTAACTGAAAATTTAATATAATTAATTTTAAGCAACAAAATTTAGATTATTTAAGAAAATTTTCAGTTAATTACAAATAACTTACGACTTGTGAGAAATATCAAAAATTTTCTTAAAGATAAGTTATAGGAAATAAAATGCTCTACAAAAAATGTCCTATAAAATTTTCCGATAAAGTTGATGGTTGCGTCAAAAAATTTAAAAAATGTAAAAATTTATCGACAATCTAACTTTAACTTCGAATAACTTTTGAAGAAATAAAAATATCGAAAAAATTATAAGAGACCTTTTTTATAGAGCGTCAAATTTCACATAAGAATATGTCTTGAACATTCAAAAGTATTGGTCCCACCGTGAGCTAAAAAATAAATTTTCCCATGTTATTTAAATGGAAAATAGAAAATTGCGATGCGGCAGCTGTTAATATTAATATTAAGAGCTCAAACTTTCACAGTATTTTTTTTTCGTCATTTCCAACAATATTTTGGATATTATGAAAAAAAAAAAAAATAATCGATTTTTTTGAATCAGTCCAATATATATTTTTAAGAAAATAAAAAAAAAGTAAGATTTTTTTTTTTTGCATTTACGCCAATACTGTCTACATTTATGTACGCTCGTAAATTTCATCTTGATCCGAAGGATTTCGTTTACAATTTACAATCTCAGATTGACACAAAATAACAATGGAAGACATAACTATATTTTATTGATCATGATGTCTTGCTTAGAGTGCTTTAATAAATTCTACAAAATAATAATACTTACAAATAATAAGCGGCTGAGGCAGTCGTTCGGCACGCTCACGGCTCGCGCGATCACCGAAGTTAAGTAGTATCGAGCAAGAATACTACTTGGCTGGGTGACCGTTTAGCCACGCGTCGGGTTCGAACGAAGGTCTCTGATCGTTAGGTGCAGGATGAAGATCCAGTGATCGGTAAAATGGGAATTTTATCGATCACTGGAGCTTCACTCAAACCGAAACTGTACTGGCTAGGTTTTCTCTGTGGTTTTCCTACGCCACTACACATCCATTGCACAAGGGAGGGAGTAGGGCATCACCGTAATGATGCAGTACAGTATTAGCACAAGTCGGGCCACCGCCGCAAAATAAAAAGAGTAAGAGATTAGGGAGTATATAAAAAGGGGAAAAAGAGCTTAGGGCGTTAGAAGGTAAAACATTTTAGAAAAACTGCAGAAGTTGTACAATTAAAGCACTCTTAAAAAAAAAATACTTGCAAATAATAAGAGATCAAAATAAATTCAGAATTTTAATTCTTTATACTTGATATTATTCTGTTAGCTTTTATTGAAATGTAATACATCATTGAGATAACTTTCTCACTCAATGGCACGCGAGTCAAAATTTTCTGAATTAACTTTGCTTCAAGCAGACATAAATTTTTTACTGCATTTTCTACGTTATAATAAAATGTTATTTCAGTTGAAAGTTTTTTTTTTACATTTATAAAAAATACTTTGTCTATCACTTTCTTCTTTATTATAAAAATTTTTTATGATATCTTATATCTAAAATTTTTTTTATTTAGGTAAGAAAATTTTTATAGTTATTTTTCTTTCTCAACAAAGTTATAAAAATGTGTCCTAAGTCGTAATAAATAATTTTGTTATATTTTATAATCTCGAGATAATAGAAAAAGTCCGTCGCATTTTAGTTTTATTTTTTTAATTTTTTCTTACTTTGTTGATAAGTCAGGAAATTTAATTTAACGGTACTGTATTTGGTTGAGTAACTGATCGAGATTTCGGCAAAGTGAATGTAAAAGCCGTAACGATAAATTTAACGCAATCAGACAGAATACGAAATTGAAAACGTCAAGTGCACCCGACACCTACCAATCAAACAAGAGTTGTACAGTCGTAACCTTCTGACTATCTCATCCGTTCGCTACTTTATATTTTTTTTTATTTTTGTTTTATATACTTTATCAAACGATCTAAAATTTTTAACTCATGTTTAATTAATAACACTGAAAAAAATAAATATTTGTCCCAAATAAATCGATTTATTTGTGGCTTTTCTAAATATTTCTTATGGGGGGATTCTAGTCTAGAGGCCCGAATTTCGAGCATTTTTTGGCAATTGATAAAAAAAAAGCATTTGATATTTTTACTATCCATTTTTTTATCATTTGTTTATTTATATTTGAAGAGAACACAAAATTAATTTAAAAAAAAAAAATTTTTTTCATTAAGTTATGCCTCCTTGAAGTTGAGGGGGGGGGGGGGGGGGAGGCCGTGTCCTGGTCGCCATGATTTCTACCCTTGTGGTCATCCGAAAAATAAAACAATGATGGATTCTTGATTAGCACGAATGTCGCTATCGCATGAACCAACAAAAAATGAAAAAAAAAAATTTTTTTTATAAAATTTATAGAATTTTTAAAAATATTACAAATTTCGAATTTTCATTTTTTGTTGGTTTATGCGATAGATAGATATTTAAAGAATATTTATGCCAAATTTCAAGTAAATTGGCTGATTAGAACTTGGGATATTGTGGCGACTGCATCGAAAAAAGTAGTTTTGAGAAAAACGCGTTTAAAGTTTTACGTTAAGTTTCAGGCAGCGTAACTGATAGAATAGTATAACTTACATTCTCTTAATCAGCTATCCCAGCTTCATACATTGGGCCTGGTATACTGGAAGTATTATAGAAAAAAGGAGAGAGAGTTATTCATACTCAGGTAACCCGGGCCTCCAGTCGCCTATTGTTGCAGTCGTCCGCTCAACCGGTCTAGTTGCTACGACACTAAAACGGCTATAACTTCGAAAATACTTTGAATTTTGAAAAATCCTTCTAGGGAGATATTTTTGAATATCTAAGCTATCAAATTTCTAGATTAGAATACCCCCTTAATGACAAATAAATATATTTGGTACGACCAAATATGACAGTTGATTCAAATACTCTTATCGCCCCCAAAAACAGATTCTCTGTATAAAGTTGCGCCAAGTACACGTTGAATGCGCGTACATTGATATCAGACTGCATTAAAAGTAATATTTTCACAAAAATATTTGAAATATTATTTAATTGGAGACATTCAAGGGATATGTGACAATACTGAATAATTAATTATTTGCATAACGCATACCAAGTACGTTCAAGTATTTTTTTTAATTTTAAAAAAACTAAGTTTCTTGGTGATCTTGTGATTTCGACACTTTGATGTGAAAATATTACTTTTAATGCAGTCTGATATCAATGTACGCGTATTGAACGTGTACTTGGCGCAACTTTATACAGAGAATTTGTTTTTGGGGGCGATTTCAAATATTTTTGTAGAGGAAAATCATTTACTTAACTATTCTTTTGATAAAAAACTTTTTTCTGAGATGTAAAAAAAAAAAAACATTTTTGAAAAAAAGTGATTGCTTTAAGCTCCAAATAATTTCTTGATGCGTCAATCTCAAATCAGTGAGAGTTTCCTTCAATTTGATGGCAAGTTGTTGCCAACTATGAGATATTCCAACAATTATCGACTGCCATCTTTGGAGGGTAAGTTGAGAGGAAAAGTAGCCTGAAAGTTGCCAAGAAGTGGCCGAAAAAAAAGAGTTATTTTCAATTTGACAGGAAGTTATAGGAAAGTTATCGTCAACTTATGAAACGACAACTCTTTACAGTCAATTTTACATTAAATTCCAGTAGTAGTTTTCCGTCCATTGGCAATCAAAGTGGCTATCAGTGCCTATCCAAAATAACTTTTTTTCTTCAGTTTCATATCACAACTTTTCATCAACACTTCCTGTCAACTTGACTTCAAAAATTGATTGTCGATTTACAACAACTTGTAATTCAATTTGTGCTTATGTTGTAGTCAAAAGTAGGAATATCTCATAATTGGTAACAGCTTGTCGTCAAGCTGATGATAACTCTTGCTGAGCAAACATTTGCTCTGCAAGCTTGGCTATCTGAATATATACGGAGAAAAATGTTGGCTCAAAACCTACCAATTTTTATTATGCTGTCGACTAAACTTGAAGCAGGAATTGAAGCATCCAAAAATTTATTATGCTCTTATAAAAAATTATTATGCCGCATCACAATTATTATAATGTATGAAAGTAATTGTTATTAAAGCTTATTGATAAGTTTCTCGCGCGTAGTAAGTGTTGTGATACAGCATGAAAATTTTTCGTAGGAGCATAATCATTTTTTGGATGCTTCCCTTCCTGTTTTAAGTTTGGTCGACAGCATAATAAAAATTGGTAGGTTTCGCGCCAGCATTTTTCTCCGTATATATATATATATGTATAAATTTATATATACATATATATGTATATATATATGTATATATATACATATATATGTATATATAAATTTATATAGTTCATAAAGTAATTTATATCTATTAGGTTGCTAATAAAATGGTGTGTTTGGATCTCCGCCTCAGTTCACTGGAGCGCCCCCATATTAGGGTGTCCGTTATTTCCCAAATCGATTTTTACTTACCGATCGCCCCCTGAATCTTTAGTTTATGACCTAAAAAAAAATATCCAACACAAACAGGCTCTTAATTTTCACATTAAACCGTGCTGGAAACATTTTATATTTCCCGTTTAAGAAGGTTCGAGACCGATTATCTTTCTAGGAGATCTCGTAGATTTTCTATTGTGTTTTTGCAAGACTACAACTCCTACACACCAAAATTTCATTGATAGAATATATTATAAATTGACTTAGTTTTAAGAATTAACACAATATATTTTTATTGTTATTGCATTAAATCATAAAAAAAAATTTTTTTTAATCAAACAAATTTTTTTTAATAAAATAATTGATAAAAAAATTAACGCGGAAGTACGGCAAGAGCATGCTAGTTTGCAGTATTTTTAGGTAGATTTTTTAAAAAATCTAACTATTGTATTTGTCCTCATGGTCGATTTTTCAAGGAATTTCATTATAAACTATCATAATTAGTTGAGTAGAGTTCAAAAATACCATTAGTTGACAAATTTATATATGTATGTATATATATATATATATATATATATATATATATATATATATATATATATATATATATATATATGTACACTGTAAAAAATAAGGTACTGACATCAAACTCCCTAGGAGTTTGACGAATTTCCCCTTCAGTGAAAGCAAATTCGTTTGAACCAACAAAATCTAGTTTGTCTCAAGACAATCATTTTTATTTAATTAAAATCTCTAGTCGATTATGAGAAATTGATTAAGCGTTTAAGTTAAAGTATTCAAGTTTGACCGTAATTAAACTAACATTTGATTGAATAGTAAAATATATTTTAATTAAAGTTTGGATGTACTTGATTTAAAAATAAAAACTTGTTGAAGCAAACTTTTTAATTTTCAGAAATTTAACTGAAACTCTTGAAACGTTTGGTTTGACAACTTTACATATTTCAATGAAACAAAAGTAGTTTCCTATAATACCGAACTTGTCGTGTCAACCGACGAGTTTCTTAGAGAGAGAACCCGATGAGGTTAAAGGAATAATTTCACGCACTCACATTAAAACTTAAAAATATTCGACAAGAATATAAATGTATTTGTTACAAAATATCGAACTATATTTGAATGGAAGTCTTTATATTATCGATTCGATAAAAAAATTTATTTATAAAAAGAGTCACATATTTATCTCGTTTAGATCAATCTATAAGCAATTGACTGTATATATTCATTCAATATGAAAACGAAGTACTAGAATCACAACTAAACCAAAACTTTTCTACTGGTTCCGTAGCGTAGCGGTAAAGCGTCTGACTCTCGCGCGTAAGGTGCTGGGTTTCGAATCCTCCAGATGGCAAAATCAAAATTATTTAATTTTTCACTAAAAACTGTGAGTATATGTTAGGATGGTTGTAAAGTATAATTGATAAAATATAATAATATAATGCAATTGTCCTAATACTTAATAAAAAAAAAAATAATAATAATAATAAAAAAATAAAATCAAAAATAAATAAATACACAAGAAAAAAAAATTTTTTTTTTAATGAATTATTAATGAGATAATTAAAGGCAATATTCATTTGATTCAGATTACTGTTTTTTGGATCAATTCAATACAGCAATTTGAAATAACTCGATTTTTTATTGAATCAGTTGCATGGGCAGTTTCTACGGACCTAAAAAAGTATTACTTTCAACACTAAAATTCATTTGCTTTAATAAAATTTTGATTTAACTGAAAATTCATACCTTCAATCACCTTACAATTTACTTTGAGTGAAATTTTTAATTATTTTATATAAAACGAAAATCATTATTGCATCAACAGCATTAATGACTTGAACTAATTTCTATTTTTTTTTAAATGAAAAAAGTTACTGAGTTATATCAAATACTATAGAGTTAGTTTGAACGACTTGGTACCTTCCCTCAAAAAACTCTCAGTTGGAGAAAAATGTACTGTCAAACGTAGAGGGCGGTAGACTCAATCGCTTGACGCGCTTGGCTGTATCCAAACGCACGGAGTACTTGAGCCAAACGAATCTGGTTTGATGTCAGGAATCTTTTTTTACAGTGTATATATATGGGATATAACTGACTTTTGAGGACACGATTGCGTCTACAGTTCTTATCCGATCTTAATGAAATTTTTCACACTTATTCTAGGTGTGATTACCACGGTCAATTTCGAAGATGGGCTGAATCGGTCGATTAGTTTAGAAGTTATATCTGTTTGAAATTTTAACGATTTTTCGAAAAAATCAGTTTTTAATCACGTTCAAGTCCATATAACTTTAAAACTACAACTCATAGATAATTTCTGCAAAAAGTATTTTAAAGCGTGACTAATAAGCTTTAATTTATGACCTCAAACTTTATATTTTGACCATTTCTTCCAATAATTTCATAGCCTTGAAAATTTTAATAGAATCAAAAAATGTTGAAAATATGGTTTTCATTCCACATAACTTATACATTTCCCATTATAATCCAGTTTTGTCAGTTGTATTTTATTGTGCACAAATTAACCTGTAAATTTCACTGCTATTTTATATTTTAGAAGTATTTCTTTTATTACTTATAATGTATCAAATGTACCTCTACTCCCAATGATTATCACTTGTCTTGTCATTACGATAGCACCCACAGTTCTTATCGGATCTTAATGAAATTTTCTACACTTATTCTAGAGGCGATTATCTTGATCAAGTTCAAAGATGGGCTGAATCGTTCAAATAGTTTTGAAATTATAGCTGTTTGAAATTTTCATGATTTTTGGTGAAAATCATTTTTTAATCACTGCTAAAGCTCATATAACTTCAAAACTAATATTTATACACAAATTCCGTAAAAAGTATCTAAAAGCTTGACTAATAATCTTGCATTAATGACCTTAAGCTTTATGTTTTGACTATTTCTTCCAATAATTTGATACCCTTGAACTTTTTAATGAAATCAAAAATGTTGAAAATATGGTTTTCATTCCACATAACTTATGAATTTCCCATTATAATACAATTTTGTCACGTTTATTTTATTGTAAACAAAATAACCTGTTAATTTCACAGCTATTTTATATTTTGAAAGTATTATTGTTATCTTAACTGGACTTGTCATGGTAACAGCGATTACAATTATGATCTCATACTAATTAAATTTTCAATACTTTATTTATGTGAAGGTTAGTTAGGTACATTACCTATATAATGTTATGTCAAATCAACTATCTGAAGTTCTCTATCAATAATAATGGTTGTCTTTTTTTACCCTCACTCCTAGAAAACGAATCTAATTTCATATCATGACTAGACACTAACAAGATATGTATGTATAAAACTATTTTTTTATATCAATTAATTGAAAAATCTACCTTCCATTTTGGCTGCCGAATGGCCTTATTTTTTTGATGTACTATTGTTGGTCACAAGGTTTATAACTAGCTAGAGCTCAGGTCCAACACCGATGATGATTAGTTATTCAAATTTACTGCGGTCGTCATTTTACGCTGTTGCCGTCATTTCTTAGCTCCACGACACATGTGACGTCATTAACTAAAATTCACCTCTTATTTTATTAATAATTTAATAACAAACCCATGATTAAACTTAAAAAAAATATTAATGTGTTCAGAAATGTTTAATTATTTGATACTGAATAATTTGTAGCGATGGTATTATTGTAGCAAAAACTATAGCACTTTGAAAAATTATTCCTATTTACGCCCGTGTATAAGGACGAATTTTGAAAATTTATTTCTCGAAAACGGTGTAGTGAATCGATTTAAAATTTTAACAGTGATATTTTTTTTTTTCTAACTCTTTCGGTGAAAAAAATTTCAGAATTTTGGTATTATTTCGAAAATCGGTATCGAACCTCCTTAAATAACATGGGATTTTTAGACTTTTGACTTAAAATTTTTTTTCTCAGAAACGAATGAGAGTAAAAATTTGATCGAATTATATTCTGATAGGGAATTGAACGCTCTACAAAAAAGTTCTCTTATGAATTTTCGTTAAAATAACTCCTCCAAAAGTTATTTAACGTTAAACTTGTGTTTGTTATCAATTCTATAATATTTTAAATTCTATTTTCATTTTAACTTTTCTTGGCTATAAAACCGTTGAAACAAAAGATAATTATTATTATCACTAGATTACCGATGATCATTTATGTTCATTCCATGGCCTAAACAGAAAATCAAGGGAAAAAAAACATTGTTTTATGAGAAATAGAAGAAATAACATACCGGTCCTCATACAGACTAACTTTGAAATGAATTAATAGAAAATGGTGAAAAAAAGATGTAAAAATTTTTTTGTCTATAATCATATAAGCAGATTTATTATGATTTCTGTTTTCTTTATAATTTTTTTGTTGAGCAGGCTTTGGTCGCATTAGGATATTTTGCTTTGTACTCACTTACAACTTGTATCAAATATTGTTTTTGGTCTTCTCGTGTTGTTAAAATGTTGATATACTCTTAAGTTAATTTAATTGCTCTTTCAGTGACATCAATAATTACTTGTAAATTGTTAACAATCCGTAAGTAAATTCGGATTCCTTACAATTTGTTAAAAGATTTAACATTGATAAAAATTTTTTGAAATTAGATATTGAAACGTGGGCAGGCAATAACGACTATTTAGAAAGCTTACGAATTGTTAACAATTTAATGTAATTAATGATGTCGCTGAAAGAGTATTTAAATTAACTCAAGACTATATCAACATTTTAATAACAAGAGTAGACAAAAAACAATATTTAATACAAGTTGTAAGTGAGTACAAAACAAAATATCCTAATGTGACCAAAGCTTGCTTAACAAAAAAATTATAAAGAAAGCAAAAATAATACACTGAGAGAACAATTTATTTGAGCCAACTAAATTGATTTATTTGACTGAACAAAATCATTTATTTCATTCAAATATATATTTTTTAATAGTTAACAAATCTTGGTTGAAAAAAATTTCACTACGGTTGGTGGCGCTATCAAATACAGATTTGTTAACTGTAAACAAATCATTATTTCATTTAAATGAACCATATCTTTGTCTTAAATAGATACTGATTGGGTCCGTTCAAATATGCCCGGGAAAAAATCACCATGCATGATCATGTATGATCATGCAGGATTCATGCCTGACTGTACATGATTCATGCAGAATTCATGCTTGATCCTGCATAACTCATTCATGGCCAGGCATGACTCATTCGTGATCAAGCATGATCATGCATGACTCATTCTAGATTGTAACGAGTAAAATTGGGTTAAATTGAATTTATTAAACAGATATCAATTAATTGTGGAAACAAACAAATAGAAAATTAGAAAATTAAAAGTTGTAACGAGTAAAACCCAGGTAAATTTAATTTACACGAGGAATTATTAATTAATTGATTTTGAAAACAAACGAATAGAAAATTATACTTAATAGCTACCCCTTTTTGCTCGGTTTAGCTCGCCGGAGTCCAGGGTTACAGAAAAGGGGTTTTTCAAGCAAAAGAAACACAGGTTTACATGAAATAATAAACCAGACCTTATTAAACAATCAAAAGAACGTAAACAAAACAAATGTCGTCAGAAACTTTAGTTATTAATTAGTTACTTGAGATTTTTGGCTTACAGCCCAGTTCTACTACCTCTTACAATAATTATAATTAATAATTAAACACGGTTTAATTATTTATAATCACGGTATAATCACGGTTTCTTATTATTTAAATAATAATCACGGTTTATTATTATTTCAAATAATAATCACGGTTTATTATTATTTTAAATAATAATCACGGTTACGCGGTCTATTAGCGACTTTCCCGTCGCTCACACATACAAACACGCACACACAAAATTTACGCGGACTAATTAACGCGGTTCTACCCCCTCCCGGGTGCTTCAGGGGTATCTGGTCGACTTCCCCGTCGGCCCTGCACGGATTCCCCTCCCAGAGGTAAGCGGATGGTCTCCTACAAACCCCTCTACTCGACTAGTTTCGCGTACCACTCTTTGGCAGAAGGCCTTGGAGTGGGGACCCTTAACCCTCGAGAGTGAAAAGATTCACTTACCTGGTCCGGTCGGACTCCTGGTAAATGAGCTTCCTTGGGTTGTCCGGGAATGGTCTTCCTCAAACAACTACTCTGGAGACTAAGTTAAATTTACAGGCCTTTATGACCGGTTTTATTAACTGACCCATCCGTTGTACACATGGACAGAATAATTCCCATCGCCCTCTATCGTTTTCCGCGAAAGAATCATGTCAGTAAAATTATTCTAAGTCCAAACTGACAAAATCAAAGAAAATTAAAAAAAAGTAATTTCTTTAAAGTAAAATATAAAAACGAAAGAAGAAGAATGTGTTTAAGTGTTTAAGTAAACACTAAATACGGAGAACTTAGCCGTGCGAGCGCCGGTGAACCGGGCGAATGGAAAGAAAATGAAAGAATGAGCGATTAAAACTTAGAGTTAATTTAAATTTTCACATATTATTTCTTATATTTCACCTTATTTCTCAATTCTTTCAATCTCTTGAATCATTTAAAAGATTCATTCGGAATCTTTTTTCACGTTTTAATCCTTTCCCTTTGACTTTTCTCCTCGGGACTTAGAATAATTTTCCTCGGTCGCGCATTCACATTCCCACATCGTACACTCGCATAAATATAATATCACATAATTTTCAGTCACTTAAATCTTAGTAATAATAAGCACAGCTATAGTAATAAAAATAATGTTAATAAATCATCATAGTAGTAATAATAGTTTTTAGTATTAATAGTGTAAGAATAAATCATAATAGAAATTTAGTCAAAATAACAATAAGTAGTCATAGTAATTAGAGTAAGAAACTAGTAATAATTAGTCGTAAGCAATTATAATAAGATATTATAGTACTAAGTAATCACAATAATAGTTTTAGTATTTAGTATAAGAACATAAATCATAATGGTAATTAAACAAACAATAAGTAGTCATAGTAGTAGAAAAATAGTTATTTAAGAACAATAGTAGGTAGTAATAGTAGTAATTATGTTTAGTAATAGTCATAGATTAAAGAATTAGTCCTAGTAATAGACCATAGTAATAATAGTAGAATATAATAATAATAGTAATAATACTTAGTACAATAAAGTAGTGATAGTTATAGTAGTAATTTAGTAATAAGTAGAATTAATCACACTAGCCATAATCACAAGTAAATCACACAGCTGATCTGCTCGGTCTTCCATCATCCCACCATCACAAGATCAAGCTTGCGCATGCATTAAGTTTGAAATAATTGTATCCAGAGTTATGATCCATCAGGAAAGGTCATGCTCTATTATACATGACCATGCATGGTTCATACTAGATCATGCATAACTCATTCATGACCAGATATGACTCATTCGTGATCAAGCATGATCATGCATGGCTCATTCTAAATCTGGCTTGCTCATGACTTACGTTAGAAATAATCGTATCCAGAGATGTAATCCCTCGAGAAAGGTCATGGTTGAGCATGCTCTGTTATCCATGATCATGCATGGTCAACCTTCACCTTTCACGGTTATATGCAAATAGTGAAAAATATTTATGAATATTCAGGCTTGATCATACACGACTAAGCGTACTCGTTCATATTCATAGTTGAAAGTTAGTCGTTAATAGAAACTGTTAGATTAATTATAATTATTGTTTCCTTTTTATTTTATTATTTATTTAAATTAGATTAATTGTCTGGGAAAAAATCAGCATGCATGACCAAGCATGATCATGCATGATTCAGGCAAGGGTAAGCATGTTCAAACATGGATCATGCATGAATCATGCACGGTCAAACATTACAAATAATTTAATCAAAATCTATGATTAGAATCTCCGATTGAACTGATTAAATTCGATTAAATTCCGGTCGAGCTTCAATCGGATTTGATTGAGGTTTTTAATTAAGGATAATCATATATTTTTTATGAAAAACTTCAAATAATTAAACATTTACTTTTATTTTGACGATAGTACTTGAAATTATCATTTTTTAAATCGATAATCAAAATATATTTAATTTATAATTTTTTGTTCAATTAATAACGAAAACCAATCTTTTTTTTCCGAAAAATAATTTAACTGAATTTAATTAAAGATTTGAAATAATAAATTCTTGCCAAATTGATAATGACACTCAATACAATTGTTTTTTTTTTAAATTAATAATTAAGATTAATGTCATTGTTAAATTTGCTTGTAATTGATAACTACAATTCTTTTCATTCATTATTCAAAAAAGATTTAATAAACAAATCAAGATCAAGTTCAAATAATATTTTATTTTTTACAACCCTAAGGTTTCAAAAGATGTTAAAAATCGTCGTAGATTGAATAAGATAGTTCAGCCTAGTGGACAGCGGACGTGCTTTCTAACATGACGGTCGTGGGTTCGAGACCCGTCGCGGGTAAAATTTCAAAAGTATTTTTCAAACAGAAAACATTAACTACACAATAATACTCACAAAAGAAGTTAATTTCAAATTGACTTATCATTATTTTTATTTTTTTTTTTTTTTAATAATTTGAGGGATTGTGCTTGCTCAGGCCTGATCATACTTGAATATTAGCCAACCATGAGCATGCGTGATCATGCATGAAAAAGCACAATCATGCCTGACCAGCCATGATCATGCATGCTCATGGCTGGCGAATATTCAGGCATGATCATGCATGAGATTAAAGCATGATCAGGCCTGATGATTTTTTCTCGGGTGGGATTTATTTGCCTGAAACAAATCTCATTTGGCTCAAATAAATTGTTCTCTCAGTGTAATAAATCTGCTTATAATATTATAGACAAAGAAATTCTTACATTTTTATTTCACCACTTTCCGTTAATTCATTTTAAAGTTCGTCTGTATGAAGAGAGGTATGTTATTTCTATTATATCTCATAAAACGATGTTTTTTTTTTCCTTGATTTTCTGTTTAGGCCATAGAATCTACATAAATGATCATCGGTACTCTAATGATAATAATAATTATCTTTTATTTCAAGGATTTTATAGCAAAAAAAGGTAAAAATGAAAATAGAGTTTAAAATATTATAGAATTGATAACAAACACAAGTTTAAGGTTAAATAACTTTTGAAGGAATTACTTTATCGAAAATTCATAAGAGAACTTTTTCGTACAGGGTTCAATTTCCTATCAGAGTATGCTTCGATCAAATTTTTACTCTCATTTGTTTGTGAGAAAAAAAATTAAAAGTCAAAAGTTTAAAAATTCCATGTTATTCAAATGGGAAATATAAAATGATTCCGGCACGGTTTAATGTGAAAATTAAGAGCCTGTTTGTGTTGGATATTTTTTTTTAGGTCATAAACTAAAGATTCAGGGGGCGTTCGGTAACTAAAAATCGATTTGGGAAATAACGGACATCCTACCCCCATATATCTGGAAAAATTAAAAATCATAATTAAATCATTAGGAAAAAAGTGAATAACCAGTCGTCATTTCGCTGGGATATAGAATTTTAAAAAAATTACTTACAGTTATTATCAATTAGGAGTTGAACGAAATTTGTTTAGTAAATTTCAGTAAAATCTTCATGTCAATTTTATGATTCGAATTTTTAAATTTTATGGACTCAATTTATTCAATAAATTTTGTTTGATTCCTGTAATTAATTACATCTGCAAATAATTTGTTTTCTTATTCTATAGCTCCGCAAAATTACTACTACGTTGTTCTTTTTTTCAATTAAAGTTTTAATTTTTGTTTAAGTAAATAATTTAATTTTAAAACGGTTATGACAGCTGAAAGTCATTGAAAATTGTAGAGAGATAGTAAAGGTAGCGAACAGCTGACAATTTTTATAACTTTGAAATAATAAAATAATATTTTTATATAATAAAAATAAAAAAATGCACTTTTAGAAAATTAAAAAATCAGTACTTGTATTTTTTTAAATTTTGTTTTTTTAATTGGTTAATGTTTTTATAAGTAATTTAAAAATGGTCTCATATCTGCTACGTTTACACTCACAATTTTAAAAAGTGAGAGGCATTGTCTCAAAATGGCCTTAATAATGAATGATCGATTTTTTTATATTTTCATTGATGTTATAAATAAAGATTATTTAGAATCAAGATACTAAGATCTGTTGACTTGAATTTCAATTAAAGTGAATATGTGATATTCAGCACACTTAATAATTCAAACATTTTTTTTTTATTGGTTATTCACTTTTTTAAAATAATTTAATTATGAATGTTAATTTTTCCTTCGCCGGGGTGGAGGATCCGAACACATCATAAAATACACATACTATAGAAATTTAATTTTGTTAAGTTGCTCACCTGAGGAGATTTCTATAAAAACGAATTTGAGCCAGCAACTTTCATGTCGTCCTATGATATGAAGTGAGCTGAAAGGCGACAATTCGACAAAAATCCGAGTTTTTTCTTGTGGATCCCTAAATCGGCGCAAGAGAAATTTTTAAATTTTTGTTTTTTCATTAGATCATGAAATTACCCAAATTATGAGTAAATTCGTTAGAAATAAGATACTTATTAATAAATAAACCGATAAAATATGAAAATATGCCATATTTATTAATAATTATTAATTTGAAATATGAGTGAGGTTAAACAGGCCTGACTCGGGAATAGAGACACGGTCGTCTCGCGCTGCCATGTACACGCATACACATATGTGTTTGAACGTGTACTTGGCGCGAGACACTGCCGTGACTCCGGATAATTTGACGGAAACATATAATTTATTTGTGGTAAAGATATTAAATTTATGACAAATAATCTAAAATCTGGCGATACTATGCATATATTTTATTTATTTATTTCTTTATTTCAATGTATAGAATACAGGAGTATCTTTTTACATTTTTGCCTTTAAATCGCAACTGCTTCCTTTTTCTGCCTTCATTGTGCGGCTGTGGCCCGACTTGTGCTTATACTGTACTTGTACCATTACGGTGATACCCTACCCCCCACCTAGGTTGTGGGAGTATAGGGACAAGGGAAACCACAGAGAAAACCTTTGCCAGTACAGTTCGGTTTGGGTGAGGCTCTAGTGATCGACAAAATTCCCATTTTACCGATCACTAGATCCTCATCCCGCGCCTAACGCTCAGAGACCTCCGATCGAGCTCAACACGTGGCTAAGCGGTCACCCAGCCAAGCAGCAATCCTACTCGATGCTGCTTAACTTGGGTGATCGCCCGAGCCACACGAGAACCGCTCGGCTGCCTCTGGCGCTTTACTACAATGCATATATTTGAAGTCCTTATTTATATTTGTAGGAATTGGATCAGTTCTTTACCACAAATAAATCACTTATTTGACGCAATTAAACTACTCAAATATATTATATCTTTCTCACAAATAAATATTTATTTTGCCATATTTCGCTATTAAGTATATTTTTTCTCACAGTTTTTCAGTGTACATATTTTTAATAAAACAACTAATTTATCATCTGTAATTTTTATGCTAAGTTTAATTATTGAATCAACCACACTTACACCAGAATCCTTTAGTGCATTCGCTCATTTTACAAGGTTATTACACAAGGCATTACATTATGAAGTTATCAAAAAAGACCATAAAAACGAAGAGTTAGTATAGTTTTGAACACATTTCAGTACATTGTGTTATTATTACTTATCCGGAAAAAAATGATATAAATTGTTATTTTTGTAACTTTTCGACGTCGATATCTTTTGAACTAATTAACGGATTTTGATGTTCAATGTGGCAATCGGCGCGTTTTGTTGAATTCCAGAGCTGATAAAATTAAAAAAATGATTGATTCTGTCATTTCAAAGCTAATCGCGAAAAACCGTTCTTTACCATTTCTTTCTCCCATAATATCTCTTAAATAAATGATCTGATTTTGATGGTTAACATGAAAATCAAAGTGCTTTATTAATTCTAGAGATGATCAGATTTTGAAATTATTTGGTTCAGTGGTTTCAAAGATATGCGCAAAAAACTGATTTTTACTATTTCTTTCTCCCGCAATATCGAAATATAAATTTTTTTTTTTTTCGTAATTCACAAATATCTTCGAGTCTACTGGATCAAATGATCTGAAATTTTGAGTAAAGTAGACGGCTCACAAACTCTTTTGATTGCTGCAAGAACCATTCAAATCATTTAATTAGTTTAAAAGTTCTAAGAAGTTTGCACACACACTCGGGCATCATCTTGAATTTAGTCATAATATCTTCCTAGGACGTCAAAACTTCGACATCTGATGAAAATTCGATTCTCAAAAATCGAAGTAAAAACAATTACTTCCTAAATTTTTGAAAATTTTTAATTTTGATAGCGGGAAGTTAAAAATATTGAAACTGATGATGCAAAAACTGTTGACGATACTTAGCAAAGTATTTAAATTGAATACAAATTATAAAATTTAATGTAGTTGAGTTCGTATTTATTTTATTGAATTTATTATTTAAAACTAATTTTTTCAATAAAGTCAAAAAGAATTTTCGATATTGTACCGTCGAGAAATATTTCGTGGTAATATAAAAATTAATTGATTATTGAAAATATAATACTAGCGTTTGATGTGTGCACTTTTGAATTTTTCGAATTTTTTCAATTTAAATCAACACGAAAAAAAATTTTTTTTTGTTAAATAATGGTGTCTTTCTCTGCCCCACACACTCTTGAAAAATATTATGCCTTATTTTACCCTACAGTCTTGCTTTGTCTTAGGCTCTCTTTCTTATATAATAACGTAATCCTATATAATTAACGACGTAGTTTTTATTCAAAGTTACTAACGGTATACCATCGCCAAACTAGTAACGATGCTATTGATAAAATGTCAATAGAAGCTTGAGTTACTTGATAATCTAATACGGAGTTTCTAATAGATTGATAACTTGTAGAGGATGTGACGAGGATTTATTAAAATTTCATTTTAATTTAATCATACAAATAATCTTAATTAATTTTGGCTAAATGTATGTTATTATTATTATTTTCAGGAGGAAAGAAGTAAAAATTTAACAATTAGTAGAGTTGAGTTCGTTCCAAATGTAGAAGACAATCGTAAACCAGTGATTTGCAGAGCTGAAAATCCGAGTGTCAAAGGGTTATTTTTAGAACAATCATGGACTTTGGACGTCGTGTGTAAGTACCAGCTTAATAATTAAGTATGTATAAATAAGCTGGACAATATGGGGTACTCTAAATTAAAAAAAAAAAGATTTTTACAATTTCTCTTTTACTATACAAAAAAATTTTATCATTCAATTTTTTTTAAATTATAAATAAAAAATATCATATTTGAACAAACAGTATATTTTTTTTTATATCTTCCTTTTGCCTGGTATTCGTATGCAAGCATATATATATATATATATATGTATATTCATAATATTTAATATATAAATATGTAAACACTTATCTCAATTTCAAATACTCTAAAGTTCTTCGAACTACTCTTGCTTCCTCAATTTTATTAAATATTTAATAGTATTTAAGTTCTTTATAAAATTTATTCTACTTTTAAAGTTAAAATATTTTTATTTGTATTTACTCAGTCGTCTTTCATCTATTATGTTTATAAATAAATATAATATCGAAGTGTTCTTCCAGAAAGGATGCAATATTTGATATGGAATATTGCTATCTTTACGGAATTAAAATCAATTCTTTTTGTCCGAAGTGCTTTTCACAATACTTTATTATATTTGCCTGTAAACAAAGAACACTTTTTTTTATAAATATATTTGATATTTTTTATAATTCTTATAGAAAAGAATTAAATTTATTAAAAGAAATTAATTCCTTCAATAAATAATATTTATTTATATTTGATTGTACAATATTTAAAAAAAAAAGAAAGATATTTGGTATTTGAAGTATAAATTTTAAACGAAAAAATAGTTATTGGCGTAACTAGTAGGGTAAGTTATTCATAATGTGTCAGCGCGATGTGGTTAGCACGATTCGTAGGAGCGCAGGCACGAGCGGAGCGATAGTTGTTTAGTGACATGGTGGAAAAAAAAACTTATAATATTAAAATATGACAAAATTAAAGCGGTTGAGGCAGCCGTTCGGCACGCGTGTGGCTCGGGCGATCATCAAAGTCAAGTAGCATCGAGCATGATTACTACTTGGCTGGGTGACCGTTTAGCCACGCGTCAGGTTCGAACGGAGGTCTCTGACCGTTAGGCGCGGGATGAAGATCCAATGATCGGCAACATGAGAAATTTATCGATCACTGGAGCTTGACTCAAACCGAAACTGTACTGGCTAGGTTTTCTCTGTGGTTTCCCTACGCTACTGCACCTCCATTGCACAAAGGAGGTAGTAGTGCATCACCGAAATGATGCAGTACAGTACAAGCACAAGTCGGGCCACAGCCGCACAAGCAACCGGGTATAGGAAAAGATGAGCTGAGTAAACATTGTATACCATGTGACAGGCAACGCTTGCCTACATACATGGTGAATTTGCAAGAAAAAAAAAAATATGACAAAATTATAGGGATGTAGATTTAATTCAACGGAAATCCAAATTCAATAAGTCAAAGTTTTAACTTCACGTTAAACACATTCGGCATCACGATCTTGGCTGCTCAATGGGTAGCAACAGGGAGTTGTAATTACCCAATATTCAGTTAGAGCTGGAAAGATAGTTACGTCTATTTTTATTACGTCACAATGGCCGGGACAGTAGACATCTTTATTGCGTTTTGACAAATAATTTTTCACCAGTCGGTAAACGGCCATTTAGGGTTCGGATTTTAGGTATGATAAAACGTGAATAGCGCGCATGAGTTGAATAAAGAAAGAATATGATAGTTGTGTAAAACTATGACATTTGATAGAAGAAAAAGTAGCTAAGATCCTAAAAATGATGTCATGTCACGTATTCAATTATATGTCTAACCGTCTGGGGAATAGATCGAAAAAATAACTCGGTACGTCACACGTAAGCAGTGAAACAACAAACATCAAATAAAAATATTTTTCAATAAGAGGTGAATAGAGAAGTAAAAAAAATTTTAGCTGTGAAACAAATATCTTTTAGAACTTTTTTATACAGCACCCGTCTATTCGCGAAAAGAAAAATAGAGAATCAAAAAATACTTCTGATAGCTGTTTCATTTAAAAAGGAAAAAAAGCCGCTGATTCCACCGAAATGCTCCGACAATTTAAGATCTAATTAAAATAAAAAATATAGTTTTAAAACTAATAAGTCAAACGTAAAGCTCTTATGTTATTGCATAAATTTTAATTAAAATATACAAAAAATCTCTCATTCATCAGCTATCGAAATTCATCAACTAAATTATTTCAATTACTGTTGCTTGTGACATTATGTGTACTCTTATTGAGCAAAGACAAAGATTTAGCAAGTATAACTTTTGAAAATGTTAAATTTATTATAAATTTAATTAATTATTATTATTATGATAATAATATTTTTGTTATTAAAATTTTGATAACTATCTTTAATTATTTGTTAATTTAAAAAATATTCTTGTCACTTGCTTTTCAGTGTCGAATATTAATCAAAAAATAATAATATCATTAATATAGAGGAGGAGGTACCATATTGGACTAGGACTACTGTGGCATAATGGACCACTTAAGATAAATAGAAAAAAATAGTAATTTTTACTCTTTCATGAATTTTAAAAAGACTGAATAGCTGATCGATACAAAATCGTGTACCGGGGCCAGTTGAACCAACTCTAGAAATTCTGAAGATTAAATTTTTATTTATTATTCATATAAAAATTGTATGTCCAAAAAAATAATTTAGCATAGGGTGTGTATTTTTGGGATTTTTAAATATTAAAAAAATTTTTTTTTTTTGCGCATAAATATAATTACACAGTAAAAAATCGATAGTGAATATGGATTTTCTTTTAATCCAAATCCACTTCGTCAATCGCAATTCCGGAGTTCAAAAACATTTAACGCAGTAATTTTAATGTTAAAATAAACTCTTATTTGGAGTTCATTTCACTCCAAGTAGATTAAATAATTAAAAAATCATCTACTCTGAAATCACTTCAAGTTTATTTAACGTTTACTCCGAAAATTTTTTACAGTATACACATATAAGTATTAATCAATCATTAGATGAAATGGAGTAATGACTTAAAAAAAATTATTGTAACTTTTTATAGATTTCTTATATATTTATAACCATTCTCATAACACAGATTTCTTACTGGATTGTATAACCTTCTACCCCTATATTACTTACAATCTGTTATGTAATAAAAATTTATAAAAATATTATCTCTACAAGTCAACTTTTTGGGTTAATTTATAATATTACACTAACGATGAAAACTCGTTACAGTGAGAGCATCAGCGATAAATTTTTAAGTGAGAATAAAACCACAACGATTAAATACACGTTTAAATAATGTTACAATCAATTTTAAATTTAATCAGTCGAAAAATAAATTATGTCAAAATTCTAAAACCAGCTTTCTGCAAATAAACAATTTTCAAAAACAATTAAATGATTTACAAACTATGCACATTTAACGCATAAATGAATAACAAAATTTTTTAGTAAATTATTATTTTACAGTACATTTAATTTCTTATAGTAAGTTCGGCTTGCAACCATTTATCACAAAAAGTTAAAAATTTATTATGATAAAAGCATATTTGATTGTTTTATAGATCCACCTCTTGTGTCATTAAGTCTTGGATCAACTTTGAATGCCGGTGATATCAAGGAGGGTGATGATGTATACTTCGAGTGTCACATTAATTCAAATCCACCTATCTCGAAACTTATCTGGATTCATAATGTAAGTTTTTTTTTTCTTAATAAATATTGTATTTAAACTACGTCTGACATAATCTATAACAATAATCAAGTTTTTACTAACGATGGAGACGCGAATAATTCTCGACCATATGTTATGGTTCACCCACGTGTAAGAAATTTTATTAAAATAATAACTACTATCAATTATACGAAATAAAATGTTATAATGTACCTGAACCAGGTCCACAGGCTGGGTTAGAGCACGAGGGCCCCAGCCCGTTTCTATAAAGTGGATAAAAATTATAATAATTCAAGGGAGAGATCATGGGACTAGATTTTGAGCGAGAATGTACGCACCAAGCGGAATGACAACCAAATAAATACGATGAATGAAATAAAATCAGAAATAATTATCACTAAGAAATATCCAGGAAATAAAAAAGTAGGGTAAGAGTACCAGTACCCAGCCCCAAACCAGTAGCCAGCCACCTCATGTTAAATTATATCTATATATATATTTTGAGCCAATGTTAAAGTATAGGCCCGGCTGGCTACTGGTTAGGGGCTGGGTACTAGTGCTCTTACCCTAAATGTTGGATATCACTGGATTTCTTTTACGATATTACTTAATTCAAACATATTTATAAATATAATTCCAATGAATTATCACAATATTAAATATCCATTCCTATACATATTAATTTGTTATCATAGAATTTTGTTGAATAATTATATGTTGACTTTAGACAAATATTAATAATAATTAATTATCCACTAGGGAACTCAAATTACAAATCTAATTTTTAAATTAGTGTAATCATATACAAATA
Organism: Microplitis deprimator; assembly: GCA_964016945.1. Classification (NCBI taxonomy): domain Eukaryota; kingdom Metazoa; phylum Arthropoda; class Insecta; order Hymenoptera; family Braconidae; genus Microplitis; species Microplitis deprimator. The sequence goes on along the minus strand of OZ024711.1, from coordinate 9,116,909 downwards.
ACAGTACTTATCTATTCCTTCATTTTAAATTATGTACTCTGGGGGGAAAAAGATACGCGCATCTTATATAGTTTTGGCAACACTGTGGTGCATACCATTAAATTACAAAAATGTTACCCAGATAAGCAGTAATAACTTTTCATTAATTTTTCACATGAATCACTGTCATCTCAAGAGAAAACTCATATAAATCATCTAATAACAAATTACTCATCAACTTTATATAACAACAATAGTTACTAATAATACTTCAATATAATTTTATAATATTCATTTAAATACTAGACAGTTGAAAATTTTGTCTTCCTGTGTATAAACATTCAATGGTTAAATATTTTGTGTCAATTATTTGACACCATCAAGTGTAAATTTCACTAAAGTTGAATGTGTTATCTGATTTCATCAAGTTTCAAACCTGTATTACTGTTTGACACAAGTATAATGTGTTAAATTAACACAATAAATTGAGTGGACCGTTTGGGACATGTGATTTGTGTTACAAATATGTTGTAAGATTAGGATCTTATTACACTATCCTTGTCTAATCCAATAAGGAATTTATTCGGAGTATTTACGCAACGTCTGCGATGTTTGAGGCGGCATTCGACGCAGTTTTTCAGCCTGTCGAGCTAAAACGTTATTAGAATCAAAAAGTTTTGGGATTTTTGAGTTTATTAGAAAAAAAAAACTTTCACGATAAAAAATGATTTTATCTGATTATATATGAGTATATATAATTATATATGAGATCATATATAATTATATATATTCATTCATGGAAATATATATCATTATATATGAACCTATATATAATTATATCTGATTAGACCTCGCTGATCAAGCCTAGGTTCATAATATATATTATAACACTAAATTTAACGGCTAGATACGCGCTAAATCTTGCATTACAACTTCGTTCTCTGCCTTTAGCCTCCAGTCTCAGTACGAATAGGACGTCAGGTAATTTTTATCACTGGAATCACCAAACCAGTAAATCTTAACAAAACTGGATAATTTTTGACCTGTGGAATTATCACCAAAACCACGCAAACTAAAACTAAAACTAGAATTAAAACTAAAATGCTCAGAACTTATAAGCCAAAAACTAAACAGAGACTGGAAAACTAAAAACAGAGTTACGGTATGCCATGGTGTCGCTCAGTGTGTAGGTTTATGGAGAGAGGGAGTGGTCCGGATTAATTCATCTCCAAATTCATGTAAATTATCAGTGGATTTACAATTTTTATTAAACAACAAATAATCTCAAACTCTCCATTTAACAATAACATAATACTGTAGCATAATACTAATAATTTTACTCTATAACAAAATACTGAGTCTAATAATAATACAACTAATCTTAACAAAAAGTGAATTAGCATCTAATTGATGCGTATTAATACATTATAAATAAATTAATTAACAGAGCGAAACAATAATCAAATAATATTCGGTAAACTAAAACAATAATTTATAAAACCGATACTCTAGAACATTTTTTTTAACAAACTAGTAAAACTAACGTACATGGGTCTCATATTGACGTTAATTAGACGAAAAATCGTTTAATAACCAAACATATTTCTTATAATTATTTTATAAAATAATATTAACAATAAATTGTGAACATGACTCTAACTGTAACAATATTCTCACAATTCCCTCAGATCTTACATCTTTTCGTTAATTAAAACAGTAGCATAATATCTCAAGACTGACTCGAACTCGATTAATTATTGATAATTATATTAATTATTTCATACCTGATTACTGATGAATAAAATATCGAGTAACGTCTTACACTGTTTTAAATAATACTTCTGTAACAATAATCTTAATCTGTAGCTTTCCGCAATGCCATGAACTGTAGCGCTACTACTGAACACGTCCACTCGCTTCGAGCGACTAGAGACCAATGCTCACGTCCGTGCTCTTCGAAAGTCTCCCTTCGACTTCTTTTTTCTCAAAACCCCAAAACTCAAAACAAAATCTTATCATTATCAATAACTGACCTCTATATTCTAAATTCATAAATCAATTCCCAAACTCTACGATATCGGTAACTGGAGGCTTATATCTCACCATACGTACTCACTGACTGATCTTGAGTATGGATATCCTTGGTAGTTGCTCTCCTGGAATAGACTTCAGCTGGGATCGTAAAACTTAAAAACTAAGTGACTTATGACTTCCTCAGCGGTACAAGTGGTCATAGCTTGTCCTCTGAGGCCTGTCAGACTAAAACAATTAAAAATGACCAAATGGCTTCCACACCAGCAACGGTCACAAAATTACTGTTGAGGCCTGCCAAACCAAAACTCAAAACTGATCCCATCCTGCATCTGTCAAATTCCTTATATACTGGAGCGCTAGCATCTCAGCTAGACCTCTGCAATCAACCAAGAAATCTCATAGGGATAGAACTAGGTTCTATCATCAGATAATACCGGGTGACTAATTCAAGTCCCGCTCCACGATAACACTGACTTCTCCACATATTCAAAATACCTAAAACTGTAAACAAAACTCAAACTTTATCATTACCCCAAACTTTAATCTCAACCATATTCCATACTAAATTTCCATAATTCTGATTCTAATTCTTAATTTTCTTATCGAGACCCATAACTGTAGCTAGATGTTACTCCATATGTAATTCTTAAACTATAACTTAAATCAAACATCATCTTGAAATTAGTCAGAATCGCTTCCTAGAATTTAGAAACGTTAAGATCTGTTAGAAATTCAATTCTCGAAAATCAGACCGAAACCAATAACTTCCTTTATTTTGAAAATTTTGAATTTTTTTAGTGGGAAGTTAAAGAAAGCAAAGTGATGAGTTGAGTTTTTTGAAAGATATCTTGTTTAAATCCATACAGATCAACTGACTCCGAGTGAAATTTTTTTAAATTAACTTCTGTTCTTAAAATAATCAAAATAAATAATTTTATAACTACGTCAGAAGTATTAATTGAAATCTCCTCTTACTATCGGTGTACTTTTTTTTATTATATAAGTGCATTATAAAATTGGTTAAAGTGATTTAAGCTAAGTGGATCGCAATTGGTGACAGTAGAGCATTACCTCTCCGATTCGCGTTCGAGGTGTGCAAACTTATTTTTTTAATAATATTTTAGAATTTATATAATAAGTTATGGGAGTATTAAAAAAAAAAAGAAATTGTATTTTGCCAATACTAAATTTGATTAACGTAAAAATTAATCCAAAGAAAACTTGATACAGCCTATAACTAAGCGTACCGTTACGTAAATTGTAAATATGCTGGCATAAATATAACGATTTATATCATATCCTCCATTTTTATTTATGAAAAATTTCAAAAATTTCATTATTAGATTACTTTTTATTGTTGATTCTATTATTAAATTAGAATGTAAGAAATTTATTGAAAATTATAAACTACAAATGCGGTACATACTGATTAAGTACATAGTTCATTATCACGAAATGAATTTCATTGAATATACTATTTCATTATTTCAACTGAATTGAATTTCTCTACACAATGTACTGAAAGTTTTAAAATAGTCGAAATGATATACCTTAATCAATGAAAGTTTTATTTTTAAATTCCATAAAAATTTAGATGTCACTAATCTAAGTGAAATTATATTCTTTAACCTGGTCTCAATAAATTCAAATAATTTTTTTTCTCGTTGAGTTTTTATAATATTTGATATATTTTATAAAATAATAAATTTCAAAGTTAAACCATAGTCTAGTTTACTTTAAATTTAAGAAATAAACTAAAATGAAAAATAATATCTTCGACTCTAGTTACAAAAAAATGCAAATTGTAATCTAAGAATTTTCTGCATAAAAAGAAACTTATAAAGTTTCATTAAAGTAGATACACATATCTCAATAAGTTTAAAATTACCACGAGAATACAAACTGGGAGAACGGATTGCCCCGATAGACGTGGCTGCGACAAATATTAGCATAACATAATTTTATATACACAGATATATATGTATTAATGTAAGTGAATAAAATATCTATAAATTAAGCAAATATTGAAGTAATCTTATATAAGACAGCCATAAAACTTATTTCAGAGTGATTTTACATTTCGTATTGAGACATCTTTTCGGCAATCGCAACGAATCTTGGTAGAATCTCGTAATCCTTTAATCCCAATCGGTTTAATTCTCTGGCGATGGCAACGCTATCGTCCGCGAGCGAGACCTCATCTTCTCTGGGTTGGATTGAGTATATTAAGCCCTACCACTCTTCTAGACTAAGCTCGGTAACCTGAACTACCCCGTTTTCATGCTACTCAACGTACCACCAACCCATTATATATATAAACCCATGCCATCCACCTCGACTTCAGCTACTATCGTAGACTATGTACTATTCTGTGCACCCTTGCATCAGCTCTCTTTTTCTTCCTTTCCAAGATCCACTCGGGTTTCGTTTCATCGTGATCTTTTGTCGGATGCTCCTTTTTTTCGCAAGGATGTCGGAAACGACTGAGTACCAGCTGCGGCGTTACAGATTTGTGACGAAAATTCTTCTTAAAAATATGATCCGGCTTCATTCAACTCGTCTACTCACTTGCTCGTTCATTCGCTCGATGAGTCACCTATCTATCCCTTACGCTTCTTCTTCGTTTCTTTGCTTCTTCATTCCTATTTTTCTTTTTTTTTTTTTTTTCTTATTTGCATTCTTCATTTTTATTGTTTTTCTTTTTTTTATGTTTTATGTATTATGTCCTACAAAGCTTAAAATAGAAAAAAAAAATTTATTTCAAAATCTACCTTCACTTAATTATCGATTTAACCCCTCTGGATTATACGTATTTTTTTTTTTTTTTTTTTTTTCATTTCTTTGTATGTCTGAGTAATTTGTCGAGCATGAAGTAATTTGAGATATTGAGTATGTAAGTTATTCATTTGAACATTTAGGAATGTACAATGAGATTCGTTAGAATAGAAGTCAATTTATATTAAATTTTATATGAAAAAAATTGAATAAAGGAAGGCCGGGTAAAATAGGGACGTTAATGAAAAAACTCACTTTTTTAAACTTCAATGCTGTGGATCTTTAACTTTTCATTTTTACTATTGAAAAAAAAAAAAAAAATAAAGTAATAAAATATTAATGAAACGAATTTTCCAATGTGCTCACGAAAATTTTTTTTCAAAATAGGATAGTCCAAAAAAATAAATTTCCTTTGTTAAATATTGTAACAAAATTTCTAACGTTAACGCACTGTGAAAAAAAAAAAAAAAAAAAACGATGTAAGTCGACGATATACCGGTATTAAGGTTATCGGTATTAAATTTAAATTCGAAAACGGTGCTAAAATAACACTGGTAGCAGTGTCAATATTTTTTCAGGTGTTAAGCGTTATTGAAATAATGTAGTTTTATTTTTGAAGTATCAAAAACCGATTTGTATTCCAAATACGAAAAAAAAACTTTTTTATTGATTCAAAAATTAATGATACTACAGATTTACAAATTTATAGAAAAATCGAAAGATGATTTATCCGCAATAACATGTTAAGGGAGACCACTAGTGTGACCGCCTGAAAAAAACGATGATTTTTGGGAATTTTTTCAAAGAAAACTACTATATGGAATGTTTTAATGTTTTGAGGATATATTTGTGGATATATATAATAAATACAAGAAAAAATTTTTGAACCAAAAAACTCAAAATTCAGCGAGTTATTAACAATCTCCCAACGCTAATAAAAGTCCCCCCACTGCTGCAGTGATAGCGACCTTCACAGTGCTTGAAATCAAAAAAACCAAAAATTTTATTAAACTAGAAGGTATTTCCCGTACCATGACCCTCAGGCTAAGAAAAAAATTGAAATTTAACAAAATAGCGAAGTTTTTTAAAAAAATTTCAAATTTTGCGTGGAAATTTGATAATTTCTGGCCTGCCAAAATTATATTTTTGATTCGATCGAAAAACTGGTGGTTCATGGTACGTAGAAACATATATATACAAGAAACTGCAATTTAAGTTAAATCGATCGGATGATTTGTCTTTGAGTTATAGATGCAGCAATTTTGAAAAATGTATTTTAGAGAACCGATAAGTGGCTGCTTTTCAGATGGCTGTAACTCAAAAAAACTATTCGAGACATGCACTAGAAATTGTAGTATGTTATTTTTAAGGTTGTAACAGGGTAATTTTCAACCTTACCAAGTTTGGCCCCTTTATTAATTGATCTTAATAAGGGCGCCACTGGAAGATAAGACTCGGCCTTCCAGAACCGGAGATGTAAATTTTGAAAATCAGGGTCGTCGAATTTTACGAGAGTGAGGAAGGATGAAGAATTAAATTTAATTATACACAACGTTTAACTACAGTAATTATCAAATTTTATTTATCACATAACAATTTACCCACTGGCTTTTATTTCACTTATACTTTTGTTAAAATTAAACTGTCCACCGGACTTTATACTCTTACAACTATGAGTCCCCTTATTATCCTAAATTATTTAGTCCCCTGGACTTTTATAATTAAATTGGCCCCCGGCCTGATCCCCTGGATCTTAAATAAAATGAGTCCCCTGGACTTCTACAACTATGGCAACCTGCCTGATCCCCTGGATCTTAATTGAATGAGTCCCCTGGACTTTATTATAATACTTATTTAGTCCCCTGGACTTTATAATTAAATTGACCCCCGGCCTGATCCCCTGGATCTTAAATAAAATGAATCCCCTGGACTTCTACAACTATGGCAACCTGCCTGATCCCCTGGATCTTAATTGAATGAGTCCCCTGGACTTTATTATAATACTTATTTAGTCCCCTGGACTTTATAATTAAATTGACCCCCGGCCTGATCCCCTGGATCTTAAATAAAATGAGTCCCCTGGACTTCTACAACTATGGCAACCTGCCTGATTCCCTGGATCTTAATTGAATGAGTCCCCTGGACTTTATTATAATACTTATTTAGTCCCCTGGACTTTATAATTAAATTGGCCACCGGCCTGATCCCCTGGATCTATTTATAAATTTTAATTCCCCTGGAATTATTCTATCTCACACACACACACACACACACACACACAATTTTATTTCCTTGACTGTCCACTGGACTCAATTCACACACACACATTTTTATTTAATTTGCAACTTTAATTTACTGACTATAATTTTAACCTTTCATAATTTAATTACGACAATCTTGACAAATTTTCTAATTTCAGTTTTCAAGTATCAGTTTTTGAGTGAGAAATTTTGTGATACTGAAAACTGACGCCGACGACTGACGCTATCTCTCTCTAGTTCACGCGTCTCTATCTTTCTCTCTCAGATTCGTGTACTCTAGGTCTTTGCGTTAATACATTTTTCCTTTAACAATTTATAATCGATTTATTACAAAACTTTACTTTATAATGGGTCCACTTATTTTATTAATTAAATGTGGTCTTAATAAAACAAGGGCCCACACATGTGTAAAACTTGAAGGTGTCTTACGTACCTGTCCAGCTATGTTCAGTAATCTCAGGACGAGGGTAACCCCGTACTGGATCACGCAGTATTAAAATTAGAGAGAGATCTTATACTTAACTTATCAGGAAGGTTGTTATTAATTCATGAAGTATTAATTTAATATTGACAAATGAAACTATAGCATTTATTTAACGAAGTCGCTTTACAAATAAAAAAATGAATGAAACCATGAACAATAATTATAAAATGACTGATGAAACTGACTCGACTTACTTTAACAAAATTGACTCGACTAACTTAATTAAATATAACGACTCCTCAATTATAAAATATTATTTAACAAATAAAATAGTTAACCCGACAATAAATAAACGACTCGACTCACTTACTCCAACAATTCCAATCCAAACCAGTCCTTCTTTCCACCGAACCTTTTCCTCCATGACCAAAGCCATAACCAGTCCTTCCAAGTCCACCAATCCATTCCAATCCTTTCCAAATCCACCAGGTCCAATCCACAATAATTATTGATATAATAAATTAATTAAATTAAACTTAAATAAACTTAAGTAAAATAAGCTTCCACGAGTCGTGGGCTTATTTGCTCTTGGCCCATTTTAAGTACGACTGTCAGCACGTGTAGTAGTAGTAGTAGATGGTAGTCGAAAACCAAGATGGTAGTGGTAGAGCACGTCCGTCCACGGCGGTTGCTGCGAGCCAAGAGAACGACAGCTCGTCGTCTCTGGGCCTCGTACCTCCCCACTCAGGTTGACCAACCCCTAAAACCAAATGTCGGGACTCGACCGTAGCGACCCCGGCGCGTCAGTGACTGTATTTTCTCAAATGTTGACAGTTGTTGAAGAAGGAGGCGCGAGTCGAAATTCGAATTTAAGCGCAAGGTGGAAGCATTTTACCCCGTTACAACTTGATTAATTTATTTATTTTATCACTATTTCCATAGCACTTTTAATTTTCAGTCTAGTAAATTTTGGTATCTTAAATGTTATCTTATTAACTAAAACTGGATTCATTTGTCATACAAATTGTCTTAGTAAACTAAATTATGATTTATAATTTCTCTTCTGTCGCCGAGAAATTTTATTGCCTTAATTTATATTTAATAATTAATAAATTCTGGCCTCTGCCGAGAATTTAACCGACGCAATAATTATCTTATTCAATTGTAATAAATTCTGGCTTTCATGCCGAGAGTTTCTGTGACCAAACACGTGGTTAAATTTGATTTTATTCCTTTAGAATAAATTCTGGCTTCGAGAATTTACTCTATTGAAGACGCTAGGTTGTTAACACTTCTGATAACTTTATATTCGATATTAATTAATTTATTAATTCTGGCTTTCCTGCCGAGAATTAATTTACTCACTGCACTACTATGTTAACACTAAACTTTGCACTTTTTACTGGATGTTACCCTTGGCGTCTATCTGTGTTCCTGGGTCATCACTGGGCTTCCGGCCTCCTGGAACAGGCTCACGGCAGATGGATGTCCGTTCGACTTGTCGGCTCAACCGACTCTCTCCGATTTTGTTACTATCATGTGGTTATATATTTTTAGCTCGGCCATTTTCGGTGACTTCCGGAAAATAGCCTCCACACTTAATTAATTTTGGGACAGAAGTCCGAGCTTCTTCAATTAGCGCACCCGGCGACAAGTCGAAAAACTCTAACGGGTACTCATTCGGGGTTACGGCTCGGGTAACTGACCAGCCGTGGAAAATCACGATTTTCCTTGATGATAAATTAAATTTTACCCCGTTACAAGGTATAGACTATCGAAATATGCAATTTCACATACTCAATCAGAGAGAAAAATAAAATTAGAGTACCACGATCAATTTATCATATTTAAATCAGTTATTATACCTTGTATTTAACATTAGAATTCTAATAAAAATAATTATAATGTTGTCCCTACACGGAGAGAAATTTATGGTAACAATTACAATATATTATGGGAATGGTTCCCATAACGCTTGGTAACCGGTTTTTTTGAAATGTCGATAATAGCAACGGTACCCATATATATGATAGTAATCATTTTCATTACTATAATATTATAGTAATCGCTACCATAATATCATGGTAACTCTTCCTATAACATTGTGGTAACCGTTACCATACCATTATGGTAATTGTTACTATAATATTATGGTAATAGTTACCATAATATATGGTAATAATTCCCATACATTATGGGAATGATTACCATAATATATGGTAACTTTTACCATAGTATAATGGGAAAGATTACCATAATATATATGGTTTATTCCATATGCACTTAAGAACCGTTACAATATGGTTATAGGATTGGTTCTTATTTGCTTATGAGGACTATTCCTATGAGTATGGTAATCATTACCATAATTTTTTTACATGCGATATGGGAACTGTTGCCATAATGATGGGAATTGTTACCATAATGATTGGATTTGTTTTCATACTCATGGGAACTTTTCTCAGAAAGTATGGGCCTATATCCTATAATTCCAAATAATAATTACCATAACGGTTTGGGATGATATTTCATAAACGTACTAGGAACCATTACCATAAATTTCTCTTCGTGTACATATTTGATTTGATAAATGATTGAAAATTTATGCAATTTGTTCAGCTTAATGAAAGTGAAATTGCTTGTTTCATCGGTAATAAAATTATTTTTATTACAATCAATGATAATTCCGTAATTTTAATGAAATCTTATTATTATTATTTTTCTGTTTTGTAGACCTAAAATACTTATACTCACACCCTCATCCTCCGATTGAAGTTAATTTACTCCGAATGTACACCGTTTTAACACCGGTTGCAAAACAACGCCAAGTAGCTACACCAGTTCATTTTAATACCGATTTTCATACACGTGCGTATTTACATGTACATTCACGTGAAAAATAAAACTCATTGAGTAAACGCAAAAAAAAAAAATCTGAAAAACAGATGACCCTAAGGGCCAATACTACAAATTCCCGCTGTTTTTGAGCTCGGAACATTATAATTGGTAAACTTTTTAGCTTTTCGAGCTTAAAAAATGGCTGGATCAGAAATATACACATTTTGCTGAAAACAGTAATTTTTGTCCGAGGATATCTTCGGAACAAATTAACCGATTTGTACGTGTTTTGCGGCAATCCAAATAGCTTATAGAGACTTATATTCAATCAAACAAAAACAAATCGGTCGAGAAATTTACGAGTTATGCATTCGGCTCTAAATTTATCAAAACATATTGAAAATTATCATCAATTAAGATCCTTTATATTTTCAATTTCGATTCAGTTATTTATGAAGTGTTTAATGGTAATAAAAATATAAAATTTACATTTAAATTCATGGATACATGATATTTAAAAATTTCATTCATATTCAAATATTAATACCTCAGATTTATTTACATTTATATTTGACTTTGTATGATATAAATTATCATTTTTTTTAATTTTGCAATTAAAGTAGACCATCAACATATTAAATCCTAAAAGTTTTGCATAAATGGGGTACCGGACTAGAATTTTTTCCTGACTTGCCTGAAGTACCATAAGGAACTTGACAGGTTAATATAAGGTTTGCCTTATTAGGCCAAACCTGACTGTTACATTCTGGCTTCTCAACTAATGAGACAGAATATTTTTAAATTGCCATGTTGACGTCGTTAGGGTGTCAATAGACCCCAGATGCGTCTTTTTTTTCAAAATAATTGCTAATAAGGCAACCCTGATAAGGATTTGATGAGGATATCCTGATAAGGACCTCATGGGTCAAAAGCGTTACATCCATTTCAGTTTCTCATCAAGATATCCTGATCTGGACCTTATTTGAAATAAGTTTAACGTGATGAGGACCTTGTCAGGTCCTTATGAAAAATTCTAGTCGGGTACTCGGGAGTCATATATCATATCTTTACGTTTTTTAATTATTAACCTGGGGTATGTTATATGTATGCTTTATGATAATATCAATACACGTCAGACGTTAACGTCGATCTCGGTTTTTCTTCATAAATTCAAAGACAATTTAGCTTGAATGAAAAGACACCTATCAACAAAGTAATTTGCGAAAATGCCCTCGAGTTATTGGATGAATAGATTCTTTGTAATACTCATCACAACTCATTGTTGAAAGATCTATTGTAGTTTCACAACAATCAATTGAGCGATTGAAGAATCTAAAAATTATATTTTGGATACTATCGAATTTTTTTGTAATATATTTTTCATGAATTAAATTCACCGATTTTTGAATTTTTAGACACCTCGTTTTACCCTAAATATTTTATATCACTTAAAAATTCATTATACTCGGGAAATAGATTAAAAATTATTGATAATAAAAAAAAAAATTTTGTTTTGGCAAAATATTTTAGCTGCACCAAAGTGCTCGACGTACTTTAATCGACTCTAAAATTTAATGCAACTTAAATAAATTGATGAAAAAAAGTATTTGTATTTTCTACAAAATTTTTAAAGAACCTAATTTTGCTCCAGATTCGCCTATCAGTCAATAATTATAAATTACAAAGTACAAATAGCAAACTTCTCATGAATAATAAAAAGCTTGTAATTGTCTTAATAAAATTACTCCTTCATAATGATTAAATGCTAATCAAAATATCTACAAGAAGTTATTGGTGACTTCATTAATCTTTATCAATCTACCTGCACATAGGATGGCTTACAAGCCTTAGTATCTTAAGTTTTATATCAACCCTAGCGGTTTCAGCGCCACGTTAAGATCACGATCGAACCACGGTATTTTTACTGTTGTCACGATTGGAGATCAAGATGGGCGTAGGTACGAAATTCGTATAAAATGTATTGAATAAAAGGGTACTTACATTGATCAAGGACCGATCCTATGATCTGGGCTCACGTGACCAAATGCTCAGTTTATTCTATTTTATATTTAAATCGCGCCTACACAATATTGTTGAAGACAATATTGACAATAACCCAAAGCGATTACCGATCTATGATGTGACTGATTTAATTTCACAAACAAACGTCGAGCGGTAAACGTAAGATTGTGTATCCCCTACTGTGAACTATCTGTCTGAGCGGCTAAACAGGTAAAAAATAAGGGATAAAGGAAGGTGGGCTGCCAAAAAGCCTCGTGAAGCTAGTATCTTATTGTTAAAGTAAAATTATCTAAGAAATAATGTTTTTCAAATGTTTATGTTCTCGCGGCTAATTAATGTGATTTTAATTTATCGATTTATTTAGTTTATTATAATCCGTTGTAATTATTTATGCGTTTCAAAATCTTCGTAGGTTATATAAGATATAAATTGATTAAAAGTCTTCGCGCTTTGCGCGTCAAAGTAAAATATAAATTTGTTTTCTCTAAAATCTTCGCGTATTTTCGCGGTAAAATATTATTCAAAATCTTCGCATTTCGCGGCACAATAATTCTTTAAAATCTTCGCTTTTCTTGCGGTAAAATATTATTCAAAATCTTCGAATTTATCGCGGTAAATGATTCTTTGATTCTTCACGTTTATCGTGGCACAAGTCAATATCAAAATGAAATAAAATGATTAAAAATAAGATGAAGATAATCAATGCTGTACCGGTGATAAACGGTTGATATTAGTTCATGACTTACAACGATCAAGGACCAATCGTACGATCTGGGCTCACGTGATCGGATGCTATACGCTTATATCGCGTTGATTATGCTTCTGAAGCTAGTAGAAAATAATATGCCGATTATACGAGTGCTTACGACGATCAAGGACCGATCCAATGACCTGGGCTTACGTGACCGAATGCTCAATCGGGATATCAATCCTCTAGCCACGAACACCGTCAAGTGTTCGGAGTTCAGTATGGTTCAGAGTTTGATTCCCAAAAGAACTGATTAGCTAAAGTCCATGGTCTTTTTATATGGTCTTCACATATGAAAAGTGGTGGTAACTTGTTTCCCATACGAAAAGACTCGGACCCGCCCGAAAGTTCTAGGCCCATGTACACGTGTGATCCCTAGGAAATAGATTTGACTATGAAATAGGCCAATGACTCTGGCGGCATTCTGCCGCCGAGCAACGCTCGTGCAGGAAAACATAAGTTTGATAGTTTCCATTAGCTTTCTTTAAATTTCAAGAATCACATCCAGGTGCACATGAGTTGGGTGGTCTATAGTTTAAGATAAAAAATCAAAGAAAAGATTACAGCGCTTATGCTTAGATTCTTAAATGGGAACGGATACATAAATTTTAAAAATACGTTAAGTAAAAATGATGAAATTTCAAGAAAAGAGAAATCTATAATACGCGTGGTCCATTTAATCTCTTTTATTAGTAAAAGTAGAATATGGATCATAATTTGACTCATGTAGATCGTCATGCATGTAAATGTTATGATAGAAGTTAGAAAAATGTGGTGGAAAGTATCCTGGAGGACAATTGAAATAAGGCATTGGTTGTGGAGGATACTGTGGATAATACCGTCTCGGAGATCTGTTTCTATCATAATTGTGTCTGTTGTGATTATTTCTATCATAGTTATTTCTGTCATAATTATTTTTATCATAATAGTTTCTATCATAATTGTTGCTCCATTTCTGCTTTGGCTTAAATAATCGGAGCTTCTGACAGCTCGGAAAGTAGAAGATTCATCAGGGACTGAATAAGTGGATAATAGCTTATTGGAAACCCGAAAGATAACAAGTGGAGGAAGCCCTTTTCATAGGGTATGGGAAGTAATTGCGTCCCACCACTTATCCATAAGCAACCTGATGACCAGCGCTGGGAGACTGGTTCCCCGGGGGGCCGTTTCAGGGCCGCATTCCGACTAGAAACGACAGAGAAAAGAGCTCTGTAGTTGGTGTGGAAGAAGTTCGTTCAGCTCTGAATAATGGTAAAAACTGGGCTGCTCTGAGTCCAGAATTAACTTATTTTGATAGAAGAAATTTACTTCTACCCATTGTCATCTGGCCCGGATATTTACAACTTTAATCAGAGTGAGCAAACCAACTCCTAACTGGTTTGTAGAAAGGCGAATCGCACTCATCTAATAGAGGTGACTTGTCTGACCCAATAAACTACCGGCCTATCACCTGTCTGAATGCGGTTTATAAGATTTTTACTAGAATCTTAAACAATCGCATTCCAAAGAAGATAGATCCTATGTAGCAGCAAAAGAGGCTTGTCAGGGCAGCAAAAAGAATCTGTTAGTGGATTGTTGTGTCATTCAAGACGCAACCTTTTATCAGCGCAACCTGTCAATGAGCTGGATTGATTATTGTAAGGCATTTAACTCAACACCTCATGAGCTTATTCTCTTTTTGCTCAAATGCCTCGGAGTCAATCGTGAAACGGTGAGATGCATTCAACGCACGATGCAGCTGACTAACGTGGTACTACATCTCATGAGATTCCCTGATCCCTTTATCGTTTTACATCTGACTGCTGCCGATATCTGTTACCCTTTACCGAACCCGTGGATACTCAGTGGGTCTACCAACCGATCGGAAATTCTCGATCACCTACTTGCTATACGTGAATTATATAAAGGTGAATGGGCCTGATAAGGAACACCTTCAAACAGCCTTGAACATCGTACCAGATTATACACGGGATATCAGCATGTCTTGTGGGTTGTACAAGAGTGCGGTTGTTAATCTGGTGAAGGGTAAGTGCTCTGATGCGCGTGGAAATATCGAGTTAGTGAATAGTAGCGTCATTAAACATCTTGACACCGGAGAGTCGTACAAATATCATGGGATTGATGAGAGTCCTACGCAGGATGTCTCTAAAATCTAAACGACTTTCTGCAGCGAGTATGTCCGGAGACTCCGAAAAATCTGATTATCAGAGATTTTCAGAAAAAACAAGTCGCTGCAATAAACATGCTTGCTGTCCCAGTACTACTCTACTCTTTCGGTGTCTTTAAATGGACCCGAAAGAAGCTGATACATCTCGATATCAAGTCGCGCAAAGTCATGAATATTGAATCGGATCATGCACCCTAAGTCTTCCGTCACTAGATTATACCTCTTCCGGAGCGTCGGTAGGAGAGGTCTACAGAGCCTGAAGCGTCTACATGATCTACATTGAATTTTGATATTTAGTTAAAATTTTTAATTTTAATTTTTTGAAGTTCATCTATTTCTTTAAATATTGATTTCAGAGATTCGACTTACATAAACTTTTTAAGAGAAGACTGAATTTCTTACTAAAAATGTAGTATACTTTTTTTCTTGAAAGCCAATCGTTTACAAGTTAACCACAAAAAACCACCAATATCATAGGAAATCAGACTTTCAAGATTTCCACGCGGACTGTGGTTGAAGGTACCGCTAAGCACATGCAGGCCTTCCCAAAGGACAAACAGTTCTCTTCAAATGAAACTTTGAACCAATAAGATACGTTAATATGGGGCTGAGTTTTATTCAATAAACAGAAAAAATCTAGATTTACATGCTTTTAGCATGGGGAAACTCTAACGACATTGTTCAAGTTCTTAAAATTAATCTTGAGAGCTCAAAATTGATCTGAATTTTCATTTTAGTATGTCGCAAAAAAAAAAAAATCTCGTTTAAAACGAAGTACCCTAATGTGTGTAGATATTTTTACAGGTTTATTTGAAATAAGAACACAAAAGATTAATGCTCTCTTGTTAACTTCCCGCTAAGAAAATTGCAAATTTTCAAAAATTCGGGAAGTTATTGGTTTCAGTCCGATTTTCAAAAATCGAATTTCTAAGAGATATTGACGTTTTGAGGTTCTAGGAAGCTATTCTGACTAATTTCACGATGATGTCCGAGTGTATGTATGTATGTACGTACGTATGTAAATATCTATAACTTTTGAACGGATGAACCGATTGTGATCATCAAAGTGTCATTCGACACGGCTTGGTAATATCTAAAAGCTGTGAAAAATTGAACTTGATCGGTAGCGTGCGTTCGAAGATATTCCAAAAATAGAATTTAAAAAAAAAACTAATCAATAATGGTTTTTTTTTTGTTTTTTTCGTTAATATTAGTGATTAAAAAACTGCAGTGAATGATACTTTTAACGTTAAAATCGATTAAGCGTTTCAATAGATATTAGTAATTAAGCATACGAAACTTTACAATTTCCATCATTTATTCTGAATAACTCATAATATTATTTATCTACTTTTTTCAAAAAGTTGTTCCTATATAAAAGTTCAGAAAACTGCGAAAAATACCATTTTTTAACTTCCCGCTAAGAAAATCGAAGATTTTCAAAAATTTCGGGAAGTTATTGTTTTCGCCCCGATTTCCAAAAATCAAAACAGATGTCGACGTTTTGAGGATCTAGGAAGCTATTCTGACTAAATTAAAGATGGCGTCCGAGTGTATATATGTATGTATGTACGAACGTACGTATGTAAATATTCTGTAACTTTTGAACGGATGAACCGATTTTGATTGTCAAGGTGTCATTCGACGCGGCTTGTTAAATACTATAAGCTTTAAAAATTTGAGGTTAATCGGTAGAGTACGTTCGGAGATATTTCAAAAATAAAATTTTTTCAAAAATGTTTTTTTTGTATAACTTTTAATTCGCTCGATGGATTGATTCCGAAATCTAATCAGCTCTGAAACTTTATAACCCGCGTCGAATGCCACCTCAGCCATCAAAATCGATTCATTCGTTCAAGACAAACCGTGAACGAAAGAATTAAAAAAAAATTTTTTTTTTAGTTTTTTTGAAATTTCTCAAAAACGACTAGATAAATCAATTTTTAAATTTAATCAGCTCTAGAACTCAATAAAACGCGTCGATTGCCACCTCAACCGTTGCAATCGATGAATTCGTTCGACAGATATTGTTGGAAAAAAAATGGTAAAAAACGTTATTTTTCAAAAACAAAGGCACTCAAAAGTATTTTCGAGCTCGAAGAGCTCGAAAATGTATTCTTGACAATGTTTTCGAGCTCAAGGAGCTCGAAAACTGCGGGAAGTTTTGAGGCTGGCCCGCAGGGTCAACTGACAGACCGATTTTTTAACTTGTTTTTTTTTTGTTTCTGTTACTTTCGTCAATAACTTTTTTTGTGTCAAAGTTCTCGAATTTTTCTTTTTACTAAGAACTTACTCAATCATTAAATCCCGTAAAAAAACTCGAAATGCATTTGGTATAGTCTTTGCCAAGCATGAATTATTTCTAATCACAAAATGGAGTAGCGCCAGTGAAAAAATAACTACCAAGACAGAACCTGGAAAAAATAGTACAGTTGAAATGGTGACAGAATCGTGACTTGGTTTAAAATAAAGACGAAGAAACGATAAATCTGCCTGCAGCCAGCTAAACGTTATGGCATGTCTGCGACACGTTCGGCATAATACACGTACAATAGAGTTAAGACAAAAAAAGAATTTGAAAAAAACTATGTCAAATATATATTATTCAAGTGATCAAGTATGTTAATTATATTAATAATTTTATTTCTCATGACTTGTTACTTTTTTTTTTTGGACGAAATAACAGACTAGAATTAAAACTTAAAATTATAATTAATTACAATACATAACTAAATTCATTGAAAAGTATAATTTCAAGTATATAATGCAGTTTTAAAAATCCAAAAACGATATAGAAAAAATTTATATACTTGTTAAAGTAAGCAAGGCCCGGGAAAAACGAATTATATGTAACCAATTTATACATATGACTATATATGGAGCATATATGAGCACAAATACTTTTTTTACAATTCCATATATAACTATATATAGCGATATATAGACATATATAAGAATGTACAATCGGTAATTTATGTTTTAGATACTATATCTGGCCATCTTCTTGCATAAAAAAAAATGTATACTTTTATTATATATATGAAAATATAAAATTATATAAAACAGCAAAAATTTTTGTATGTTTGAATATAATGAATATATAATAATATATATATAATAATAATAATAATAATAATAATAATAATAATAATAATAATAATAATAATAATAATAATAATAATAATAATAATAATAATAATAATAATAATAATAATAATAATAATAATAATAATAATAATAATAATAATAATAATAATAATAATAATAATAATAATAATAATAATAATAATAATAATCAATCATAATTTACTTTGTCTTGTCCACCATCCTGTGATTCATATCACTGAAAATTGATTTATAGCCGCTTAATAAAAATGAGACATAAATGATTAAAATTTTTTTTTCAATCAAGGTCTTTAATAGAAAATCAAGTAAATATATATAAAACTGGCACAAAAAAGTTTAACAAATTGTTTATAAATCCAGTTAAATTCAGAATTCTGTATAAGTGTCTAAAATTAAATTTTCCCTTGGTAATGTTTCTACATTAATAACTTCCTCTTAACGAATTATGTATTGGATCGGATAATCGTTTGATCCAGTGCATCCAGTGTCTCGTTAGTGAGAATATCAATGTACACTTTGAAACGATAATTGAAATAAGTATCCTCAGTACTGCGTCTGTATTTCTGTTAAAGATTTTTTACACTGACAAAGGTTTTAATTAATGATAAAACGTAAATACTTAACAATTTGTTTATGATGTACTTTTAACAGCAACAACCTTTGAATATGTACTCGTTAGTTGTTCACGCCAACATTTGTGGCATGCAGTCACTAGTTTTTTTTTTTTTTTTGCCATCACGTCACAAGGCTCTCGAGACGAGAGTGCTTCGAGAACTCTTCAAGTAAGATTGACGGTGGGAAAAAGTTTATTTGTGATAGTAATAGAAAGGTAGATCAAGCTTTTTATTTATTAATATTCTCGTATTGTACCTACTCAATTATTTAAATAAATGTTGGCTATTTTTTAAAAACTTTTCTTTTTTTTTTACCTTAAGAAAATAGAAAACTAATTTTTTATTTTGGTGCTATTATTCAGTCAACCAGGAATTATTTCATTTTTTTATTATGAGCAGAAAAATGATATGAGCTATATTTTTCAAGTACAATTTACATGTTTTTTAATATTTATTTAGTTGAATACATGAACAATGTAGCAAATAATCACCTATTTGTATTCATATACCCACGAAATTGTAAAAAATGTCATAAAAGACGTTTAGTGACACTAAATATTAATCATGCTAACTAATTTGAAATACGAAGTAAAAATTTCTCGATCACAAAAGAAATAACAATAAAATAATGAAATGTAAAATTCCAAAACAGAAACAGGAATATCAGAAAAAAAGTTAAATATAATTAAATTGACATAGTTTGAAAGGCTGAAGTGACTCCATAAAACTAAGATTGAAAGAAACGTTGGGTGAACTTGATAGTGCACATAAGATTCTCTGAATTCTTAAAGTTATCCTTTCATGAAGATATGAGAACGTTTAGAACTAGTTGTCTGTTCCCATTCTATTCTGTACGTGCACTTCGTCATTCCGGTCTTTTTCTTGGAATGTTCGACGCTTAGGTCATAAGAAGGAATGAACATGAAAGATACTAAGCTCTGAGACCCAAGAGGGCAAAGGGGTGACAGAGTTTAGGGTACATAAGGCCAAGAAAGTGCAACTTTCTGCCCCATGTGCAGTCAGCTCCTCGACCTCACTTATCTTTTCCTTTTTTTTTACCCTACTCTCCTTTCCTTTCTTCTAGTTTTGTCTCGTATCACTTATATCTCTTATTCTTTTCGTCTCATTCTTCTTTTCACTTTTTCTTTTCTTTTTTTTTTTTTTTTTTTTTTCATTCTTGCCCTCGTCCCTTATCCAATCTACTCTTCCACCTGCTGCACGCAACTGTGTTCCGTCGACTAGAAAATTCGTAATGTGCGCTTCTCTATCGTTGTAGTTTAAGCAGTTTTATACAACTCCTTGTATCTAGTACATGCATCGACATTTTACTTTTACATCTTTTATATATGACAATTGTGCTGAATTTTATGTCGGCACCTACTAACTTTATATGTGGATCAAACTGCTTACCCATTTTTTTTTACTTTTATACGATAGTTGATAGTTTATTCGATAAATGTTAACATGGGTTATTTAAATCATCCGATTTAAATATAAAATATTGTGAGAAAATTAAAATTTGTTATTCAGTAGCTTTTTAATTATCGATTATTTATCAGTTCCTCCAGTCCGGAGTTTTAACACTTAAATACATTCATAAAATAGAAATAAGTTTTTTATGAAAAATATATAATTGACTCAAATATTAAGAATTCAACCTAATATTTTTGTTTTTAATTTGTAAAATGTTTTAGTAACTCATCAAATAATAATTTCATGTAATACACAGTAAAAATATTAAATTATTTAATAGTTAGATTGACATAGTTTTTGTGGGAATATTTGATATTTCGGTATAATATAAAATGTTATTTTGTAGTATGGGGCAATGTAAAAAAAAATTCCTGACGTCAACCCAAATTCATTTGGTTCAAGTACTGTGTGCGTTTGGATATAACCAAATGCAAGAAGCGGTCGAGTCTACCGCTCTCTACGTTTGACGATATTCTTTGCTCCAAGTCAGTTTCTTGAGGGGAGGTACCGGGTCGTTTAAACTAACTCTGTAGTTTTTAATATATTTGAATAACTTTTTTTATATGAAAAAAATAGAAATTATTTCAAATCGTTAATGCTATTGATACAATAATGATTTTTGTTCTATATAAATTCATTCAAACTTCCACTCAAAGTAAATTGTAATGATTGAAGGTATGAATTTTCACTTAATTCAAAATTTTTTCAAAGCAAATGAATTTTAATGTCTAAAGTAAAATTTTTTTAGATCCGTATAAAAACTATCCTTGCAATTGTTTCAATAAAAAGTCGAGTTCTTTCAAATTGCTGTATTGCATTGATCCAAAAGAAACAGTAATCTAAATCAAATGAAGAGTGTCTTTAATTATTTTATTACTAATTAATTTGAAATTTTTTTTTTCTTTGTATTAAAAATTGATTTAAAAGATATTGAAGCTCAAATTTCGATTTGTTTAAAAAAATTGGCGTTTATATTTGAAATTCATACAATTAAGCGCTATAAATTTTTTCGTAGAAAATTTGTTGCCCCTTCACAAAAGGTTTCTTACACTTTTTTCGTAAATCCGATGATTTAGGTGACATTGAAACTCAAAGTTTGATGTATTTTAAAAATAGTGTTTTTCATTAGAATCTCATAACTCTTCAGCAATGGGATATATACTTAAGCACAACATTTTTGTATCGGAAATTCACTGCTTTTCAAAAAAGGTCTCTTATGTCTTTTGAATAAACCTGACTGTTTAAGAGATAATTAAGCTTTAAGTCGAAAGAAAACTTTCACAAGATAACTTAAAGTTCCGCTCTAATGATATTGATATTCGAAATCAAAGTATTAAAGACGAAAAATCAACTTGTAAATAAACAAGCAAACCGTATAAAAAATTTATTTGCTTACCAAAGATAATCATTTAATTATTATCACTGACAGTAGACAACTTTACACTAAATTCGGAACAGAAGGTTCTTACTATAACTTTCAATACTGAGGCATGAGTCTTGTTTAAGTGCAACGTGCACTCACATATAGGTCATTCTACGATTAGGGGTTTCGCGGCAATAGAAGATGTAGTCAAGAAGAAAAGTTGGTTTTTCTATTAAACGATAATCTTACGGTCCCTTGTAGAAACATACTCATGTTAGGGCAAGTCACTTTTTACATATTTAGTTACTTTTTAAAAAGCCAGGGTAAATACATTGGGCAGGGTAGAGACATCAAGATCAGGGTTGGTGGAGTTCGGTTTCCAGTTCGGACTATCCATATTTTTCTCAATTCATTTATAGACTTTTCATTGGGAAGTTTTCTTCCTTATCCTGCCGAATCTCCTTCTATCTTAATTCTCCTTCCCCGTAATACGGAAAAGTGTGGAACGCATCACGTATATAGTTCAGTATTCTCTCTAAACATGAATTAGTGAAATAAGTGAATATTCACTAATTCAGAGTGTCAATCGTACCACTTTTTGAAATTAGTTGTTCGATTTGCACTCCGTATCAGTGAATATTCACTTATTTTCACTAATTGATGTTTGGAGAATGTGTGTGTCCGTGTGTAAAAACACTTATACTTTCCTGCTTAATAGCATTACTTAAATTATCTGAATGATTCATTTTGTACCATACCAAATAGATAAATAGTTTAAATAATGCTGTTAAGCAGGAAATCATATGTGTTCTTACACTCACATACGGGACTTTCATTAATAAATAGTCGTCAAACTGAAAAAGTTATAGAAGTAAATTGTTCAATTTATAAAAGTTATTAAGGATAATTTAAAAAATAGATTTACTATTTTTACATTCTAGATAGCAAAAGTTCGTGATAGCTAAATCATTGATCAAACTTAATATAGAAATTTTAAAAATTACAATGTGAGATGTAATAATTCCATTTCTTGCATTAACGTTCATAATTGATTCCCACTTCAAATCTTATTGAACCACTCAACAAATTTTCTTATTTGGTACTTTAATTTTTACATAACTGCTAAATGGTAATTTGTACAGTTTTAAAAAGGAATAAATGATTTCTAAAAAAAATATCTTTCTGTGAGCAAAAGGTAATCATTATTTTACATTTTATTGTGTTCGATTTACATTTCCAAACTGAAAATATCACTGCTTAATTTGCAACTAATTTTTTACTGGATAAAGTTAAAAAATTACATTATACATTAATGTTAAAATTTTAACTTTTGTAGTTTTGACTTTGATGGGCTTGTTTTTACGTTTTATTCTGTAATTATTCCAGTTTTATTTTTTCCGTGTAGAAATAGATTTCATATGGATTTAATGCGCGCGTGTGCGTGTGTGTGTGCGTGCGCGCACGTGTGTGTGTGTGTGTCCTTGCGAATATTCATGAAGCACAAAAAATTCTTCTTGCGGAATCCAATTGTTTATGGACTACTGAATTTCCCCGATTTACGTCGGTAAGAATCCTCGAGGCGACCTCTTGAGGTATCGACAAACTGGGCACTAGTATATGGTTGGATAAATCACGATGGTCTACTTCGAATACAACACTCTACGAGTGACCACAGACTTTGTTTCTTTGGAGGATACTAGAACCCGATGTAGACGAGATGATTAAAAAAAGACGAAATAGCGAAGATTTTTATTCTAATCAGACAATTCGTCTTGATTCTTTGAAAAAAAAAATTACAGTTTCAACTACGAAGTGTTTTTATTTTATTTTCAATTACTCTCGTAAGCATTTCATACAAAGGCTAAAGTAGGAAAGCCATATTTAATTTTTCACAGTCGAATTTTTTATTTTCCGCTAAGAAAATTGGACATTTTCAAAAATTCGCAGTCTTTGTTTTCACGCCGAATTCCAAAAATAGAGTTTTCATCAGATGTTGACGTTTAAAGGTACTAGGATGCTATTCTGACACTTTCAGAGAGGTGCCTGTGCGCGCGCGCACGTGTGTGTATGCGGTTGTGTGTGTGTGTGTGTGAGTGTGCGTGTGTGTGTGTGTAAGCTTTTTATAACGTTTGAACTAATTAACCGATTTAAACAGTTCTTGCGGCAATCGAAAAAGTTTGTCGGCCTTCAACTTTTCTAAAAATTTCAGATCATGTAATTAAGTAATCTCGAAGATATTTAAGAATTACGAAAAAAAAAAATTTTCAAAAACAACTCGAACGACCGACTTCAAATTTTTTTATCTAATTAGAATATCTTTCAAACGACTAAATCAAACGTTTCCAAAATTTAACCAGCTCTAGAATTAAATGAAAACACGCTCATTGCCACATCCAACAACAAAATCATTTAATTAATTCAAAAGATATCAACGACGTAAAGTTTAAAAGATAACATTAATGATCACTACATAACGTAATGCAATTCGTTTTTTAGTTTAAATAATATTATCGACAAAATCATTTTAAATAAACTCGGTTTTCATCAATTTTCTCGGATATTTTATATATTAACGCTCTGATCTGAGTCAGAACTCATTTAAATCCTTATTTTGATCACTTAAATTGATTTCTGCCTCAATAAATTTAATGTATTGAACATAATCGTGAATAAAAATTTGAAAAATGCTCGCTTATTAATTATTTTCAATTCTTAAAATTTCAAACTTTAACATAAATCATAACTTGTTTGAGCTTAAAAAGCGCATAAAAAATAATCGCATTCAAGAGTATTTTCGAGCTCGAAAAGCTCGAAAATGTATTCATAATGTTTTCGAGCTCCTTAACTAGAAAACAGCAGGAAGGTATGACCCGCATGGCTTACCGTTGCTCAGATTTTTTTCCAATGTTTCATATATTAACGCTTTGGTTTTATTCAAAGGTTATGTAACTCTCCATCTTGATCATTTCTAGTAAACTCTGTCCCAAAATATTAAATTTATTGAGCATAATCATGAAAAAAACGTTAAAAAACCATCTTATTGATTATTTTCAATTTTTCGAAGTCTCGGAGATTAATACGAAACTTAAGTTTTTAGCTCTTCGAGCTTGAAAACACAAAATTA
Organism: Microplitis deprimator; assembly: GCA_964016945.1. Lineage (NCBI taxonomy): Eukaryota > Metazoa > Arthropoda > Insecta > Hymenoptera > Braconidae > Microplitis > Microplitis deprimator. The sequence continues at coordinate 9,091,961 of OZ024711.1, read as the reverse complement.
CTTGAGGGTATTAATGAGCTCCTTTGAGCTCTTTGAGCTTGAAAACAGCGGGAAGTTTTTTTGGGGCTGGCCTGCAGGGTCATCTGGTTTCCATTAATGTAATCATAATAATATAGGGGAGAGGGGGCATAATGCCCCCCCCCCCAAAATTTTGTTTAATTTAAATGATTTAAGAATAAGAAACCTTTGCAAAGTGTTTGAGATTGTGGCTTACTTTTAACTCGTCTAATTTTAAAAATTTTCTGAATTTAAATTTGAAATCAATTTTTTTATTTTAAGGCCATTCTCCAAGGGTGCCCCCCACTTTTTGTAAAATAAAATGGCGCCGCCTGGCGGCGAGCAGCCAAACTAAAAAAATTCCTAGCGCAAAAAAATTTCAAAATTAAATTAAAATTATTAAAAAAAAAAAAAAATATAAATTTATA
>OZ024711.1:9023585-9091336 GCA_964016945.1 Microplitis deprimator | reverse complement strand
TTAAAGGATCACGTTTTTTGCTCTGAAAAGCTCATAATTTTTAAAAATGAGAAAAAAAAATCGTTTTTCCTAGCTTTTTCCACATTTTTGCTCCAGAAAAAGCTTAAATTTAAAACAAAAAAAAATTTCGAAAAAAAAAAAAATTTCAAAAAATAAAATTTTTTTTGAAAAAAAAATTTTTTTTTTGTAAAAATTTTTTTTTAAACAAGTTAAGGAAATTCAAGAAATCATCGCCCAATCATTTTTAACGCGTTTCCGCAGCTGTATTCCTTGATTCTACTGGTCTCCTTTTAATTAAATTCAATAAAAAAGTTAATACCCCCAATCGAATTTCGATTTTTTTTCACACGCTTTTCGCAGATTGTTTTTTATTTTACTTGTTACGAATCCTTAGCAAATCGCTTAATTTAACAGTTTTTTTCAAGACTAATTACTTTGCACTAAAAGAAATTTTTTTTAATTTTTTTGGTCAGTATTGAAAATTTTTTCTCTTGAAAATTAAAAAAGTAAAAAATTTTCAATTCTGACCAAAAAAATTAAAAAAAATTTCTTTTAGTGCAAAGTAATTAGTCTTGAAAAAAATTGTTAAATTAAGCGATTTGCTAAGGATTCGTAACAAGTAAAATAAAAAACAATCTGCGAAAAGCGTGTGAAAAAAAATCGAAATTCGATTGGGGGTATTAACTTTTTTATTGAATTTAATTAAAAGGAGACCAGTAGAATCAAGGAATACAGCTGCGGAAACGCGTTAAAAATGATTGGGCGATGGTTTCTTGAATTTCCTTAACTTGTTTAAAAAAAAATTTTTACAAAAAAAAAATTTTTTTTTCAAAAAAAATTTTATTTTTTGAAATTTTTTTTTTTTTTCGAAATTTTTTTTTGTTTTAAATTTAAGCTTTTTCTGGAGCAAAAATGTGGAAAAAGCTAGGAAAAACGATTTTTTTTTCTCATTTTTAAAAATTATGAGCTTTTCAGAGCAAAAAACGTGATCCTTTAATTTTTTCAAAAATTCGATCGAGTGAAACAAAAAAACGGCTGGCTGGATTAATTTGATTTTTTGTAGGGTTTTTGTGGACATATTGAACTGTAAAAGGCACACTTAACATTAGTGGTTTCCTCAATATTTTCGATCTAGCGCTCGATTTTCCAAAAAACCACCAATAGCCCTTTTTTTGTTGCATTTTCAAATTCATGTAACAATAAAAAAAAATTTTTTTTTTGGAAAAGCAATGGCTAGTCGTTAAGGAGAATTCATTCAAGTTCTTGAAACCCACCTTTAACTTTCTGTGCGATCATTGGTTGCTGAGATATCGATAATCAAACACAAAAGGATCCTTTTCCATTTGAAGACCGATATCTCGGCGAGAAGTGGACGTATCGAGGTGTTCAAAAAACCAAATTAAAGCTAAATGAACAAAGTATCCGATCCTTATAGTGGTTAAGCTAAAAAAATTTTTTCCACGCCCGTAGACCAAAAAAAATAACTAAAAAAATTTTGAAAATTTTTTTGTTGCTGGTTTTTCTACGATTACTCAAAAACCGCAGAGGTTAAAAATTTTTAAACGATTACTCAAAAACCGCAGAGGTTAAAAATTTTTAAATTTCTAATCCAAAAACTAGACACTTGGAGCTACAATTTCCTTTTTCATCGATTTCTTGTACGACCATTTCTTTCGAAGTTACGGCTTGTTGAAATTTGCCCAAAAATTTGGAATTTTTTTTTGATCCCTTAATTTTTTCCAGTAGTGTATATAGAATAATGTATGCCTGCTTATGAAATATATATATATATATATATATATATATATATTAGGGTGCGTCATTTCGGAGCAGCATTTTTTTTTTAAGTGCATGTAGAAAAATCAGTTCAACACAAAAAAAAAAATTTTGCGCAAGAAAAAAAATTTTATGTCGATTACAGACCTAGCTCATTGAAAATTTCGATTTTCCCATTTAAATAACACGGGAAAAAAATTTTTTTAACTGAGTATTTTTAACTCTTTAAAAAATCAAAAGATCAAATAGACTAATACATATTTTTGTAGGAAATTGAACGTTCTACAAAAAAGGTCTCTTATCATTTTTTGATAAATCGACCTGTTAAAAAGTTATTAGAGCTCTAAGTAAAGTTGGAGATTTTTTTACTTTTCCGACGAAACTATCAGACTTATGACAAAATGTTGTGAGATATTTTTTGTTGACAATTTTATTCTCTACAAATTATTATTCGTAAAGTTTTTTCAAATTCCGCATTGTTTTTTAGTTATTTTCATTTTAATTTCAAACTCTTAAAAAAGCGGTTCCGATTGATTTCAAGAGCTTGACATTGAAATGTAAATATCTAGAAAACAATGCGGAATTTGAAAAAACTTTACTGGAAATAATTTGTAGAGAGTAAAATTCTTAACAAAAAAGATTCCACTACATTTTGTGATAAGTCTGATAGTTTCGCCGTGAAAGCGAAAAGATCTCTAACGTTACTTCGAGCTCTAATAACTTGTGAGCAGGTAGATTTATCAAAAAACGATAAGAGACCTTTTTTGTAGAGCGTTCAATTTCCTACAAAAATAATATTAGTCTATTTAATCTATTTATTAGTTAATGAGTTAAAATTACTTAAAGCTAAAAAAAAAAAATTTCCCCGTGTTATTTAAATGGGAGAATCGAATTTTTCAATGAGCTACGTCTGTAATCGACATAGAATTTTTTTTTCTTGCGCAAAAACTTTTTTTTTTGTGTTGAACTATGATTTTTTCCACATGCACTTAAAAAAAAAAAATGTTGCTCCGAAATGAAGCACCCTAATATATATATATATAATTATGCATATAAGTCTTCGTGTATATATATATAATTATGCATGATATTATTCATCATGTAAATATTAATTTGTATCATTTAATCATGTCTGGTTAGTACATTATATCTGAAGCTATACACATGAAGCTACGCATAGGTCTATACATGATTACATGTAATCAGATCTGATTATGAATTCATGTACATAATTAGATACAGGTATGTATACATATAGTTAGGTTCGATCAGGCTTGACCGACATAAACTCGGATATACGTATGTATAAGTCTATATATTACGACTGCCCAATTTCAAAACACAGTAACTGACAAAAATAAATTTTTTTTAATATGTATTGAATCATGTCCAGAAGACTCTACTGGAACTAAAAATACTAAAAAATCGATTTTGAAAAATTTGTCCCTTACTGTGTTTTGAAATTGGACAGCCGATTATTCGTTCTGATTCAGCTTGTTTTATATAAAACCTGAATAAATCAAAAACTTATTTTTTTTTTTTGGCTCAAATTTTTTTTTTCCCGCTAAGAAAATCGAAGATTTTCGAAAAATACGGGAAGTTATTGTTTTCACTCCGATTTCCGAAAATCGAGTTTTGAGGTCCTAGGAAGCTGTTCTGACTATTTTCAGATTGATATTTTCAGTTTTCGGGCACAACCACAAATCGATAGTACATGACAAAATAAAAATTCTGTCAGAAGATTAGCTCAAATTCAATTTTTAGACGAATCTCATTGCGATTTTTGATTTCCCATTTAAATAACATGGGAAAAAAAAGTTTTAGTTAGTTTAGTAAATTTTTTAACTCGGCAATGGCTCATTATACAGATAAGCCCAGTATACATTTTCGTAGGTAATTTAACGCTCTACAAAAAACGTTTCTTATCATTTTTTGATAAATCCATCTGTTCAAAAGTTATTGGAGCTGGAAGTCAAATCTATAATAAATTTCCAGATCTTTTTACGCTTCCAGTAAAACTATCAGACTTATCAAAAAAGGCATAGGATCTTTTTTGTAGACAATTTTATTTCCTACAAATTATTTGTAACAAAGTTAATTCAAATTCCGCATCGTTTTCTGATTATTTTCATTTTAATGTTAAGTTCTCAGAATAGATTAGAAGACTATTATTTTTAAGAGCTTGGCATTAAAATGAAAATAACTAAAAAATAATGCGGAATTTCAAAAACCTTCATTGAAAATAATTTGTAGGGAATAAAATTGTCTATAAAAAAAATTGAATGACATTTTTTGATAAGTCTTAGTTTTGCTGGAAAAGTAAAAAGATCTGGAAATTTATTATAGATTTGACTTTCAGCTCCAATAACTTTCGAATGGATGGATTTATCAAAAAATGATTTGTAACCTTTTTTGTAGAGCGTTAAATTCTCTACAAGATTATGCTATAGACTTATTAATATGAGGTGCTCATGCCGAGCTAGAAAAATAAAAAAATAAAAAAATTTTGTTCCTATGTTATTTAAATGGGAAATGGAAAGTTAGAAATAGGCACCTCTAAATATTAATATTGAGCTCCGCTTTTAACAGGCTTCTTTTCTCACCTCCTTGCGAGTTTTCAGCCTGTTTTTTTGTTGAAAAAAAAGTCGCCTCAAATTGGCACACCCTAGTATATATACTATGGTGCTCCAAAAAAAGTCGATATTTTTTTTTTATTTCAGCTGTTGTAAAAAAAATTTCTTTACATAGAAAAAAAATTCTGTCAAAAAGGACGATTTTTTATTTCAATTTTAAAAGGTGGCGATGGCTCTTCGAATTTTCCCATGCTAATAGCATGGGAATTTTACTTTTTTTATAAAAAATCTCATAACTTCATTTGAAGTTAAGGAAAAAATTTGAGTCATGGATATTTTGGTAGGAAATTTTATGCTCTACAAAATTGTTCATTAGTTTATAAGCTCTAAAACGTACAATTCAAAAGTTACAGGTATTTGAAGTTGATTATTTTTTAAAAATCAATTGAATGGTTGTGATCATGTTTTTAACACAATCTTTACATAAATTGATTCTAGAATAAGTGAAAAATATGATAATCGTATAATAAATATGATAAAATAATAATTTTGATCGTAGCTGAGTTTTATTTAAAGTGAATTTAGTAAAAACTTTTATTACCTTTATGTCACATAAGCAGAAAATTATAATTTCCATGAAAAAGTATTTATTATACATATTAATTAATCATTAAGTACAAAATTTATATTGATGTTTTTGAAGCCATTCTGTAATAAATAAAATTCGTTACAAAGCCTTTGTTTGATACTTTTCATGAGAGTAGCAGTTTTGGTGTAAATACCGTTTGAACGGGGATTTTCAAAAACTCATCAACTTAAAAAATCTGTAACTTTTGAACCGTACGTTTTAGAGCTTATGAGCTTATGAACAATTTTGTAGAGTATAAAATTTCCTATAAAAATGTTTATGACGCAAATTTTTTTCTCAACGTAAAATAAATTTATAGGATTTTTTATTGAAAAAGTGAAATTCCCATGCTATTAGCATGGGAAAATTCGAAGAGCCAGCGCCACCTTTTAAAATTGAAATAAAAAATCGTTCTTTTGACAAAATTTTTTTTTTCGATATATAGAAACTTTTTTTACAACAGCCGAAAAAAAAAAAATATCGATTTTTTTTGGAGCACCCTAATATATACCTATATCTAATTACACATGGGTTCATAGTCAGATCTGATCACATGTACTCATGTATAGACTTATGCGTAGCTTCATGTATAGCTCCAGATCTAATGTACTAGCCAGACATGATTAAATGATACAAATTAATATTTATATGATGAATAATACCATGCATAGTTATATATATAATTATGCATGATATTATTATTATAGTATATATGTATATACGAAGATTGTTATGAGTATATATAACCATTTATAAATCCATATATATATATATATATATATATATATATATATATATATATATATATATATATATATATCATAAGCAGGCATACATTATTCTATATATTATTTCTGACAAAAATAAATATTGTTTCAAATTTAATTTTTCCCGCGACTATATTCAAGCGCCCTTCATGCGCCCCAAATAGAGTACAGACCTGTTGTTTACATCTGTCAAAATAAAATATTACTAGATGATGAATTTCATGCTGAAATTTATTCAAGATATTACGCTTAGCAGACAATTTATATTTACTGTGAGTTATTTTTTAAATATTCTACATATCTTTAAAATTACGAGTACGTTGCCGTTTTTTTGATAAATTTTTTCACTAATTTGTTATATCCTTTGTAAAATAAATATGAGACTGACAGTTCAAGGTCACTAAAAATTTAATTTCTTAATTTCACGTTTCAGGACATTTTTATCATAAATTATGATTTTAAAATAAAATCTGTATTTTTTTATTTATTTAAAAATTATAAATTTATATTTTTTTTTTTTTTTTTAATAATTTTAATTTAATTTTGAAATTTTTTTGCGCTAGGAATTTTTTTAGTTTGGCTGCTCGCCGCCAGGCGGCGCCATTTTTTTTTACAAAAAGTGGGGGGCACCTTTGGAGAATGGCCTTAAAGCTTAAAAATAATCGGTAAGTGTACCGACAAATACATGGCAGAATACTCGAAAATGTAAAAAGGGTAAAAAAAAACAAATATCAAATCTTTTTTTTGGGGAGCCTATTTTGCCCCAAATTTAAAGATTTTTAATCTTCAACAAACGCTGCATGTTAAGACTAAAAATATGATAAGGGCCTAGAAATAAGCAAAATAAGTGAGAACCACTGAGAGAACATAACCCCGTTTTTCTTAAGGGGCTCATTTTGCCCCCCTTCCCATACAAAGAACGGTGATCGGTCGATCATCGGGCTATGATAGCCGTCCGATCCTCGAGCATTGGCTGAGGATCGGAATATGTATAGCAGCAAGACTCGCTGGGCATCAGATGTTAACATCAGCGCAAGACTGCCAATTGAGCATCAGCCGAGGATAGGATACGAGGATTATCCTATTGTACACTGAGAAAAAAAAATTTCTTATAACAACTAATTTTTGTCATAATGAAATATATTAGCAAGCCTTAGAGAATGAGTTATTATCAATAATTAAATATTATTTTAAAATGACAGAATATTTATTTAACAATTAAACAAACGCATATTTAGACAAATAATTTATTTCCTTGACACGTATTTTTTTTTATACTATGACAAAAATGTTCAGAGAAACATTGATTTCATAGTATAATACAGAATACCTCTATATTACTATCAAAGATGGGTTATAGTCACTCTGCTGATTTACAGCAGGTAACCCGTCTCATATATGCTTCAAGTTGGGAATATAATAATTCTGAAATAAGTTTCTTACCAGGGACACGCTACAACGGGTGGGCGCAATCTAGTGGCAAGCACCGCACTACTTCCGCTGCTGCTGCTGCCTAGCACCATAACTTTTTAAATTAATAATCATTAGGTTTAAATATATATTTATTAACCTCAACCAAATATATATATTTATTCTAAATGAATATATTTTTTTGTGTCTAAGTAATATTTATTAGAGTTAATATAATATTATTTTCCTTCAATATTTGAATTTGTTGGCACTATATAATAGCTTAGTTGTCCATTAAATCAATATTTTCTTAACTTTACCAAATGATTTTATTATCTTAGAGAGAAAAATATTAATATCAACCACATAGAGTCTATTAAATCATTTGTTAAAAATCAGAAAATAGATTATGTTGACGTAATAAAATTTAGTTTAACAGAATTCAACAAAACTAATCTAATTGTTCGAAGAGAAATGTTTTCTCAGTGTATACAATCACTAAAACTATCCTCATCACTTTCATTATTACTATTAGATACACTATAATTAATTTCTTTATTTACAGCATTATTTACAATTGTTTCACTGTGTAAATTATCATGATCACGATCATTTGTAATATGATCATTACACGCAGAGAATTTTACGGTATTTTTTACATAAAAAATTTGTAGAAAAATTACTATGTCATAGTAACATGAGAACAATATTGAATAATTGAACAAATTACTAATAATGTAGAAATTTTTAAAATACGTCGAACAGAATTTACAAGGTGCATTGTAATTTTGACGAAGCAACAGATTAAATTTTATCCAAGAAATTTAAATTTCTTAATCTGTTGCTTTGTCAACATTATAATGCACCTTGTAAATTCCCCATACGAAAAAAATATATATCCGGATATATCCGGGCAAATATGAGACATATATAAAAAAAAGTTTGGAAAATCCAAAAGTGCATGCCTCGTAACGCTTATTCAATTTTGAAGTCAAAATAACTCGTATTTCTAAATTAAAGAGTAAAACAAAAAAAAATTTTTTCGCTACTATCAGGCCACTGTTTATGTCAACATTTTACGGCAAAAAAAAAGAAAGAAAATTAAAAAAGAGTTGTGCAAAAATCAGCCACTTGGATGAAGCACTGGTAAAAGGCCCACAACAGAATATATCTATGTATATATGTTTGCAAAAATATCCGTCAGAGGTAGCACTAGCGGAAAAAAATATATCTGGGATTTTGTTCACAAAAATGCTTTCAGTCATCACTTAATTAAATATAAAAAAAACTATAGAAACTATAATAGTGAATATCAAAAGGGTTCATCTTGAGAAAATTCTGAACAAACTAAAAAAAAACCGCTCTCGAAACGATAATTTTTTCGACAGTTATTATGACTACATCCAAAAAAAGTCTATACATACAGACATCCGGACGTCCAAGTAAAATTTTTTTAAACTTTTTTTTTCTTCAAATTAGCGAAACAAATGTTTTTTAAAAAACATTAAATAAGTTTTCTCAAGTCTTCTCTTGATATACGTGAACTCATATTATCCGATCGATGAAATATGAACGTAATAGAGTAATTTTAAGGCCAGAAACTCGCTTGACCTTGACGTGTTGAGAGTAGAGCACTACCTCAAACGCTCCGCGTTATGAGGCGTGTAATATATGTCTCATATATGCAGATTTGCCCGGATACATCCGGATATATATTTTTTTCGTATGGGTCTGTTCAATGTATTTTAAAAATTTCTACGTTATCAGTAATTTGTTCAGTAATTCCATACTGCCCTCATGTTACTATGATATAGTAATTTTTCTATAAATTTTTTATGTAAAAAATACTATAAAATTCTCTGCGTGCAACAATTAACAGTGAGGGTGTATTAGGCAGTTGGGATCTATTATCCATGTATTTTTTTAATGCCCGATGTTTTTTTACACGGTCAGACATGATTTTATAAACTACAAAATTTTTTTTAATAATAACGATAAATTTATTTTCTGTTATATTCAGTAAGGATTGCTTCTGTCTCATGAAAAGTATATACAGGTGAATAATGCTTAAACATAGCTGATGTGATATTTAGTGCACATGTGCAAAAGAAAATATATCATACCATCGACCGAGCATTGGTAGCCGAGCCTCGCTCGATCGTAGATTTTTTTCGAGCATCGGTGATTTCGTATGGGTTACCCTAAATTTTTTTTTAAATTCATCAAATATTGCTTACCCTGCCCAGGGAAAATTAATTTATACTTATGGAGACCAATTGGCATTTTCTGCTTGTGCTTTTATCGTTTAAAAAAATTCAACATATATCTTTTATTATTATTATTTTTTTTTTTTTGTTAATTCATCACATACATAAATGCACTAGTCGCAGAAATTAAGGGATATACAAAAAATTCCAAATTTTTAAGCAATTTTCAACATGCTGTAACTTCAAGGAAAATAGTCGCACAGCAAAAGTATACAAAGCAAATTGTAGCTTCAAGTTTTTAGTTTTTAGATCTGGACTTCCAAAATTGTCATGCACGGTTGCGAAGTAATCCTAAGAAAACCACCGCAGAAAAAAATTTCTAAATTTTGCTCATCTTAAAAAAGATCTATGGGCTTCAATAAATTTCGTTCGATAGTCTAACTGTAAAGCTCTTTCAGTTAATTTAATCCCCTTCAATTTTCCGCCCTGAAAAGTCTCTGCGACGACTTAGCGCGAAATTATCATTGACCAAAGTAAGAAAGTCCATTTTGGCTTTGACAGTCAATAACTCGGGTTATATTGGTCGTACAGAAAATGGAAGTAGGGTTTTAAAAACTGCAAAACATCCTCTATGAGACTCAAATGGTGGCTTTTAATAAAAAGAATTTTTTCGATGCGACAATGATGATAAAAAGAAATCGGTCTATCAGTTGACCCTGCGAACCAGCCCCAAAACTTTCCGCTGTTTTTGAGCTCCTTGAGCTTGAAAAAATCGTTGTGGACACATCTTTGAACTCTTTGAGCTCGAAAATACTATTGTATGCTTTGTTTTTGAGAAAAAACGTTTTTTACCATTTTTTCTCCAACGATATCTCTCGATCGAATTAACCAATTGAGGCGGTTAAGGTGGCAATCGACGCGTTTTATTGAGTTCTAAAGCTGATCAGATTTTAAAATTGATTTATGTAGTCGTTTTTGAGAAATTTAAAAAAAAACCAAAAAAAAAAAAATTTTTTTTAAGTCTCGTTCACGGTTGTTTCTCTTGAACGAATGAACCGATTTTGATGGTTAAGGTGGCATTCGACGCGTCTTATAAAGTTTCAGAGCCCAGTTGATTTTAGAATCAATCGAGCACATTACAAGTTATCCAAAAAAAAAATTTTTTTTTTAAATTCTATTTTTGGAATATCTTCGAACGCACGCTACCGATCAAGTTCAATTTTTCACAGCTTTTAGATATTACCAAGCCGTGTCGAATGACACTTTGACGATCAAAATCGGTTCATCCGTTCAAAAGTTACAGATATTTACATACGTACGTACGTACATGCACACATACATATACTCGGACATTATCGTGAAATTAGTCAGAATAGCTTCCTAGAACCTCAAACCGTCAAGATCTGATAGAAATTCGGTTTCTGAAAATCGGACTGAAACCAATAACTTCCCGAATTTTTGAAAATTTACAATTTTCTTAGCGGGAAGTCAAGAAGGTCAAAATTCGCATACTTAAAGATATTTGGAAATCTTGGTATAACTTTGGATATAACGGATGGACAAAGGATACGTCGATAATTTTTCAACCTCAAAGTTTCCCGAGAGGACCCTGAAAATTTCAAAGCGCTGCGATTTTTTCATTTGAGTGCTCCGAAGCTTTAAATTTATCGTTTTCGCCAAAAATCACATAATGAATGATTCTTCGGTTTTCAATCATTTCTTCAATCTCAAAAAGTTTTTTTTAGCACCAAACATTATTTCTTTGATCGAAAACATTATTTGTTGCAAAAAAATTTTTTTTAATTTCCGTTTTCAAGAAGATTAATTTTTTCGATGTTTTATTTCTTATCATCTTCACAGTGATTTTGATGGTAAAAATCAATTGCGAAGATGATAAGAAAGAAAAATATCGAAAAAAGTAAATTTTTTTTAATTTTTTCAAATAATTAAGGTTTTTGATCGAATAAATAAGGTTTGTCGCTAGACTAAACCTATTGAAATTAAAGATATGATTGGAAACCGAAGAATCGCTCATTATGCGATTTTAGGCGAAAACAATAAATTTGAAGCTTCGGAGCACTAAGAAAAAAAAAATCACAGCGCTTTGAAATTTTCAGGGTTTTTTCGGAATATTTTGAGGTTGGAAAATTACCGACGGTATCCTTTGTTCATTCATTATATCTAAAGTTATACCACGGCTTCCAAATATCCTCAAATATGCGAATTTTGACTTTTTTTGTAATTAACAATCAAGGTTAGAATATCAAAAAAAATTTATCAAAGCCCACAGATCTTTTTTGAAGACGAGCAAAAATTTAGAAAGTTTTTTTTTGCGGTAGTTTTCTTAGGATTACTCCGGAACCGGGCATGATAATTTTGGAAGTCCAGATCTAAAAACTGAAAACTTGAAGCTACAATATGCTTTTTTTGTTTTTGCTGTACGACCATTTTCCTTCGAGTCACAGCATGTTGAAAATCGCTTAAAAATTTATAATTTTATTCATATCCCTTAATTTCTACGACTAGTGTTTTTAATAACCTATTTATTGTTTTACACTGACACATAAAGTATTAATAGATAAATTCGATTGAATTTTTTACATTAACTTTTAGTTTTATTTTTTACTGAAACAAAAAAAAAAATTATACCATTAATTTTGAAGTTTACGTAAACTTGAGCTTTCTTCAATGTCATAATTACTTGAAAAGTTTGCTAATCTGTAAAGAGATAATGCTATAAAACTGCTGAAATCACCCTCCGGATATTTATTTCAGGTTTTATTGCCTGTCTACAATAAAAATAATTTAAAAGAAAGTGATTTGTTACAATAATTAAAATAATTCATTATTATGAATTTCCATTGTGGAGACAAAACAATTTTTTTTTTGTCACAAATTAAAAAAAATAGTACATTTAAAATTATAAATTGCTCAGCTATCAACGCAAGTCCAGTTCCATCTCGCAAATAATGATTATCAACCATTAATCTTCTTTATATTTAAAATACTGAAATAACTATACTCTATATAAACATACAATTTTTTATCTTCTTTTTTTTAATTTTTATTTTCATCAAAACAATCAATTTACATTTTATGTATCTTACTCTCATACTAAAAATAAATATATTTTAGTTTTATTTTTATAAGAGTTTATTGGAAAATATTTTCAATTTATACTTTTAACCACTTCAATCTATTTAAAACTTTTATGGCCAAACAATTACATATTGAAATTTTCAATTAAAAAAAATCCATCAAATATGTATCAATATTTGCTACATATTTTTTATATTATTCAAATATTATAGCTTGTATAGTCTCAGTATTTTTATCGTATTTAACTTGTATTGAAAAAAATTTTTTTTTTTTGAAACCTAAAAAACGGTTCATTCGGCAAACAAGCTCTGAACTTCCCACTATCAACAAATAAAAAAAAATCGGATACATTATTATAGACCGAAGGCCGGTGTATGTAACTCTACGACTCGTACTGAAAACATTGCCCTCACCACATAAAAACTATCTTAGTATCCTAACTATGCGATATACTATTTTTTAATTATCTTCCAAAAGATCTTAATATCATTATATATTTTCTCCAAGACATATATATATATATAGGGGAGGGGAGGGAGCAAAAGAGGGTACCTGAGGAAATACTAAGTTTTTGAGGACTAAAATACGCTAAATCTTTTTGTTTTTACTGATATTCAAGGTAAATAGACAAATTTTTTAGCTGCCGTTAAGGAGGTTCATCGGATAATCACTTTTCTTACAATATCTTTCAATTTTTATATACAAATACTTTGAAGTGTCCTGTATACGTAGGAATTTTTTTTAAATAGTCCTTGCAGTACTAAATTTCTAAATATTAACAATTAAAAATCGTACATTTAACATGCATTCCCTATGTTGACCGTAGTTAGAGTGAGCATTTTATTAAATAACAATCATACTTTTCTTACAACTTTTTTGCGACTCTCAAGCGACTGAGTATAAAAATTTAAACTAAATTAAAAAAAAAAATTACTCGATTTTTGTATTTTTTTTTTTTTTTTTTTTGTTCAATCATTTTGGTTCTGCGGGAATCATCAGTTATGTGATTAATTTAAGTCCTAATCTAGTAGAATTTTTTTATTTCGAGGAACAACGCTTTAATTATCAACTAACCACGCACGCTTTAGTGGGATTCGAACTCGGGACCTAACGAACGAAAGACCATCGCACTAACGACTAGGCTACGCTACCGACAGTGACTACTAGGTTTAATTGTGCTATTTGAGATTGGAAGAATACATCACTTTCAAAACAGCAAAATATAATTGAATATCTATTATTAGTAATAACAAAAACATTTCTTATTTTTTTTTTTTTTTGTCCACTATAAAATCCGGTATATCAGTAATTGTAATATGTGTAACTTTGATTATATAGTTATGTATAAAATTGTTTAAAAAGTATATAGGCTCTACCCCCATGAAAAAAGTATAGTAAAAAATTATATGTTAAAATATAAAAAAAAAAAATCTATTTTTCATATAAAAAAAATTTATTAAAAATATATAAAATACGTATAAAAAATATATATTTCAAAAAGCTAACTTTAGCCGATTTTCGTATATATTTTGTAGATTTCAAATATATCTTAGAATATTTAAAAAATATGAAAAAAATATATTAGTCATATATTTTGAATCTATAGAAAATTTAATTGCGAAAATATAAAAAAATTATATAAATAATCAATTTTTAAGTTAATCAACAACGTAGAAAAAGAAATTTAAAAAGTTTATATAAAAAACATATTTTTTATATTTTTTTCACCTAGGTTGTTGGTTAGATTAAAAATATATTTTTTATATAAAGTTTTTATATTTCTTTTTCTTTTATTATTAAATAAACATAAAAAATTAATCAAATAAAGTTGTCAATTAAATAGAAATTGTCCAGCAGTAGTATTATAAGTAGATTAAAAAGAGGTTATGAGTACACGCGAAAGATTTACATTCAACAAATAAGCTCGGCAAGCAAACTTCGAGAAACCTTTGGAAGGCCTAACTTGCAGGAAGTAACGGTAACCGAAGGTTTACTGAAGTTCGGCTTGCCATAGATGTCCCTAGTTCCCCATAAGCTTGGCAAGCCAGCTTCGAGAAACCTTTGGAACGCCTAACTTACAGGAAGTAACGGTAACTGAAGGTTTACCGAAGTTCGGCTTGCCATAGATGTCCCTAGTTCCCCATAAGCTTGGCAAGCCAGCTTCGAGAAACCTTTGGAACGCCTAACTTGCAGGAAGCAATAGTAACCGAAGGTTTACCGAAGGTTTACCGAAGTTCGGCTTGCTATAGATGTCCCTAGTTCCCCATAAGCTTGGCAAGCCAGCTTCGAGAAACCTTTGGAACGCTTAGCTTGCAGAAAGTAACAGTAACCGAAGGTTTCCACATTTGGAAAACCGATCTTCGCTTTGCCTAATATGGATATAATAAGGCTCATATTAGGCTTGCCTAAGTTAGGCAAGCCAAACTTGCCCCTCACCAATTTTTCGGCATTCCTCACTATAATTTCTAGTCGGGATACTGTATTGGCATGGATCTGATTTGGCATGGAATCACCCATATTTATCTATACTAATCTATACTAATATATAAATCTATAGGCTTTGTCTGTACATGGTGTTTTTATGTCGAATTATGCGTCAAATATCATTTTTATGGCCTACTCATACTGTATCTGCCCTTTTTGGAATTTTCGTCTGTCTGTCTCTCTGTCGGTTTGTAACTTTATAACTAATCAACCACTTTTCTGATTGAGATGAAATTTTTTACACATATACAATATGCTATCACTTAAAATATAGACTTCTTTTCAAACCAATTATGAATCAGAATTCGAGTATATAAATTAATTTTCTAAAAGTATAATAAAAAAATAGTTAAATTACAGCCATCAATTGTTTTTATTCCATTAGCGTCAATTGTTTTTTATATTTTTTTTATAGATTCGATTTTCCTTCATTTATCAATTGTTTCTGTCAACTGAATCGTATATCACATTTTTTTAAACAGTCAATATGAAAGTGTCTAATCGGACTTATTTGTAACTAAGTAAGAATGTAAATCTTTTTAATATAGTATCTCTGGAACTATAAGGCTTACGGATTTAAAATTCAGCGTGAACGTTTGTTATGTCATGTAAGTATTCCTCATAAGGGCTTTAATAAAATTTACTCCTAACAGGGTTTGCGTGGGCGTCAAGTGTTAATATGCTCCTATTTTTCAAATATATGCGTTACAAAGTTGAAATTGGGCATGAACGTTTATTATGTCATGTAGGGATCCCTTATGAAACGACTTTAATAAACTCAAATCCGAAGGGAGTATGCGGGAGTTTCAAACGTTAATATACTCCCGTTTTTTGAAGATATGTGTTACAGAGTTGAAATTTGGCATGAACGTTTATTATGTCATGTCAGTATCCCCCACTAAATGGCTATAATAAAATCGGATCTGAAGGAGGTATACAGGGGGCGTCAAACGTTAATATACTCCCGTTTTCTGAAGATATGTGTTATTGAGTTGAAATTCAGTGTGAGCGTTCATTATGTTATGTAGGTATCCCTTATAAAACGGCTTCGATCAAATTTACTCCTAAGGGGGTTTGCGTGGGCGAAAAGCGTTAATATGCTTCTGTTTTTCAAGTAAATACGTTACAGAGTTGAAATTTGGCATGAAAGTTTATTATGTCATGAAGGGATCCCCCATGGAACGGCTTTAATAAAATCAACTTCTAGGGGGTTCGCGGGGCGTTAAAGGTTAATATGTTTCTGTTCATTCAATATATGTGTTACAGAATTAAAATGCGGCATAAACGTTTACTTTGTCATGTAGGTATCTCTCATCAAACGGATTTAATAGAATCAACTCCTAAAGGAGTTTGCGGGACCGTCAAACATCAATGTATTCCCGTTTTCGAATAACTGTGTTACAGAGTTTAAATGAGGTATGACGATTAATTGTATCGTGTATTTATGTACTAAAATGGGTTTCAAACTTACGATATTAATTCCTTATACACTCTTTACCTGAATTACTTCGATCAATCTATGTTAAAAAAAAAAAAAAAAAAATAATCACATTTCAATCAAAATATTACGAACTTCGTCTTTTATCCGAGATCCGATGACAAAGACGCGTATATTTTTAACTTAAAAAAAAAAAATAAACAAATAAGTTTTTTCGTCCCATCGTCATGATTATGGTGTAATTATTTCTAATCGCATTGTGTCATTAGTTTTTTATAGCTTATTATAATAATATCAATACAATTGCCGAGGAAGTCATCGTTCGAAGCCATAGTTATAGAAATATTTTTAATCATGAAATAAAAAAAAAATCACTTAACTTCAATTTACGCCCAGCGAAGCGGGCGGGTAACGGCTAGTATATATATATTAAGGTGCTCCAAAAAAAATCGATATCTATTTTTCTTTCAGCTGTTGTAAAAAAAGTTTCTATACATCGAAAAAAAAATCCTGTTGATAGGACGATTTTTTATGTCAATTTTAAAAGGTGGCGCTCAGTTTAGGAATTTTCCCATGCTAATAGCATGGGAATTTTATTTTTTCTTATAAAAAATTCTAGAACTTCATTTGACGTTGAGAAAAAAATTTGAGTCATGGACATTTTTATAGAAAATTTTATGCGCTACAAAATTGTCTCCAAGGTCTTAAGCTCTAAAACGTACAGTTTAAAAGTTACAGGCATTTAAAGTTGACAACTTTTTAAAAAAGCTGCTACTCTCACGGAAAGTATCAAATAAAGGCTTTGTACCGAATTTCATTTATTACAAAAAGGCTACGAAAACATCAATATAAATTTTCTACTTAATGAATAATTAATATGTTTAATAAATACTTTTTTCATGGAAATTATTATTTTCTGCTTGTATGACATAAACGCAATAATTTTCTTTCATTAAATTTACTTTGAAAAAAACTCAGCAACGATCAAAATTATCATTTTAACATATTTCTTGTATAATTATAATATTTTTCACTTATTTTCAAATCGATTCATGTAAGCATTTTGTTGAAAACATGACCGTAATCATACAATTGATTTTTAAAAAGTTATCAACTTGAAATGCCTGCAACTTTTGAACCATACGTTTTAGAGCTTATGAGCTCAAGATCAATTTTGTCGAGCATAAAATTTCCTACAAAAGTGTATATGACTCAAATTCTTTCCTCAACATCAAATGAAGTTAGGGTAAGAGTACCAGTACCCAGCCCCAAACCAGTAGCTAGCCACCTCATGTTAAATTATATCTATATATATTTTGAGCCAATGTTAAAGTATAGGACCGGCTGTTTACTGGTTAGGGGCTGGGTACTGGTGCTCTAACCCTGTAGGATTTTTTATAAAAAAAAAAAAATTCCCATTTCATTAGCATGGGAAAATTCCAAGAGCGAGCGCCACCTACAATCACATATTTATCACTTTTTTCGCGGTTTATTCCACATTTAATTAAATGGCCGACAAATAGAATTCGTTCGGCATCATGTATATTTTTTTGTTTTGGGTTTTTTTCTCGTCCAAGATAATATATCTATGAAATTTAATAACATTTAATTGATTTACCCGACTATTACATGGGATGCGCATTTAAAAGTGTAAGCTACTGTCCAACATGTTTTCTAAGCCACGCCTTCGTGTCAGTTCCCAATATGACTTCGGATACCAAAAAATAAAAGGTGTAAAGTTTTTTTAACTTTCCGCTGAGAAAATTGAAAATTTTCAAAAAAAAATGTAAGTTATTGGTTTCGGTCCGATTTTTGAAAATCGAATTCCTAACAGATCTCGACATTTTGAGGTCTTAGGAAGCTATTCTGAGTAATTTCAAGATAATGTCCGAGTGTATTTATGTGCGTTTGTGTGTACGTACGTATCTACATACGTACGTATGTAAATGTTCTGAAACTTTCGAACGGATGAACCGATTTGGCTTTTTGAGATGGCGTTCGAAGCGGCTCATTAATTTCAACAATCTTTCGGAAATTGAGCTTGATCGTACGGTATATTCGAAGATATTTCAAAAATAAAATTTTTTTCAATTTTTTCTAAACTGTTTTTTTTGGATAACTTGCAATATACTAGATGGATTAATTCCAAAATCTAACCAGCTCTAAAGCTTTATAAGCTGCGTCGAATGCTACCCCAACCATCAAAATCAGTTCTTTCGTTCAAAAGAAACCGTTGTCGAAAGCATTGCAAAAAAGTGTTTTTTTTTTTATAATCTATACATATACAAGCGAAATACTACTGACTCACTGACTCACTCATCTCAAGATCTCCAAAACTATATGTCCTATAAACTTGAAATTTGGCATATATAATCCTTTCACAACGTAGACGCTCACTAACAACGGATTTTATGAAACTCCTATTTAAAATTTACCTTATGGCTATTTACCGAAACCTCGCTCCTCATTGGCTAACGACTAAATGGGCTTCTCTGATTGGCTACTACCAGATGGTGTAGCAACCGTTGCCATAGCAACTGTTACCATAGCAACCGGTACCATAGCAACCGTTTTCATAGCAAAATAAAAATTACTGATGAACTGAGAAAATCGATGGTTTAATTTTCTTTTTTAAATCGACACTGATGGGGCTGTGCGGGGGCGTAAGAAATAAAATTTTCACGATTTTCATCTATGAGGCCTACAGACTTAAAATTTGAAATGAATATTACCAACGAAAAGAAAAAGTCGATGGCTCAATTTTTAACTTCCCGTTAAGAAAATCGATGATTTTCGAAAAATTCAGAGATTGTTTTCACTCCGATTTTTGAACATCGTTTTCATCAGATGTCGACGTTTTAAGGTCCTAGGGAACTATTCTGACTATTTTCTCGAACGATGTCCAAGTGTCTGTCATGTGTGTGTATGTATGTGTATGTATGTGTATGTATGTGTGTGTGCGTGTATGTGTGCGGATGTGAACGCTCTATAACTTTTTAACTAATGAACCGATTTGGATAGTAGAATTTTTTCAAATTCCACATTGTTTTCTAGTTATTTCCATTTTAATGTCGAGCTCTTGAAATTGATCAGAACCACTTTTTCAAGAGCTTGAAATTAAATCAAAAATAAAAAGAAAACAATGCGGAATTTGAAAAAACGGTAATTATTTGGAAGTGGGGTCAACAGGTATTTCGACAAGCAAAAATCCAAAACCTGGCAAATGGCTTAGGGACCGCGTTTAATCCCAAGCATTTGTCGGCGGATTGAAGTTGTTTCAGCTTAATTTGATGTTATATAAGCTTTGATACACACTTGGTATATAATTAAGGTATAAATTATGCTTAATTTCGAATTTATCTTTGAGATTTTTCAGTTCCGTGCTACACTGCACTATTTGACATATTTTTTTTTTCATTCTATGTATTGACTCTTAAGTCAACCACCAAAACTTAAGGTATATGCCTATTTTGCCATAATGTTTGTAGTTTCATCCTAAGTACGTTAACGGACTCGTCAGTAAGGCTATGTTAACGCACTCTTGCCTTAGACTACATCTCTTACTAGTACGGGCCGGCGTAAAACAGTGTTGTGGGTTTCTGCCAGACACTATACTAGCGAGGGAAGGCAGATACCATCCAAACTACTTGCAACAAAATGTTATGTGAGCTGTTGTACACATTAAAATACTGAAATAACAAAAATATGCTGATTTTCACTATTACAAGAGTTCAAAAATTATTTGTAACTCTTAGATCGACCTTTCTATCACCACCGTCCATCTTACGGTATTATATAAAATTACTTATATTTATTAGAAAAAATTTATTTTTGAAAATTCACATGATTTTGTGTAATTTACACATTTTTTCACACTTCAATTGCAAGGTTCAGATAGATATCTGATGTTTGAGACATAAACTCATACAGAAAATTTAATCCGCCGTGTAACTGAACACGTGGAAAAAGTTTAATTATGGATCTTTAAGGTGTAAGCACTTGGAATTCTGAAAAATGTGGTTGACCCTGATTCCAAACAATTACCGAAAAAACTTTACCCATAATAATTTGTAGAGAATAAAATTTTCAACAAAAAAGATCCGACAACATTTTGTGATAAGTCTGATAGTTTCACCGGAAAAGTAAAAAGATCTCCAACTTTACTTCGAGCTCCAATAACTTTTGAACAGATGGATTTATCGAAAAATGATAAGAGACCGTTTGAAGTTATACTTCTTTAGGCGCATTATGAAAAAATGATGAGAGTGAAATTTTAAGATGCGCGCGCATCAGTGTAACACAAAAGTTACAGGTTGAAGCTGGCCGCTAAACCGCTCATTAAGTCTCGAAAAAAAAGCTACCAACAAAATAGAAATAGAACCTCTATTTCGTCGCGCATGTTGGCACGCTCGTCGCCTTTGATCATTATTTTCATATTTATCCACATGTTTCTAGTTTCTACATTCACAACATCACAACACCTGTTTTAGTTTCATACAAGAGCGAATTATGGTATATATGCTAATAAATTAAATTCAGTAGTAATATAAATTAAAATATTATTATTTGATATAATTAATACTAAACATTATTAGATTATTAATGGTAAATATTTATTATTGGTTATTTAATATTTACAAAATAAAGAAATAAATTTAATAAAAAATTTGTGATAAAAATAAAAATCGAACATCAAATTAAAATATTAATTTTTAATATTTATTATTAATTATCAAATTGAATAAATAATGAATATTTATATAAATAAATGAACACATTTAATGAAAACTTTTTGATAAAAATAAAAAGTGAATATTAAATTGAGAAAATAATAAATATTTAAAAAATGAATAAACTTAAATTCCATAAATTTATTTATTTACTTTTACAATATTAAATAATCAATAATGAATATTTAAAATTAAGAATCTTATAATGTTTAGTACAAATCATCACATATATATTTAATGAGTGTAAATGTAGCAGACATCAGACAAATTTAAAATTATTTATAAATCGAGTAAATAATTGATGAAATAAAATTTTTAAAAAATGCGCATTTAAAAAATTTGGAAATTAATAAGCACATTTTTTATAAATATTATTTTTGCAATTGCTTACTCTATTTATTTATAATTTTATATTTGTCTGATGTTTGCAACATTCACACTCATATATATTTATTATTCTATAAATTTTATTTTTAATTATTAAATATATATACATATATATGTGTGGTGGTTCAGCTTCACTCTGCGAGATGGCATTGTACAACTTGCCTCTCTCAATACCTCGTCCCTACACCTATTTCAATATATAACATTTTCAACATGTAACTTCCAACTCAGCGTCTTAGGTGGGGTATACAATAGACATACTTAACTGAGGAGTCTCAGCTATCGTATACTTAGACGAAACGCCTCTCACCCCACAAATACATTTTTCTATCGCTCCTCTCCTCATTATCATTCACAACGTTGCACTCTTTGGTATGTAGCGATTTAGACAGGGATTGCTTCAATCTCAACCTGAAGAGTCGTCGCTACATATATATATATATATATATATATATATATATATATATATATATATATATATATATATTAGGGTGCGTCATTTCGGAGCAACATTTTTGTTTTTAAATGCATGTGGAAAAAATCATAGTTCGACACAAAATAGTATATTACACTACAAAGGCCGAAAGTTGGAGATTCCTGCACTGCGCGTCACGATGCCCGAGGCGAAGCCGAGGGCATCCGACGCGCAATTCAGGGCTCTCCAACTTTCGGCCCGGGCAGTATATACTATTTTTCTTTATGCCCGGCCGAAATTACGTTGACAAGTCAAACTCAAATAGGTTACATAGCTACGTTTCAACGTGTATTGATGCCTGCCCCGACATTTGCGGCACGAGCCAAGCGAGTGCTGCTGGTCGGGGGGCAGGCATCAAATACATTTACAAAAAAAATTATCATTACACATTTTTAAATGAAATATTGTTTAATTTATAATAAGATAATAAGTTATAATAAAATAATAAGTTATAATGAAATAATAATTTATAATAAGATAATTTTTTTTATATTGTCACTTTAAAAACTTGGGTGTCTGATTCTACGATCAATTGTGCTTCGGCATCAAAATTCCTGAGAACCTCGTCCTCGTCTGTCGTTTCATCCGATGACAAAATTTCGGCCATTATTATGGACTTTTATTAATTTTTGGTAAAAATTACTATTTCAAAAATACAGACGCATAAAATTTCAAATAAATTCCAAACAAGTTTTTAGGTTATTAATATGAACGAGAGTGTCAGAAAATCTTCTAGAAGTGACGGTAGTATACGTATAACCAGTAACAGTTGTACCAGTGCGCACAAAAAAAATTTTTCGGTCCGCTGTTATAGGTGGCGCGCGAGTAATCCCAGCTCGGCACAAATCTTAAACTTTCTGCCGTGAACTCGAGGCCGAACGTGCGCACTTTCGGCCGAGGTATAAAGAAAAAAAATTTTCGCGCAAGAAAAAAAATTCTATGTTGATTACAGGCCTAGATCACTGAAAAATTCGATTTTCCCATTTAAATAACACGGGAAAATTTTTTTTTTAAGCTTTAAGTATTGTTCATTCTTTAACAAATCAATAGATCGAATAGACTAATACATGTTTTTATAGGAAATTGAACGCTCTACAAAAAAGTTCTCTTATCATTTTTCGATAAATCCATCTGTTCAAAAGTTATTGAAGCTCGAAGTAAAGTTGGAGATCTTTTTACTTTTCTGGCGAAACTATCAGACTTATTACAAAATGTTGTAGGATCTTTTTTGTTGACAATTTTACTCTCTACAAATTATTATCAGTAAAGTTTTTGAAAATTCCGCATTGTTTTCTTGTTATTTCCATTTTAATGGCGAGCTCTTGAAATCGATCAGAACCTCTTTTTTAGTGACTTCTTTTGATAAAGATTGTAAAGTAGTTAAACTGAATTTATAAATAAAAATTTTTAAAATTTTCTACAATAGTCATTTTCTTTATATTTTTTTGTACTTTTACGTAATATTAGAACATAAAATTTCAATAACTATTGAATATGTACCTGAAATTATTTCTATCTAATTCAATAATCATTATTTTCTGTGCTAAAGTGGTGACTATTAAGGTATTCCTTATCAGGTTCAATGCAATTTTGAGAATATTAAAAAATTTATGCCTTAAATACAAGCTCGATTCCCTAGTTCAAATTTTCAGGGCTTCTTGGAGAAAGAATGAAGCAACTTTCCTGAAAGTTTGAAACAAATAGGAGTTTGGAGAAAAAGGTTCTAGGTATTTAAAAACAGCGATTATTTAAAATTTGATTGGTTTTAAATAGCTATAACTTTACAAAATCGGAGCAATGAAGCAAAAGCTGGGTAGATTCCATTAAAATATACCTCGACAAAAGATATTAGCTGCTGGTCGACTCTCGATTTCAAATACGGTACATATAATAGTAATTTATAAATAGGTAAAATTGAACAGAAACAATTGTTTAGTTGGAACTTATTAGCTAAGCCCGATATAAGTTTAGATCTAATATCTAATTTTTTCATAAAAGTAGGTCTTAATGACAAGAATGCCGCTGGACAGGAGTCATTAAGTTATATACACACGTAGATACAATAATTTGAAAATTAGTGAAAAATCGACTTTTTTAAAAATTCAAAAAATTTTCCAGCGGCCGGATTTGGACATATTGGGCTCAAATTTTCAGGATCGTCTCCTTTTTAGGTGTACTTTCGAGGAAAAAATCAGCATCAAAATCGCCAACCCTAGTGCGCACACTTTCGTCGAGAATTAATGGATTTGCCTATATATATATGTTGGAGATAAAATAATACTTGGGTTTTTCCTGAGACTTGGGAAAGTCCCAATTATATTGAGTTTGTTTTTTTAGACAATAAAACTAAGTAAAAATATTTTACAACTCAATCCGCTTAAGATTTTTGTTAGTTTTTATATTTACGTTTATGACGCTAAACTTGGGTCGAAGGAGCACATCTGGGCATCCAACGTAGCCACGATCGAAGGTTAGCAATACTTTGGGCATAATGAGTTTTTAAAACATAAGGACGTAGTTGTACGTGTTTGTAAAAATTACCTGAAATATAGTTTTGGTCAACTTGAGGACTCAAGAATATTGGGGACAGAGAGGCAGTTCTAATTGAGCAAAAGAACAGACAACATTGCTATCCTACCGATCGTGTATTCGTTTTCGATTTAATTTTACCGCCGTGCACATTATACAGCAGTAACTCGAATATTGTTAATTAATTGTTATCCTTTAGTTAACTAATCGCTATGATAATTTGTGTACTTCTATTGTGTAATATTTAATGCTGTGTAATATTCAAGATTGTTGTAATATTTACGATTTATTGAATACTTTGATATTGTGTGTTTCTCCGATACTTATATTATTGCTTATAACTTTATTGTTTAGTGTACACGATATTTGTGAATAGTAATTACCTGTGTTGTGTTCGTTAATTTTGTCAAATAAATAAAATGAGTGGTCAAGGCAACAACCCAAACCCGAGTCTTAATAATACCTCGACTGGTAATTCGACATATATATTGTTTAAATAATGCTTTAGTTAGTAATTTTATAAGGGCTTTATAAAATAAAACGATCACCGTGTAATATTACAAGTGTAACAAGTTTAAGTTAAAACTTAATTGTTAAATTTGTCAATAAATAACTTTAACGAGGCAAATTTAAATAAAAAAAAAATGTTCCGTTATATTTTTTGGTTGAATTCCACGTAATTGCAAAATTACAGTGTCATTCTGACCTCTTTGGGTCGGGAAGTACGACAGAAGATGTTACTCGCGGGAGCTAGTTTCTTCTCTGTCCTTCACCACCATGGGAACAATCGAAGGTAAACCCCAGGATTTAACCCACGGCTTAACCTATGCTAAGCATGCTAACATGCCTTACCAGCTCACCACTACTATAGCTATCCCTTCATCTCACTATAAGCCAAAACCAACTCCTTCTTCCCGCGTAGATTAAAATCTAGTTAAATTGAGCTCAGCCTCCTCTACTGTCTACCGTTAATGGTTCTGACACTATAGAACTGAATCGAGTGTATCTTAGCTTGAAATAAAGAGTTGACTCCGCTATATCCATATCCTACATTATATTTTATCGGAATTATTATTATATTATTCATATAAATATAAATTAAATTAAATGACGGCTTAAATTTATAATCGAAATGAAACGATACTACACAGACAAAAAGTGTTGGAAAATCTAAATGTGTACACCTCAATTTCTCATTTTATTTTCAATCATTATTTTTCTTTTATAATATTAATTTTTTTTTTTTTTTCATTATGAATTTTACTCAAATTTTTAATTATTAATTTGATTTCTTTATTTCTTATTTTCAGTTTGATTTTATCTTATTAAATTTTTGTTTAGATATCCCGCCTGTTTGTCTTAGCCGTGATTAGAAAATACGATTAATGATGATTAAAAATGTTATAATCGTTTGAAATGCTCACGAACCCCCAATTGACGATTAAAGAGTATTAAAAACGATTGAAATTTCTGTTTTTAATCATTATACGGGACCAGAAATCGTAAACTAATAAAAAATCTTGATGATTAGAGATTATTAAATGTGTAAAACCATGAGGATTATGAGTATTAAAGATGATTGATTTTTTTAATCGTTTTTACTTATCACAAACCGTATATTCTAATCAGGTAGATGTCGCTCTTTTTTGAAATTCTATTGTTACGCTAGTGCTGCTGCTAGTAGTTGATGGACAGAAAAAAGGAAAAAAATAAAAATGACAGCTAAATTTTTCGGGAATTACAAGTTTTCAAGTTCTTAATAATTACAACTAAACCAAAAAGGATTGGATTGTGATTAACAGAAGAGTTCTTGTAGTCGCCAAACGCAAACAAAAAAAAAAAAGTTAAGCCCGTGAACCGTTTTATTCGTGAGTTATCATGATCACAAGAAATCAGTTAATTTATTGACATAAGGGCTCCCCTCAAGTAAATTATTAATTTTAAACATAACAAATTTACATTAAGGAATCAACTTTATGTTGTATTAATACAACATAAACCCGAGTAAAAATGAAATTATTATTTTTTACGAAAAAATTATAAATTTTTATCGACCGCCGCACCACCGCTGCACGACCGCCGTTTGGTGGACTATTCCGCCACACGCTAAAAATATATTCCTCCAGTACCACTGCACCACCGCTGCACGACCGCCGCACCAATGCTAAGTATAGCCCCAGTGTCACAAAAAAATAGCATATTTATGCCAAAAAATTTTATGATTAATTAATTAATTTACCATGCAATAAATAATAAATAATCCGAGAAAAGTGAATTATTTATGGCCATATATTAAAATTTCCAATATATACATAGCTATGTATAGAAATTTCAACTACATTAAAAAAAAGACTCTCGATTCCTGTATTTTTTTTTTTTTTTTTTCAATCATTTTGGTAATGCGGGAATTGTTAGATATGTGATTAATTTAATTTCTAAATCTAGTAGAAATTTTTTATTCCGAGAAAAAACGCTAGAATTATTAACTAACCGCACATGATTTAGTGGGATTCGAAACCGGGACCTAACGAACGAAAGACCGACGCACTAACGACTAGGCTACGCTACTTTTTTTTTTATAATTAAAGTTTATTTCAGAAAAAAAAGAACAACATAAGTAAATGGTTTACAGGCAGATATAAACTTAAAAAATACGTTTGTAACAATATTTGTATTTATGTGTAATACGTATAGTTTGATGGCGATTGTTCGTCGCTCTCGCAAACTTGATGTATTTTGCCTAATGGCGGTTCCTTCTGGATGTATTGTAGTAATATGCTTATGCTAAGATTTTTATATGGTTTATAGTATAACAGTAAAAAAAATGGAAAAAAAACTGTTTATATATGGTACTAGGCTACGCTACCGACAGTGACTACTAGGTTTACTTGTGCTATATGAGATTGAAAGAATACATTACTTTCAAAACGGCAAAATATAATTGAAAATCTGTTATTAGTATACTATATATCTATTATAATAACAAAAAAAAATTTTTTTTTTTATTTGTGCGCTATAAAATCTTGTATGTAAGTAATTGTGATGTGTGTAATTTTGGTTTTATAGTTATATATGAAATTGTTTAAAATGTATATAAGCTCTATATATGGTATATAAGCTCGTGTATGGTCATGTTTAACTCGTTTTTCCTATGTGATTAATTACTATGCCTACACTGTAAAAAATTTGCGTAGTAAACGTGGAATGAACCCGGAGTGAATGATTTTCTATTTCTTTAATCCCCCGGAGTAAATATTATTCCGAAGGGAAGTTTTAGAACATATTAATTATAAAAAAAAAATTACTAATACATAGTGAAGTTAGGTGACCTAAACGATCGTTTACAGATATTTATATTGACTATGGAATAATTACGAGCTTCCTTTACATATGTTCATAAGAAATAATTGTTTAAAATTATAATCTGCTAATAATGAAAAATTTTCGGTCAAATATTTTCACCTGGATACACAAATTGTTTCCAATGAACATATATTCAAAAAGTTAAGTTTTTAAAATTTTTGTTTGTAAAATTTTTTGTGTAAAATGGAAAATGGTTCGTAGTGTTCGAATGAATGACTCAAATTAATTTATCACGTATTTAACAAATGAGTGCTCAGTAAGTAATAAGTTTGTTGCCCTGAAAATAGAAATAAAAAATATTAAATAGTAAATTACCTTAACTATAATTAAAAATTATTTCTGTATAATATGTATAAAACTTTGATTTGACAATAACTGATAACTGATGTATGCACTAATTAAAACCGCATATGAATATAACTATTTGGCGATGTGTTTTTTAATCACTAATTATAAAAACTAACGAATTGAAAAGTTTGTTTAATTATTCAATTGTACTACAGAATAAAATAATCAATAATTGAAGATTCTACGGTTCATGGTGAGAGAAATAAATCATTTATAAAAAATTGTTGTAATTAGCAATTGAAAAACTTATTAATTGTGAAATAATAAGAGAAACTATCATTTATATAGAGTTATCAGATAGATTAATGGACATAAATAATTATTATATAAAATAAAAAGTAATTTACGACTAAATATCACAGCTGTGGTGCGGCGGTGGTGCGGCGAATAGAAATTTCTTTCCTTGTCACGGCGGTGGTGCGGCGGTGATGCGGCACTTGTAAAATATTTAGAATTGTCACGGCTGTAGTGCAGCGGTGGTGCGGCGCTTAAAAAGCCATGCAGCGGTGGTGCGGCGGAATTCTGTTTTTACTCGGGTTATTATTATTCCCTAATAAATTCTCTATATGATGATACAAGTTTTAACTTGGTTTAATATACTTTAAAAAGTGTAGAGATGATTGAAAGTGAGTGAGATACCCGAAAAAAATCGGGCGCCAATAAAGCACTCTCAGCGCCCTCGCGCTTGATGTGTGCAATTCTATAGCTTAAAGAAATTTTTGCAAATAAAGGCACAATTTTTTTTAATATAAATATCGAATTTATTCAAACTTTTAGAATTAAATAAAAGAATTTTTTTAGGCTCAGTCTAGGGTATGTATCGTATTTTCACTGAGAAAATGTAAAAAAAAAAAAAGTATTTCAATTTAATAAAATTATTGATTGAGAAAATAAAAATCAACACAATTACGACTATATATTGTTGTGAAAATCATGATATTCGCACATTATATATTCTTTTTATGAATAACAAAAGGTTTTTTACTGAATCTGTTGAAAAAATTTGTATTATTTGAACGTATAAATACAAAGATAGTTTTTGATGTCTTTAAGATTCAAAAAGGTATGAACAGCATTACTTAATAAAAATAATCTTTGAAAAATTCTAGCTCTGTGTTTCTTTGAAGAAACACAAAGTTTTTCATACGTTTCTACCAACAATAGTATTATTATATTTATTAACTGAATTCATACTTATATATACAAAAGTATGTTTTGTTTTTTACTAAGCTAGTAGAAAAACTTTAAAGCATTTTAACACAACGCGCGATTGCATATCGCTTAGAGCTTATATTGAAAGTACTTTTTATCTTAATTTAATTTAGGTAAATCATATTTTTCATCTCATTTTTTAGGTAGATTTTTTTAAAAATCTAACTATTGTATTTGTCCTCATGGTCGATTTTACAAGGGATTTCGTCATAAACTATCATAATTAGTTGAGTAGAGTTCAAAAATACCACTCGTTGAAAAATTAATATATGTATATATATATATATATTTATATATATATATTTATGTCATAGAACCGACTTTTGAGGACACGATTGCGTCTACAATTCTTATCCGATCTTAATGAAATTTCCTACACTTATTCTATGTGTGATTACCACGGTTAAGTTCGAAGATGGGCTGATTCGGTCGATTAGTTTAGAAGTTATGGCTGTCTGAAATTTCAACGATTTTTCGGAAAAATCAATTTTTAATCACTTTCAAGTCCATATAACTTTAAAACTACAACTCATAGATAATTTCTGCAAAAAATATTTTAAAGCGTGACTAATAAGCTTTAATTTATGACCTCAAACTTTATATTTTGACCATTTCTTCCAATAATTTCATAGCCTTGAAAATTTTAATAGAATCAAAAAATGTTGAAAATATGGTTTTCATTCCACATAACTTATACATTTCCCATTATAATCCAGTTTTGTCAGTTGTATTTTATTGTGCACAAATTAACCTGTAAATTTCACTGCTATTTTATATTTTAGAAGTATTTCTTTTATTACTTATGGTGTATCAAACGTACCTCTACTCCCAATGATTATCACTTGTCTTGTCATTACGATAGCACCCACAGTTCTTATCGGATCTTGATGAAATTTTTTACACTTATTCTATAGGCGATTACCTTGATCAGGTTCGAAGATGGGCTGAATCCCTCGAATAGTTTTGAAATTATGGCTGTTTGAAATTTTCATGATTTTTCGTAAAAATCAGTTTTTAATCAACGCTAAAGCTCATATAACTTCAAAGCTAATATTTATACACAAATTCCGTAAAAAGTATCTAAAAGCTTGACTAATAATCTCGCATTAATGACCTTAAGCTTTATGATTTGACTATTTCTTCCAATAATTTGATACCCTTGAACTTTTTAATGAAATCAAAAATGTTGAAAATATGGTTTTCATTCCACATAACTTATGAATTTCCCATTATAATACCATTTTGTCACGTGTATTTTATTGTAAACAAAATAACCTGTTAATTTCACAGCTATTTCATATTTTGAAAGTATTATTGTTATTTTAACTGGGCTTGTCATGGTAACAGCGATTACAATTATGATCTCATACTAATTAAATTTTCAATACTTTATTTATGTGAAGGTTAGTTTGGTACATTACCTGTATAATGTTATGTCAAATCAACTATTTGAAGTTCTCTATCAATAATAATTGTTGTCTTTTTTTACCCTCACTCCTAGAAAACGAGTCTAATTTCATATCATGACTATACACTAACAAGATATGTATGTATAAAACTATTTTTTTATATCAATTAATTGAAAAATCTACCTTCCATTTCGGCTGCCGAATGGCCTTTTTTATTATATATTCGCATAATTCAACAATTATATTACTAAACTCTCGTTTTAACTCAATTCTGCAAAGTTAACAGATTTATCTATATTACTATTATGATCTGTTAATAGTAGGATTTATTTTTGTCTTGATTTAATTAAATCCATTAAGCTTGGTAAAATGTAACTCAATTATTCAAAAATTATTCATTACAGTAAAATTGAATATCAATTCTTCATGAGTGAATGTGAAATTATAGCCTTTTAGTAATTGACAGCATAATTTTATAACGACTAGCTGCGAACATCCGCTTCGATAGGTTATTTTTTGGTAGTGCATTTTTTCATGTATGAAATGTTCTGGACTGTTCTAAAAATTTCCAAAACGATTAGATAAGTTCTAAAATGTTTGAATATCGAATATCACTTAAAATTAATTCTTATCAGTCTCGAATATTTTCCGATCGGGTTGTTGGGAAAATATTCGTGTAATTTATAACTCTTAAATGTATTGTAGAATTTTTCCGAATGTTTTAAAAAGTTTTAAAACAATCTTGTGCGTTTCAGACTGATAAAATAATATTAAACTAATTTAAACATCTACATATATATATTAGAATTTTATTGAATTTCCAGAACAATCCATAACATCCTAGAAAAATTAGAATAATATTCATGAGATTTAAACAACTATGGAACGGGTTACCTGCTGTAAATCAGCAGTGACGATAACCCATCTTTGATAGTAATATAGAGGTATTCTGTATTACACTATGACATTAATGTTTCTCTGAACATTTTTGTCATACTATAAAAAAAAGTTTGGGAAATCCAAATGTGCACGCCTCATAACGCTTATTTAATTTTGAAGTCAAAATAACTGTTATTTCTAAATTAAAGTGTAAAACAAAAAAAAAATTTTCGCTACTATCACGCCACTGTTTATGTCAACATTTGACGTCAAAAAAGTAGAAAGAAAATTGAAAAAGAGTTGTGCAAAAACCAGCCGCTTGGATGCAGCACCGGTAAAAGGCCCACAACAGAATATATCTATGTATATATGTTTGCAAAAATATCCGTCAGAGGTAGCACCAGCGGAAAAAAATATATCCTGGATTTCGTTTAAAAAAATGCCTTTAGTTCTCACTTAATTAAATATAAAAAAAACTATAGAAACTATAATAGTGAATATCAAAAGGGTTCATCTTGAGAAAATTCTGAACAAACTAAAAAAAAACCGCTCTCGAAACGATAATTTTTTCGACAGTTATTATGACTACATCCAAAAAAAGTCCTATACATACAGACATCCAGACGTCCAAGTAAAATTTTTAAAAATTTTTTTTTCTTCAAATTAGCGAAACAAATGTTTTCGAAAAAACATTAAATAAGTTTTCTTAAGTCTTCTCTTGATATACGTGAACTCATATTATCCGATTGATGAAATATGAACGTAATAGAGTAATTTTAAGGCCAGAAACTCGCTTGACCTTGACGTGTTGAGAGTAGAGCACTATCTCAAACGCTCCGCGTTATGAGGCGTGTAAAAGTACGTGTCAAGGAAATTAATTATTTGTCTCAATATGCATTTATTTAATTGTTAAATAAATATTTTTTCATTTTAAAACAATAATTTATTATTGTTAATAACTCGTTCTCTAAGGCTCGCTGATATATTTCATTATGACAAAAATTAGTTGTCAGAAGAAAATTTTTTTCTCAGTATACAATAGGATTATCCTCGTATCCTATCATCGGCCGATGCTCGGTTACTATCTTCAGTCGATGCTCAATTGGCAGTCTTGCGCTGATGTTAACATCCGATGCCCAGCGAGTCTTGCTCCTATACATATTCCGATCCTTAGCCGATACTCGATGATCGGACTGCTATCATAGCCCGATGATCGACCGATCAGCGTTCTTTGAATGGGATGATTTAAATTTGTCTTGAATGTTATGGATTATTTTATCAATTTCTAGAATGATCTGGAAAATTCTAAAATATTTTCAAATTTTTTAAATCATTCAAAAATCATTTTAACCAGTCTAGAATGTTCTGAATTTTTCGGAAAATTTCAAGAATCACTTGGAAATCTCTAAATTATACTTAGTGGTTCAAATCTCATACAAATGATTCTAATTTGTCCAGAATGTTCTGAATTGTTCTATAAATTTCTAGGATGATCTGGAAAGTTCTGAAATACATCTAAATTTTTAAAATCATTCAAAAATTATTCTAATCAGTATAGAATGTTTTGAATTGTTCTAAAAATTCCGAGACACATTTGGAATGCTCGAAATTGCACTTAGTTGATTGAAATCAATTAAAAATGATTCCAATTGGTCTAGTAAAATGTCTTGGATTGTTCTATAAATTTTAAAGGTGATTTGGAAAGTTTTAAGATTGTTAAAAAAATTTCGAAAATCATTTGGAGAACTCAAAATTATATTGAGATGCTTAAATCTCATATAAATCATTCTAATTTGTTTCGGATGTTTTGGATTTTTTTGGAAATTCGATAACATTCTGTAAAATTCTAATATTTGTATAAATGTTTTTAATTAGTTAAAAACTATTTCATCGGTCTAGAACGCTCTAGATTGTTTTAAAAATTCCGGAAACATTCTAAAAAATTCTGCAGTATATTCAAAAGTTGTTAATTACACGAATATAATCCAAATAACCCGATGAGAAATTATTCTCGGACGAGAAGAAGTAATTTTGAGTGATATCCCTTATTGAAAGAAACGATTTGAAACGATTAGAAAAAAAAAATTCTTAATACTTTTTAATGCTTTTGAATACTTTGAATACTTTTGAATCGCCCTTCTCATCGGCATTTAACATTGCAAATCATTTCGAATCATTTCTTTTGGAGATTCAAAATTCAAATATTTTAGAACTTATCAAATCGTTTTCAAAATTTTTAGAACAGTCTAGAAAATTAAATACATAAATCAGTGGTGACACGCTTCGATATCCTTGGACAAAATATCGGCAAAAAAATATCCGTCGACAAAAAATCCGTGCGACAAATTGTCCATCAGACAAAATATACGCGGACAAAAAATTTGTAGACAATACATCCGTAAAAAAATTCAATTGATCAAATATTTGTCGATAAAAATTGGTGTGACACATTTTGG
Source organism: Microplitis deprimator (assembly GCA_964016945.1). Lineage (NCBI taxonomy): Eukaryota > Metazoa > Arthropoda > Insecta > Hymenoptera > Braconidae > Microplitis > Microplitis deprimator. Next base: position 9,057,166 of record OZ024711.1, on the reverse strand, counting down.
GCACAAATTTGTAAAAAAAGAGCGCTATGTTTCACACCTTTTTATGTGTGGGTATATTTTTGTAACTGCACACACAAAATTTGTGAAAAAAGGACGCTATGTTTCACACTTTTTTGTGTGTGGGCATATTTTTGTAATTACACACACACTAAATCAAAATATCAACCATATGTATTTTTGCATGAAGTATTTAATGAATTAAATGATTAATGTTTATAAAAATATGATTTTAATAACTTCCTTTTACTGTTATTTTAATTATGAAAATTTTGATGTCATGAATTCATACCTTTGGTATGTCCATTTTCAGGATATTTTATCCGTAGATATTTTATTCATCGAATATTATTTCCGCAGATATTTTGTTTGAGGATAATTTGTCTTGTGGATATTTTGTCGCGGATATTTTGTCCGCGGATATGTTGTTACGCAACCAAATAAGTACACTACCAAAAAGTAACCCAGCGAAGTGGGTGTTCGCAGCTTGCTATTAATAAAAGTAATTGGACTTAAATAATACAGATTTATTTGATACCGAAATCTATATTTGTATGTGAACATGGGTATATTTTTAAGCAAATTTTGCGTAAAAGCTATAGAAAATTTTGCTGTTAAGCGCAGTATCAATTTAAATAAATTTGAGATTACGATATTTCTTAATTTTGTTTTCAACAATATTTTCAAAATAATAGTTTTTGTTTATTTAATACGTGACCTTTTTATGTCACGTATCATTTGTTTTGCATACGTTAAGCACGAAAGTGCTAAGAGTGCTTCACTCACACTTTTTCACCGTAACTGCACGACAAGATATTTAATTCCAAAATTTAACCAGCTCTAGAACTCAATAAAACACGCCGATTGCCGCCTCAACCATCTCAATCACTTGATTCGTTCGAGAAAGAAATGGTAAAAAAATGTTTTTTTGCGAATATCTTTAAAATGACTGTACTTATCATTTCCAAAATTTAATTAGCTCGAAAACTCAATAAAACGCATTGATTTCTACATTGAACACCGAAATCCGTTAATTAGTTTAGAGAATATCGACGACGAAGAGTTGAAAAAATAACATTTTATGTCATTTTCTCCGAATAAATCATGATATAATGTACTATAATGTATTTGTTTTGAAAAGCTCATAAGAAAACAATGGCATCCAAAAGTATTATCGAGCTCGAAGAGCTCAAAAATGCATTTACGACGGGAAGTTTTGGGGCTGGCCCGCAGGGCCAACCGATGTCCAAATTTTTTTAACAAGGATGCCCTAGTGCGATCTTTTGGGGATTTCCCCATTGGGGCCTAGCTGGGACTACCCGATAAAGGCCCAATAGGTATTTGCGTGACGTTCCTATGTGCGGTCCCTATAGGGCAAATTTTAACTTTCAAGTACAGATCAGATGAGAAGGTGTTTACACAACACGTAAGGTAGAACGTCCCAATCCACGTGTTTTCCACCCTCACCGTCGACTCGGGTCGGCAATTATACATACGGGTTGGAGTCCTAATTTTCTCCCTTGGTGTGTAATATACTATTTTTTTTCTGTTTCTGTATTAAAATTAAATTTAAGTTGCATCATAATAATATTTATGAGTACAGCAGCATATTGTCTTTTTTCTGTTTCCTTTATTTGACAGTATTTATTTTGAATGTAATTTGTACATTTAAAATAGATTTTATCGATCAATCTCAAAACCACATCTATTTTTATCCATTCACAGTCAGAACGACTTTGGTCGACGAAAAAAGTTCATTCATTCATCGACGTGAAACGATATCGCTTGGACAACGTTTTTGATCACACAAATATATATATACACTCACACAAACATATATACACACAAGGAGATTGCATACAATACCCTGGCACTAAAAACAAGAACTAGTGAGAAATCTACTTTTCTTTTTGATACCAATCGTAACTTAATTCTGTGGTTAAATCATTATTCTCTAGAACATTTCACACCATGAAATAGTTTTTTTTTTTTTTTTAAGTTCAGAAATGCAATTAAAGTTATAAAGCTTAAACGAATAATTAAATTTAGATATTAAAATTTATGTACACGGAGAAAAAATTATGAAAACGATTTGTAGTTTCTATGCACATATAGTAATGGATCCTATATAAATATATTGATTGTTTTTATAGACATTTGAATACGACCCCTATTCATTATGGAAGTGGACATGGCGACCATCTCTATAATGTATGATAATACTCGAAATATTTTTAATAATACATTGAATAGTTCCCATTCTAAATGGGAATATCTTCCATAACATATAGACACTATACGAAACGATTTATGTGAGTAAACATGGATTCAATCCGAAGCAGATAATATATTATTTATTTTATTTTCTTGGAGTGAAATTCACTCTGGAGGTGAATTTAGTTTAACATTAACACTCTGGATTAAATAAAATGAAATTCACGCTTATTAAAATTAAATTCACATCACTTCGGAATCACTCCGTTTGAAAAAAAACTCCCGTTTCACTTCGTATGCAGGGTGATTTTTTTTTTTTGAACTCCGAATCTGCGAGTGACGGAGATAATTGGGATTAAAATAAAATCCATATTTACCCCAAATTCACTCAAATTTTCACAGTATAAGGACGGTTACTATGCGTACATGAAAAATATTCCTGTATTCTAAGGGAAATGTTCTCACTAATATGAGAACTATTCCTGTAATATATAGGAATTGTTCCTATATACAGATAAAAATCGTTCCCATTATATAATAGAACTGTTACGTTAATTTTCTCTCCGACTACATTTATGTAACTCTAAATATACACTCTACAACCATTTGAATGGCTGACTATTAACGTACATTTACTACTTGTCAACAATTTTAGATAAAACTCGATGATTAAAGTATAAAATTAAACAAATTAAGTGTAAAAAATATAAAATTTCAAACTTTATGACTGATAAGTATTAAAATTACTTTAACCACTTTTAAGAGATAGTTAAATTATTATTTAAAAATGCGGCATACCCGCATAAAAAACTATTTGTGAAAAAATACATTATAAAATATATAAATATTATAATGTAGTATATTATAGATAGATAGATAGATAGATAGATAGATAGATAGATAGATAGATAGATAGATAGATAGATAGATAGATAGATAGATAGATAGATAGATAGATAGATAAATTCTGCAGAAAAAAATTTTTTTTTTTTCCAAACAAATGAATTTGAAAAATTTATAGATTAAAGCTCTTTTAGGTAAATAGATTATACTGTGGTTAAAATCAAAAAATAAATATTTCAATAAAACTAGTTATATCAGATAAATTAAACTTTTTTTTAATAAATTTGAAGTTTATGGGATTATAAAGGTACGTAAATAGTCTATTTGTGCTGACAATCTTTTTTTTCAATAAAAAAAAAAAAAAAAAGAATTTTTTTAAGCTTTTTTGGGGAGGGGCCATCGTGCCCAAGAAATTTTTTTTTTTTGTTTTGAAACTCGCCATCTTCATCATTTCTCTCAATTTATGTCCAAAAACATTGAATTTATCAAATGCCATTGTGAAAAAAACTTTTAAAAAACAATCATTATTGATTATTTTCAATTTCTCGAATTCTCGGAGGTTGATACGAAATGTTACTTTTTCGAGCTCAAAGAACTCGAACATGTATTGACAACGGGAATGTTTTTGAGCTCAAGAAGCTCAAAAACAGCGGGAAGTTTCGGAGCTATCCCGCAGGGTCAACCGTCTGTCAGATTTTTTATATATTTTTAACAAAATGTATGCATCTATATACAAGCTACAGCTTTTTCATGCGGGTAACATTTCAAAAGTTACACCATCAATAATTAAATTCATTTTTATCAATCATTAACTCTGAATTACTCAATAGAACTCGAAATTATTAAAATCCTACCAAAAACAGATTCTCTGTATAAAATCGCGCCAAGTACACGTTTAAAATTTTTTACAATTAAGAAAAGATTCTTCTTACAAAAAAAATAAATCAAATCGAAAAAATATCAAGTACCTATTATAATTCGAAATCATGGAAAACATTTTCATAGAATTGAAAAAAAAAATTTCAATGTACTTGGTGTGCGTTACTAAATTTATTCAAGCAAAATTAATTTCTAGAATTCATTTCGTATATAAATTATTTTCTTATAAAATTGAATGATTTTCTTTTTTTTTTATTTTTCAGTTTGAAGGCACACCAAGTACATTGAAATTTTTTTTTTTCAATTCTATGAAAATGTTTTCCACTATTTCGAATTAAAATAGGTACTTGGTATTTTTTCGATTTGATTAATTTTTTTTGTAAGAAAAATCTTTTCTTAATTGTAAAAAATTTTAAACGTGTACTTGGCGCGATTTTATATAGAGAATCTGTTTTTGGTAGGATTTGTCTTTTTTTTGTCGTGTTGATTGTTCATGATTTTAATATACATTATTAAAAATCGATTTATAATTGAAGACAAGTGAGCCTATATTGTTTATAGTATTATTTTGTAGAAACAATAAAAATTGTTTGTTAACAATTGTAGTAATTTTTTACTGCTAAATATCATAACTTAATTAATTAATTTTTATAAGACAAAGAGCTGCAGTCGTTTAACGACAGTTCCCTTTAAAGTTAACGTCAAATACATCTGTCAACGTCGGACTTTTCTGTTAGTAATTTAAAACATCAAATGGCTTAGTAGTTTGATCTGCCAGCACCTTCCACCTATTACAACTAGCATATGGGGCTAACTACTTACCCTCTGACCAAATGGAATGCTTTTTTTTTCAGAATATATATATATATATATATATATATATATATATATATATATATATATATATATATATTAACAATAATAGTTAAGTTCCTGTGAAATGATTTTCACTTATAAGTAACATTTATTTCTTATACGTTTCCATTCTTAGTTCTTTATAGAATATGGATTTGTTCTTACCCATATTAACTGTTAGCTAAAAAAGGGCCTATTCATGATTTTTATGCGTGTGTGTTATTTAGGTTTCGAGTATCGGGTGACAGGAAATATTCCAAAACCACTCCAACTAGGTTTATATTTTTCCGAATACAATATAATAAATTATTTATCTATTTATTCTAACTTTCTTATAATTTAAATAGATAATTTAAAAAGTATGTAATACATTGATTTATTATTTGAATTATTGACTAATTATTGATAAGATGCAATACATGTTGTAAGATCTTAATATGTAAATTTCAAATGGAAGTTAAATGCGCGCCTATTTATGTTTTTCAAGTTCACGAATTAATTAACAGGTGACGGCACTTGAGGCCACTGAGGACATTACATGAGCCTTGAATTTGATCTGGTTCTAAAAATGTATTTGATGTGGTTAAAGCGTAAATTTGATGATTCGTAAAAATTTGAATTCGTCTCAATTGGCTAGATTGGGATCGCACAAAGGCCTTACAATATATATATATACTAAAAAAAAAAAAAAAAAACATAACCTGAGGAAACTTCCCTAATAGCACAGTTTGCTTTGACAAAAGTTTACTTACAAAATTGTCTTTGAATTTTTCGTCAAATGTCCGTCAACTTCGGACTTTTCTGTTTTTGACGACAACTTATATACAACCTGCCATACAATTTGACGTAAATTTACTTCCCGAATTAGAATGCAAATTCACTTCAAAAGTTAACAAGAAAAAATTTTTCGTCATTTTTCAGGCAAATTTTAGATCAATTTATTATTGACTTGAAAAATTGTAAACTATTTTACCGTTATGTAGACGTTTTTATGTATAAATTTGCTTATTTTCAGCAAAAATTTATCTGAAAATTGACAAAAAATTTGTTCTAGTTAACTTTTGAAGTGAATTTGCATTCCAATTCCGGTGATAAATTTACGTCAAATTGTTTAGCAAGTTGTACGCAAATTGTCATCAAAAACAGAAAAGTCCGAAGTTAACGGATATTTGAAGAAAAATTCAAGGAAATTTTTGTAAATAAACTTTTGCTAAAGCAAACTGTGCTATTAGGGTAGTTCGGCCAAAGACAGCCAATGACAACATCTGTATCTGTCATCGCGCTAAATATTATACGATTTTGATACCACCTAGCGGATATAACTAGATAGAACTTAAGAAAATAGAAAAAAAAATTTTTTAGCAACCCACAAATAATATTTCTGTGGTATATATATATGTATATATGTATGCGAAATCAGAAAACATTAAAAAAATACAAGTAAAATTTGAATGCGAAACGAATAAAAAAAATTCATCTTAAACATTAACAAGGATTTATTTATATCATTGAAATCTAAAACGTTCTTACATTCTATTGATCGTCATCTCCTGATATGATATGGATCATTTAACTACGGATTGTTTGAATTTTACATAAGAATTTCCATTTAACTCAATGAAACTATAGTAAAAAATACAGACTGAAGCACCGCTGGTGGCACAAAAATGGATCATTGCTATAAAAAAATTTCAATGTTTTACTGAATTATGGCATTTCTTATAACTTTTTATTCTCTGGCAGTGCCCTTTTCGCATGAAAAAATTTATAAAAGTGTCTAAATTGAGGGTGCTATAGTATATGCTGGCCTAATTTCATTATTTGAATTAGTTCTCATAACTAAAATGAATAAATTTTTATAATTTTAAGACGAACAATCAATTATCTTTCGAATAGAGAAGGAATTTTCTAAAAATTTATTATTTTAAAAAAGTTTTTAAAAATGAGAGCAACAAAGAGCCAAAAACCACTATGTCTACGGTATAGATACACGGTAGGCTCGCGCCATGACACTTCACACATATACATGTGTTTGAACGTGTACTTGGCGCGAGACACTACTGTGTCTCCTGATTTAAATAAAATATAAATTATTCACTCGATGCCTTTATTTGAATTATCTTAGTATGAAACAATTTTTTTTTTTAGAATGAAATACTGATGCACAATACTTCTGCAAGAATTATTCAATCAAATCAAAGCTTGGTTCTACAAAGTGTAACAAGGAATAGCGCTGGTTACTATGCTTGTGCTGCAACAAATTCAATACGAGAAACAAAGAGTGAACCACTTCTCTTTCGTGTTAAATGTAAGTCTAATTTGAACATTTATTTTATTGTTAGGAATATAAATTATGAGTAAAGTAGAGAATACAATAAAAGAAGTGCAGGGGCAAATTTTTTAATATGGCTACTGCTACTACAGAGACTTTAATTAATCCTACATTTTAATTTTTGTATTATTGAGATCTATGTTGACTAAAGCAAAAAAAAGAAATCTCAAATTTTTATTAAAAAAAAAATGATATACCTAACTGAAAAAAAATAATTCACATCTACCGAGAACTGATTAAATAAACTTTATTAAGATCGATAACAATTCTTCTGTCGATCTCTTTTGGTCTAAAATTTTTTGAAGTTTTTATTTCAAAAATTTTGAAATCGTTTTTAAAATAGATATTTTGAATTCACTTATCAAGTAATAAATAGTTTAGCTGGCGTAGCTATGATATTTTCAATACTTGGATCTATGTAAAATTGTGATCTAAGTAGATCAAAGTTCAAAAAAAATAAAAAATAAAAATAAACAGATTATCAAACGGTCAGAAATCAAAATTTCGGGACCTTGTAAAAAAAAATTTTGTTATCCAAGGAGATCTATGTGAATCTGAATAAATCGAAATAAATCAATTGATATCAATGCTGTAGATTTAAAATTTAGAAAAATTAAATCTCGATTAATCGAATCAGACGTTAGATCTAAATTATTTTTTTTTTTTCGTGCAGTTTGATGATTCTTTTTTTTTTTTTTTTTTTTTTTTCTTCATTTTAATATACGTAGATATCTTCATAAAATTACTAAGATTTACATAATTAACGAATTAAATCTAGGCAAGTCTAAATTCATGAATCGGCGTAGGTCTAAATCAATCAATATATATATCTAAATGATTTTTTTTTTAGGTGAAGAAATAGAACAAAATATAAAAATTAAAGTGATTTAATTTTATTTGATAATAACAAGTTATATATGAAGGGTTAATAACTAGGCCACGTATTTCATGACATCACCGGAAAAGATGAAGATTAGTTTATTGTATAAATACGTTTGGAAGTAAAAAGAAAATGAAAATAGCATAAATTTAATAACCAATAAAAAAGATAAGAGAATACACACATGACTAGTTGTAAATGTTATTACCTCACAATGTATAGAAAGATACCTGAAAAAATTGTCTGTGTGAATATTTCAAAAGTACTTAAATTCGTTCTTACATTTTTTATGTTCAATTCTTATGTTATGATGCCGGAAGATACGCTGAGAAAAGACGATCCAAGTGTATAAAAACAAATAAAATGAAAATACAGCGACCAAGAAAATAAAGACGAAAGGGGATACATATTTTTATTCATCTATGTTTTATGTCCTGACCATTTTAGCATTGATGTGAAAATATATAAATGTTTTGAATTTTATATAAATTTATCTGAATATTTAAAGTGCCAACACGATATCATAACTTTGACATTATATAATAAAATTATATTTAGATTAATTGGAGATATCTTTAATAGAAATTTTCGTATTTTCAAATTGGTGATGGCGTAAATTTGTTAAATTACGTCTGACAGTTTATTATATTTCTAAGCAAAGTTCAAGCTGATATATATTTGCATAGAAATATCGTCCATTGATTAAATTTTCTTTATTTAAAAATAAATTCTTATCAATTTCAATTAATTTGAATTTCTCATAACAAATTTTAAATTCGCTTGTCAATTTGTTTGTGAAAAATATAATGTGCAATACAATTAAAGGTAAAGCATAAAAAAATTAAATAATAGTTGAAAATTAATCAAAAATTTCCAGAAAATTTATGTACCTGAAGATCCGAACGTTTTTCGCGGAATGAAAATATAAAAGAAAAAGTGAAAAGTAAAAAGTCTATTGGATCTAGATTTTAAAAATGTTTCGCATAGATACTATTATGTCAGCAGAAAATGGCAGGCCTCCCTAACTACCCCTTAAGCTGTCAAATTACATAATTTTTTCATTTTCGTTGCGCGGAAAACGTTCTAATCATCGAGTACATGAAAATTTGAGTATTCGAACTGAAATTGATAACTCCCGTTTTTTTTTTGTTTTTTTTTTTTTTTTTTTTACTTATTTATTTTCAATTGTCATAGTAAAGCGTTAAAAAAAAAAAAAAAAAACTAAACAATACCAGTAACCAGAAAAGAAAATGAGTTTTCAAGAAGGTTCGTTCTTTGCATAACTTGAATTCGTCTGATGATCATAGTAGGTCACACGTCTTAGTAAAAGTTGTGACATGACACAATGCCCAGGCGTGGTTTGAAAACTTATAACTTCAGCGATACACTTCGTGTTAAGTATTAAAAGTAAAAATGCTAATACATTCACCTTCACACATCCTAACTTAAGTTGCGACCGGTCAATTGAACGACAATATATATAGATTTACATAATAAGGCAAATAGTAAAATTGAATAAAAAATTGTCACGTTTATCCCCATAAAAAAACATAATAATTGTGTAGAGAAGCTCTTGGTTCCCGTTTCCCTTCAATTCCACAGCCTTCGAGTATCAGAACCACTGGAAATTCCAGCTGGAAAATTTTAAAACTGCAAAAATAATCCTGAGTACACCCTACCCCGCTGAAAAAAATTCAAGCATGTATGGAGTCAGATGAATTTCATATTTTCACCGTTTTGACTCTTTCGAATCTTTTATGACTTATAACTTGTTAAATAATAAAATTACAGCTATAAACCTCAGAACAATTTTGTTTAATGATAAAATATCTACCAATCAACATTTACATCATCCCTGATTAAAAATACTGATTGAAATGAATTGAGAAGCGGTCATTTCATGCAAACTGTATATCTATATATACAACCAAAAGAATTGAAATTATTGAAAAGAATTCGAATTTCATCATTTTTAATTCTTTTCAATCGATATTTTTAAATAGGGATATCTGTATCTTATATAGTTTAAATTATATACGTGTTTTTATTAATATTTATCTAACTTGTTTTCTTTTATATATAATTTTTCATTTCTTTATTACGAATTCGGATGAGCTATCGCTTATATTTTTAAAAGCTTTGTCAAGATTTTTCGTGTTTTTGAACTTGTTAACTAGACTGATAACCTTTTATAATTGGTTGAGTAAGTTCCAAAAATACTAGTCGTTAAAAAATGTATATATGTATTTAAAATATATATGTAATATAACCAATTTTGCCACCACGATTGCGCTTACAATTCTTATCGGATCCTGATGAAATTTCTTACACTTATTCTATAGGTAATTATCTTGATCAAGTTCGAAGATGGGCTAAATCGGTCGATTAGTTCAGAAGTTATGTAGAAATTTTCTTTAGAAAAAAAAAAAATTATTTAAAGTTGACATACCTTCGAAAATAAAACTGATAGATAATTTCTGTAAAAAGTACGCATATCTTTTAACTGCTGATGAATTATGCAATACACATTATAATCTCATTTCAATAGTTTTATGTTGTGGCTAATAAAATAATTTTTTAATCTCACTGCTACATCATTATTTTAAAGTATGAATTTTAATAATTATTAAGTTTGAAAAGCGCCTGGATGACTTGTTATGAATATAATGATAAATATAACCTTGTCTCAATAGTTTTTATAACTATATATAATTTTATAACTCATTGAAATTCACCATGTTGTTCACAATTGATATCGATCTCAGTTTGAGTATCGATATCTCGAAACGCATGAATAGAAATAATTGATTTTTCAAGGTAAAATAATCGATTTTATTTTAAAATAACTTTACACATCAGAATAAAAAAAAAGTTTGGAAAATCCAAAAGTGCACGCCTCATAACCACCCTGATTAAACAACTGAATTCAACCGAATTCAAAATTTTAATTCTGTTATATTCTGTCGAATTCTGCAAAACAGAATTCAACTGAATTCAAAATTTGAATTTAAATTAAACAGAATAAAACCGATTTAAAAATTTCAAATACCTTTTAATTCAGTTTAATTCGGATTCAGAACCAGAAATTGGAAAATTATTTTCGAATTAATAAGAATTAAACCGAATAAAATTATTTAAATTCGTTTTAATTTGGACAAATTCTGGTTTTCCTGCCGAATTAGACAGAATTCATTTTTAATTTAGGTACCGAATTAACAGAATTTATCTGAATTAAATAGAATTAAAAATTTAATTCTGTTTAATTCGATCGAATTCAGTTGTTTAATCAGGGCAGTGCTGCCAGAACGTGCGATATTGTTACCCCCTCCTGCCATTACACTCAATGCTATTTCACCTCAGGAGGGGGTAAAAATATCGCACGTTCTGGCAGCACTGCTCATAACGCTTATTTAATTTTGAAGTCAAAATAACTGTTATTTCTAAATTAAAGAGTAAAACAAAAAAAAAATTTTCGCTACTATCACGCCACTGTTTATGTCAACATTTGACGTCAAAAAAGTAGAAAGAAAATTAAAAAAGAGTTGTGCAAAAATCAGCCGCTCGGATGCAGCACCGGTAAAAGGCCCACAACAGAATATATCTCTGTATATATGTTTGCAAAAATATCCGTCAGAGGTAGCACCAGCGAAAAAATATATCCTGGATTTCGTTTAAAAAAATGCCTTCAGTTCTCACTTAATTAAATATAAAAAAAACTCTAGAAACTATAATAGTGAATATCAAAAGGGTTCATCTTGAGAAAATTCTGAACAAACTAAAAAAAAACCGCTCTCGAAACGATAATTTTTTCGACAGTTATTATGACTACATCCAAAAAAAGTCCTATACATACAGACATCCAGACGTCCAAGTAAAATTTTTAAAAATTTTTTTTTCTTCAAATTAGCGAAACAAATGTTTTCGAAAAAACATTAAATAAGTTTTCTTAAGTCTTCTCTTGATATACGTGAACTCATATTATCCGATTGATGAAATATGAACGTAATAAAGTAATTTTAAGGCCAGAAACTCGCTTGACCTTGATGTGTTGAGAGTAGAGCACTACCTCAAACGCTCCGCGTTATGAGGCGTGCAAAAGGATAGAGGTACCATTTGTGGCCCCTGCTCCATTTGTGGATATTCAATACTGTATATGTTAATTAATGAAAAAGTGCAAACGAAAATTACTATTTTAATAGTGGGATAAAAGTATCTTTGTTTATATTTAAAAAATTAATTATGTCATTGCGACTTTTACAAAGTATTTTTATTTAAATTTTTCAAGTTTCTAAAGTACCCAAAAACAGTACATCTACCCTGTTCTACAGAAATAGTATATTAACGCATTGAGTGGAAAGAGCTTTCGACAACGAGTGTGATTGGTTCACGAGCCGTTAGGCGAGTGTTGCCAACACACGAGTGTTGAAAGCCCTTCCTACTCAATTCGTTACAATAGTTTTTGCATCGAATGGTAAGAAAGAATGTCTCTGATTGGTAAAAAAGGACACTACATTAAATTTAATCTTTCAATTAACCTAAAATAATATTCAATCTTATTAATATAAAATTAATTCCTGTATTCCCTGGCGGATCCGCTTACACCGTGTATTACGGAGTTAATTCAGTGTTAATACGTCTACCACTAAATATACACCTGAATTAAACTAAATTTACACGGTGTATTTGTGAAAATTTTACTAGGAGTATACACGTGATTTACACACATGTTTAACACCCAAATTACATCGTATGAACACCATAAATTGCTATCCGTCACGACTTAGAGCCCACCGTGTATATACGGTGTAGCCACCGTGTAAATGTATGCAAAGTGCATACGCCATGAATACACCGTGGATACACTCTGCACTTGTGCCATTTCCGTACAGTGTATGCCTGGTGTACTGATTGTGTATGTACTCAGTATTCACAGTATATATACGGTGTACTTACAGTGTATAGAAGTGGTTTAAGCAAAGTGCAATTGCGGCGAACACGCAGATCATATAAAGTATTCACAATTTCCAAAATAATATGTTTGAATATATTAAAAAGTTTTAAGCATTATTTTTTGGCTGTTAACCCCATGAAATAGAAATTATAAAAAAAAACTGTATGTTGCAATATAAAAAATTAGTATTTTTAGTATAAAAAAATATATTTTTATTATATTATATTTTTTTTTATATCATCATATCCCGATGAAAAAAGTTTTTGTCTAATTATATATGATTATATATATGGGGCATTCCATGTCAAATCGTCCTACCAATGGATTTTGCATCTCTAATTTGGCTGAAATTGGGTCACTTTTTTGTACCCCTAGAAAAAGGTTTTTATGAATTTTTTCAAATTTTTTCATCCAGCCAATCGGGAGATATGAATTTTTAAAGATTTCGGGGATTTTATTTTTAAATAGCCATAACTTAGTGGAAAATTGTCCGATTTGGGTCTTTTTTTTTCAAAATTCGTGTTTTTCGTTGAATGTTCAAGAAAATTTATACAAAAAAATATTCATTATGAATTTGATGGTTTTTTCATTATTTTAAACTTAAAACAGCGATTTTAAGATTGTTTGTATCCTTCGATTTTTTTGAAAAAATTTTCAAAAATATTGCTCCTCAAAACACGAATTTTGAGCCTAGTCTCGTAATGGGATAATGGTGGGTTATAATTTTTTTTTAACTTCCCGCTAATAAAATTGAAAATTTTCAAACATTCGGGACGTTATTGGTTTCGGTCCGATTTCCGAAAACCGAATTTCTATCAGATCTTGACGTTTTGAGGTTCTAAGAAGCTATTCTGACTAATTTCACGATTATGTCCGAGTGTATGTAGATGTGTATGCACGTCCGTATGTAAATATCTGTAACTTTTGAACGGATAAACCGATTCTGATCGTTGAGGTGTCATTCGACGCGTCTTGTTAATATCTATAAACTGTAAAGATCCGAGCTTAATCGATATGGAGCGTTCGGAGATATTTCAAAAATAAAATTTTTTCAAAAATGTTTTTTTTTGATAACTTTTAATTTGCTCAATGGATTGATTCCAAAATCTAATCAGCTCTAGAACTTTATAAGCCGCGTCGAATGACACCTCAACGATCAGAATCGGTTCATCCGTTCAAAAGTTACAGATATTTACATACGGACGTGCATACACATCTACATACACTCGGACATAATCGTGAAATTAGTCAGAATAGCTTCTTAGAACCTCAAAACGTCAAGATCTGATTGAAATTCGGTTTTCGGAAATCGGACCGAAACCAATAACGTCCCGAATGTTTGAAAATTTTCAATTTTATTAGCGGGAAGTTAAAAAAAAATTATAACCCACCATTATCCCATTACGAGACTAGGCTCAAAATTCGTGTTTTGAGGAGCAATATTTTTGAAAATTTTTTCAAAAAAATCGAAGGATACAAACAATCTTAAAATCGCTGTTTTAAGTTTAAAATAATGAAAAAACCATCAAATTCATAATGAATACTTTTTTGTATAAATTTTCTAGAACATTCAACGAAAAACACGAATTTTGAAAAAAAAAAGACCCAAATCGGACAATTTTCCACTAAGTTATGGCCATTTAAATATAAAATCCCCGAAATCTTAAAAAATTCATATCTCCCGATTGGCTGGATGAAAAAATTTGAAAAAATTCATAAAAACCTTTTTCTAGGGGTACAAAAAAGTGACCCAATTTCAGCCAAATTAGAGATGCAAAATCCATTGGTAGGACGATTTGACATGGAATGCCCCATATTCATATATATATATAATCATATATGATTATTAGACTGTGTCAAAATAAGTTTTTTTTTTTTCTTTTCAATTGGACAAATCTTTTAAGTTTCATCAATATGAAAAAAAAATTCTCCTAAAGTTTGAGCTCAATATCTAAAAAATTGAGCTGGCGCAAAGGGGGATTTCCTTTCCCATTTAAATAACACGGCAAATTTTTTTTTTTTTTTTTTTTTAAAATAACTATACGAAGAAATTTTTTTTTTTAATTTTGCTCTCGACTATCTTACAGGAAATTTAATTCTCTACAAAATAGTCTATGTCCATTTTTTTTGGTAAACTCAACAGAAACGAAGTTACAGAGGGCCGAATAGGAGGAAAAGAATAATTAATGAATTAATAACAGAAAAAAATTTATTATTTTAACTCATCAATTAATTAACTCAATTCACTTCATTATTCATCAAAAAATTTTCGAATTCAACATTTTTTCGAATTAATAACAAAACAAAATTTACAATTAAACAGAAATTAATTTTAATTATAAAATTAAAATAGAAATGAATTTTAATTATAATTAATTTCTGTTTTATTGTAAATTTTGTTTTGTTATTAATTCGAAAAAATGTTGAATTCGGGAATTTTTTGATGAATAATGAAGTGAATTGAGTTAATTAATTGATAAGTTAAAGTAATAAATTTTTTTCTGTTATTAATTCATTAATTATTTTGTTCCTCCTATTCGGCCCTCTGTAACTTCGTTTCTGTTGAGTTTACAAAAAAAATGGACATAGACTATTTTGT
The DNA here is from genome assembly GCA_964016945.1 of Microplitis deprimator. Taxonomy (NCBI): domain Eukaryota; kingdom Metazoa; phylum Arthropoda; class Insecta; order Hymenoptera; family Braconidae; genus Microplitis; species Microplitis deprimator. Next base: position 9,041,616 of record OZ024711.1, on the reverse strand, counting down.
AGAGAATTAAATCTCCTGTAAGATAGTCGAGAGCAAAATTAAAAAAAAAATTTCTTCGTATAGTTATTTTAAAAATAAAAAAAAATTAAAATTTTGCCATGTTATTTAAATGGGAAATGAGACCCCCCTTTGCGCCAGCTCAATTTTTTAGATATTGAGCTCAAACTTTAGGAGAATTTTTTTTTTTCTTACATACATAATTAGATCTGATCATACCTGGCTGTTATAAGCCCATATATAAGTCTATATATGATCAGATCTGATTATATATAAGTCTATATATAATTAGATATGATCATACCTGGCTGTTATAACTTCTTATATAACCATATACATGTCTATATATGATCAGATCTGATAATATATAGGTCTATATTAGATTGGGCCAAAAAAATCGACTATTTTTTTTTCTTTCGATACTGTAAAAATATTATTCCTGATGACCAAAAAAAATTATTGTGCAAGTTTGAGCCCTTAATATTGATATTAAGAGGTGTATCGTTACGACTTTTCGTTTTTTTAAAAGAAATTTCATATTGTACCCAAAACTGGTAAATCATCTGTCTAAAAAATTTGAGCAGAGTATATTTTTGAAGGAAATTAAATTTCCTACAAAAAATCTCTCCTAGTAAATTGACGTAAAACGAGCCGTTTCCTTGTAATCGTGCCTTAAATATTGGTTTGTTTTTTAAATTCTTTACTTTCATTTTAGATTTTTGTAACTACTAAAAATATTAAAATTATTTCTAGTCAAGATACATAATTTTAAAGGAAATTTAATGCTCTACAAAAAAGGTCTCTTAATATTTTTTGCTAAATTCACTTCTTCGAAAGTTATTCAGGTTATTTAAGTCGTTTTTACTCAACTTCAACCTTGAATAACTTTTGAAGGAGTGAATTTCGCAAAAAATGTTAAGAGACCTTTTTTGTAGAGCATTAAATTTTCTTTAAAAATACGTATCTCGACTAGGAAAAATTTTAATATTTCTAGCAGTCACAAAAATCCAAAATAGAAACAAAGAATTTAAAAAATAAATCAATATTTAAGGAACGGTTACAAGAAAACGGCTCGTTTTACGTCAATTTATAAAGAGAGATTTGTAGGGAATTCAATTTCCTTTAAAAATATACTCTGCTCAAATTTTTTAGACGGATGATTTACCAGTTTTGGGTACAATATGAAATTTCTTTTAAAAAAACGAAAAGTCGTAACGATACACCTCTTAATATCAATATTAAGGGCTCAAACTTGCACAATAATTTTTTTTGGTCATCAGGAATACTATTTTTATAGTATCGAAAGAAAAGAAAAATAGCTGATTTTTTTGACCCAGTCTAATATATATATATATAGGGTGATTCAAAAAATAACAAATTTTGTTTTTTTTCTCGCAAACAGGTTCAAAAGTTTCATTTAGCTAAAAAAAGACGCCTGTGAAAATTAGAGCTCTTAATATTAACATTAAGAGGGTCCGCATTATTTGCACTTTTCTATTTTCCATAAGAATAACATGAAAAAAATTTTTTGTTGCGTCTTCTGATTTATATAACTCGCTAACGATGCGTCATAAGAATAATTGACAGGCATATTTTTATAGGTAATTGAATGCTCTACAAAAAAGCCTCTTATCATTCTTTGATAAATTTATTTGTTCGAAAGTTATTTGAGGTTGAAGTCGAAGTCATATTAAATTTTGAGATCTTGAGATACAGATTATATTAAAGAAGTAGAAATAAGTAATGACATAACTTTTATAAGAGATTTGAAATTTATCAGACCCGCAACTAAAATATGTACGGATATAGGAGTTTTTGTTTTTGCTCTTCCAAACTGTTGGGAAACTGACTAACGACATGATGACTATTAAACGTATATGATGAAGAAATAATTATCGCACTGTTAATACTAAAAATAGATGCCGAGATTGTATCAATTTTTTTTTTTTTAATGCGTGCAAATTTATTTAGCACCAGTAATTGTATGAGATTAATTTCGGCAGTGAATAATACTTTAGTAAAAAAACTTGTATAATGAATAAGGAGGATAACTGTATTTAAGTATAATTTGTAGCTTCAAAAAAGTATCAAGAAAAGTCATTCAATATTTTTATATTAATATATAAAATCTATTTTTTTAAGAGCTTGAGATTGAAATAAAAATAACTAGTTAACAATGCGGAATTTCGAAAAACTTTATTTGCAATAATTTTTAAGAACAAAAATTATCTACAAAAAAGTTCCTATGACATTTTTTGATAAGACTGATACTTTCGCCGGAAAAGTAAAAAAATCTCAAAATTTACTATAAACTTGACTTGAAGCTTAAATAACTTTTGAACAGTATGATTTATCAAAAAATGATAAGAGACTTTTTTGTAGAGCGCTCAACTTCCATCAAAAACATTTATTGTGCATAAAAATTCGTTGATTCGTTTGTGAGCTAGAAAATTTAAAAAAAAAAAATTTTTTCCCGTGATATTTAAATGGAAAATAGAAAAATGGATTGAGGCAAGCCTTAATACCATTATTAAGAGCTCGGATTGGTACCAAAACTTTCATTTTTAGTTATACCTTCAATTTTTGGATACCATAAAAAAAAAAAAAAATTTTTTTTTTTTTTTGAAACACTAGTATATATGTAGGAGAGGGAAGTCACCGGTGCTATAAGCAGCAGCGGAAGTAGTTCGATGCTCGCCACGAGATCGCGCCCACCAATTGTAGTGTCCCTGGTAAGAAACTTATTCCAGAACTGTTAAATTCCAAACTTGAGACCATTCTGGCCCGGGTACTCCTCCGTTATTTGACAGAGTGATAAGTACCTTTTTTGATGGTAATATAGTACATGCTATATTACATAATGACAAAAATATTTATTATCAATGTTTCCATGAATAATTATTCCTAGAAATTAAACTTGGACTTACAAAAAAAAATAATGTTGATAAGAAGTATAGAGTCTCTACTATATGAACAAAAATTTACAAATTATTTAATACCTTGTATAAGATGTAATTTAAGCGTACAATGTAAATTTCCACTGAATCAGCCGTGGTGTAAAATAAGTGTAGTTTTAGTGTACTCCTTGTTCTATTGAAACTCCGGTGGGAATAGCAGGTAAAAATCGTGTAATACGATGTAATTTAAGCGTGAAATTTTAATTTCCACTGAATCAGCCGTGGTGTAAAATAAGTGTAGTTTTAGTGTACTCCTTGTATTATTGAAACTCCGGTGGGAATAGCAGGTAAAAATCGTGTATCCCGGAGGAGTACGGTGTAATTTAAGTGTATGTTGCGTGTCATTTTTTCACATTTACACGGTGAGATTTCAGGGGATTCAGTGGAATCGGATCCGCCAGGGTTATTTCTGGTGCAAAAGATTATTGAATAATAATAGTAACAATTAAACATGATTTAATTGATTTTTATAATAATTTAAGATTATTTTTATTGTTTTCAAAATATTGATATTCATTAAAAAATAACTAGAGTTTCAAGTCAAAGTTCATATACTGAATTGTACATTATAATTAAATACAGTAAGATGATTTTCTATAGTCTGGGACTTTCCGTTGTTTTAACTCGAGACGGCTGTTGATTGGGTTTTCTGGTGGATCGTTTAATGACTAATAAATAGTATATCTATATATATGTAAAAAGTGTACGTTGGTCATATTTTTCACAAACAATGTGGACATTTTTCGCGATATTTATTCTTTGTAGTGTCATTTTTAACCAATCAGAGACGTGCTTTCTTACCATGAGTTGCAAAAAATAATTTATGTTAACAAAAAAGTGATACAATGTTATAAATTGATACAATAATTTAATCAAAATTATTTTTAAATTTCTTATTGAAACTTAATGTTAAACCTTCCATTCTGGCTGCCAGATACCCTTGTGAATATTTTCCGGAATTTTTTCTGAAAAACTCTGAAAAAGTCTTCAAAAGTGTTTTTCGGAGAAAATTCCGAACAACTTCCACCAGGGTAGCATTTGTTTTTTTTATATATAAATATTTTTCTGAGTTTTCCCGGGTCGAAAAAATTACCCTCGCGGAATTGCCATAACGTTATTTTCCCGGTATTTTTTGGGTATAAGTATTATTACGGTATACCCACGGTATAAATGCGGTATGTTTGTGAAATTTTATTACCGCATTAATACCGTAAATATATTGTGTTGATACCAAATTTATGTAGGGACTATACCGTATTTATACTGTGGTTATACCGTATTTACGCTCTCGCTATACCGTATTTATACGATGATTATACTTCATTTGTATAGTTTTTATGCTGTACTTAAACGTCGGTTATACCGTATTTATACGGCCGCTATACCTCATTTAAACAGTGGTTACACGGTATTCATACAATGTTCGCACCATATTTATACGGTGCTTATGCCGTATATATATAGTGGTTATGCCGCATTTATACGGTGATTATGCCGTCTCAATCTTACAAGCTGAAAAATACTTTTCATATCTTTTAGTTTTATTAACAAGCAATCTTCAGATTCTATAACAGATACAATATGTTTTACTACTACTTGCATTCTTAAATGACTCATCTTTTCACTATGTTCTGCTATCAATTGTTCAATAAAAAAATACAGTTCATTTTCACTTTCCAAAAAAAATTTTTTTCAAAAAAATTTCTCTCATATTAAAAAATGAAAACTCTTGAAACTGGTAAAAATCTTTCAATTTAAACAAAAATATGCTGACTTGAGGAAAAAAAATTTTGATTCAAGATAAAAATTTCAAGATAATTATTTACTTGGTGCAAGAAATTTTAGTTTTCTGAATCGTTAAAACAAAATTTCTTGAATCAGGAATTTTTTTCTTGATTCGAGTTAACTGTTTTTTTTATGTAGTAATAATTCGCAAGAACAGCAGATAATTTCGAAATACATTTAGGATCAATATTAATAACTAGAATTATTTTATGATTAAAAATTATAAAAGTTCTTCAATTTAAAGATGTTTAAACACTGCAGTGTTTATGTAGTATGGGTATTTTGACATAAAAGTTTTTTTTTAGCTCATAAAGTTCTTTATTTGCACGTTATGAAAACCTACACGCCTTTTGAATTTTAGTTTCGCTACACAGAAAATACAGTTAATGAACCAAGAAAAATATTCTTGATACAAAAAAATTTTTTTTAACGATTCGGAAAATAAAAATTTTCTTACACATAATAAATAATTATTTCGAAATTTTTATCTTGAATCAAAATTTTTTTTCCTCAAGTTAACATATTTTTATGCTTTAATCGAAAAACTTTTACTTGTTTTAAAAGTTTTCATTTCTTAATATAAGAGATATTTTATTGAAGAAAGCCGTGCCAGGTTATTGTAGCAGCAAGAATAGTTCGGTGCTCGCCACTAGATAGCGCCTACGACTTGTAGTGTCCCTGGTAAGAAACTGATTTCAGAAGTTTTATATTCCAAACTTGTGGCTATTTTGGCTCGAGTACTCCTTCGTTATTTGACAGAGTGACAAGTACCTTTTTTGATGGTAATGTAGTACATCCTATACTACATAATGACAAAAAAATTTATTATTAATGTTTCCATAAATAATTTATCTCTGAATTTGAACTAGAATTAAAAAAAAAATATTGTAATCAAAAGTCTACAGAGTCTCTACTGTATGATTAAAAATATACGAGTGACATAATACATTGTAAAGCAATATATATATATATATATATATATATATATATATATATATATATATATATATATAATTCCGTATAAACACCCTATTAAATCAGTACAATTGGTGTGTGAACTCGGTAGAAATACCGTATTATTACGGTAACAATGTCATATTATTACGGTAGAAATGCGGTATTATTACAGCACAAATGCCGTATTATTACGGTAGAAATTTGGTATTAATATCATATAAATAAAGTATTAATATTATAGAAATGCCGTATTAGTACAGTAGAAGTACCATGTTATTACGGTAAAAATAATGTATTTATATGGTAGAAATGCCGTATAAGCTCCGTATAAACGCAGTAGGGGAGCCTGGGGCACGAAGGCCCCCTTAAGCCGGTTTTTTCTTTTTGTGGCTTTTAACCACCAAATTCGTTTATTTTCCGTCTATTTCGGAAGAATCAGTCGAAATTTTGCAAAAATCGAAAAAAATTTTTTTTTTTTTCTGAGGCACGAAGGCCCCCTCCCCAAAAAATTATAAATAAAAAATTTTTTTCTATTTCCCGTCAAGTTATGACCTCTATAATGTTTGTATCATATTTTAGACCAATATGTGATATGTGGGGTAAAATGGACCACTCGAAAAAAAAATTGTAACGAAAAAATTAATTTTTTTTTCATTTTCCGTCAAGTTATGACCTTTATAATGTTTTTATCATATTTTATGCCAATATGTAATATGTGGGATAAAATGGACCACTAAAAAAAAAAAATTGTAACGAAAAAATTAAGTTGACGGAAAATGAAAAGAAAATAATTTTGTCGAGTGGTCCATTTTACCCCACATATCACATATTGGCTTAAAATATGATTAAAACATTATAAAGGTCATAACTTCACGGAAAATAAAAAAAAAAAATCTTACCGAATTTTTGAGGGGGGCCTTTGTGCCCCAGGGGGGCCTTCGTGCCCCAGGGGGGCCTTCGTGCCCCAGGCTCCCCTATAAGCTCTGTAGAAATGCCGTAATTTAATTTCACAAATATACCGTATAAATACAGTAAAACTAATTGTTATCAACTACGTTTATACTCTTTTAATACAGTGTTCAAACTGTATTATCATGAAAACCGCGAGGGTAACCTCAAATTTAGGCTGCAAATCAACATATTCTATTTTTAAAACTTAATTTAAAGTTCTATGTTGTACTTATTTTCGTTTCTACACAATAGAAGTTCAAATGAGGTTCTATTTTTCGATTAGGGAATATGAAATAGTCCAGTGTTCTGAACTAGACAATTGATAAGTTATTTTCTATCTCTTGCATATTATTTTGAGGTATATAACACTCCTCAAGACTTATAATAGTCTGTATTATAATGTTCCTCTATTAATAAGAACATACAAGATCACAAAAAAAAAAAATATGTAGTTTTTTAGCATTCAAACAGAATATTATAAATAATTATAAGAATATCGTACACTGAAAAAAAAAATACTGTTTTCAAGTATCTGCGTGTTTAAATCTTGCCGAGTAAATATTTGTTTAATCATAGTAAAAATATACTTCAACCAAGTACTATTTTCTTGATTTAAGAATTTTTATACTTATTTTAAGAAAATATTCTTGGTTGGAGTACATTATTACTAAGATTAAACAAATAATTTTTTCGGGAGGATTCAAACACGCAGATACTTGAAAACAGTATTTTTTTTTTTTCAGTGTAAACCGCACTAAATGTATTCCAAAAATTTTTTTATTGCTGGTAATTCTTGCCATAATTTTATACTGTCGTCATATTGCTTCCCATATAAATCAGTAATTTTTAAATAAATTTTTCATATAAACAATCCTGAAAAACTATCTGAGTGTTGACTATATAATTATATTATAAAATAAACATGGATTACTAAATAATAAAAGTATTATTTTGCAAACTCTCTTAGTCGCGCCAATCTGTAAAGAGGATCAAATCATCGTTGTTGGAGCATCACGCGGTGAATCCTTAAATATTAGTTGTAAAGTAGAGGCAGACCCGCCAGTACGCAACTTTAGATGGAAATTCAATAACAGCGGGGCAACCCTTGAAGTATCGCCCAAACAATTTACGATACCGATGTCTGGTGACGCTGATGGTGTAAGCATACTAAAGTACACGCCAGTTACAGACGTTGACTACGGTACGCTCTCATGTTGGGCGGATAATGAAGTCGGTACACAAGCTAGACCTTGTCTCTTCCAAATTGTGACCGCAGGTGAGTCAACTAATTAAGATTTCTTATTTACATGTAAATATCTTAACAGAAAGATCATGATATTATGCACAAACGTTTCCCGAATAAATTTTAAAATATTTATAAGATACATGTAACATTTAATTTAATATGCATACTCGGCTTGAATATTTTTTATTAAAATACAAAATAAAAACTATTAATATTTAGAATTTCTTGTTAAATTTATTCATCTACGGTAGACATAGCACATATTGTCAATTTTAATATAAAATAATAATAATAATAATAATTTAACTTTATTTTTTATTTGATAATGTTTACAAGTTCAATAAAAAATTAGTTTTGTTTTGACAATTGACTCTTTTAAGCTTCGTATATATTCCCGTATGTGTATGTGCATGAACACATACTTTCCTGCTTTACATCATTATTTAATGGAATTTAATGAAGGCCATTAATTTTATAATATGACACAAATCGATCTATAATAAAAAGTGTTGGAAAATAGTTAAGTTAATTAGACATGTAATGTTAAGCAAGAATAAAAATAAATAGTAGTTTTGTAAACTAGACGAGATAGTAAAAATTGATTATTTAAAGTCGTTTGATAATTTAAAAACGAAATCGGGGTTAACGTCAACGGGCATAACCACTTGGAGATGCGGACGTGCTGTCAGTATACGGACGTTGACAGACGAGAGGGATGCAAATCAAAATAAAAATGGCTCTCGGTTTCGGCATCGCGTTCATCGCCTATCCATTAACCCACTTCTCTTTCATTTTATCGGCTGCCCAAATGTGTATGTTTGCTGTGTCGTATATATTTAAAATACCTCTGAAAGAATATTTAATTATTTTAGTTTTCATTATTATACCTACATTTTGTTATTTATTACCTCCATAAAATTGCATTTTGAATGTATAATTCCTGCTTAAGTGACAAAAAAATATTTCACATTTATTGTTATAATTGAAAACCTAAAAATATTTTCTGACGCTATCAATTAGAAAGCTTCCCATACAAAATTGCCGTTAATGGAAAAAATGCCGTAGGTTGCTCGATGTCTGACTGCCGTCGTTCGGCCAAGCATTGGCAATTAGTAATGGTCCAAATCTGGTTAATCACCAGCAGCCGTTTAATTTTTTATCAAGATAGAGTAGTCAAATCGAAATGAGTTTTTATTAAAATTTTTGAATGTATATGTTATGGCATTACTGGTTTCATATTAGAATATGACTCCCCGTAAAGGAAACGACAGTCATACGACGCTGCCGATGGTTGGCTAATGAATGGCTACACTGTAAAAAAAGATTCCTGACATCAAACCAGATTCGTTTGGCTCAAGTACTCCGTGCGTTTGGATACAGCCAAGCGCGTCAAGCGATTGAGTCTACCGCCCTTTACGTTTGACAGTACATTTTGCTCCAACTGAGAGTTTCTTGAGGGAAGGTACCAAGTCGTTCAAACTAACTCTATAGTATTTGATATAACTCAGTAACTTTTTTCATTGAAAAAAAAAATAGAAATTAGTTCAAGTCATTAATGCTGTTGATACAATAATGATTTTTGTTTTATATGAATAAGTTAAAAATTTCACTCAAAGTAAATTGTAAGGTGATTGAAGGTATGAATTTTCAGTTAAGTCAAAATTTTATTAAAGCAAATGAATTTTAGTGTTGAAAGTAATACTTTTTTAGGTCCGTAGAAACTGCCCATGCAATTGATTCAATAAAAAATCGAGTTATTTCAAATTGCTGTATTGGATTGATTCAAAAAAACAGTAATGTGAATCAAATGAATATTGCCTTTAATTATCTCATTAATAATTCATTAACAAAAAATTTTTTTTTCTTATGTATTTATTTATTTTTTCATTATTATTATTATTATTATTTTTTTTTTTATTAAGTATTAGGACAATTACATTATATTATTAAATTTCATCAATGATACTTTACAACCATCCTAAAATATACTTACAGTTTTTAGTGAAAAATTGAATAATTTTAATTTTGCCATCCGCAGGATTCGAACCCAGCACCTTACGCGCGAGAGTCAGACGCCTTACCGCTACGCTACGGAACCAGTAGGAAAGTTTTGGTTTAGTTGTGCTTCTAGTACTTCGTTTTCATATTGAATGAATATATACAGTCAATTGCTTATAGATTGATCTAAACGAGATAAATATGTGACTCTTTTTATAAATAAATTTTTTTATCGAATCGATAATATAAAGACTTCCATTCAAATATAGTTCGATATTTTGTAACAAATACATTTATATTCTTGTCGAATATTTTTCAGTTTTAATGTGAGTGCTTGAAATTATTCCTTTAACCTCATCGGATTTTCTCTCCAAGAAACTAGTCGGCTGACACGAAACGTTCGGTATTATAGGAAACTACTTTTGTTTCATTGAAATATGTAAAGTTGTCAAACCAAACGTCCCAAGAGTTTCAGTTAAATTTCTAAAAATTGAAAAGTTTGCTTCAACAAGTTTTTATTCTTAAATCAAGTATATCCAAACTTTAATTAAAATATATTTTACTATTCAATCAAATGTTAGTTTATTTACGGTCAAACTTGAAAACTTTAACATAAACGCTTAATCAATTTCTCATAATCGACTAGAGATTTTAATTCAATAAAAATGATTTTCTTTAGACAAACTAGTTTTTGTTGGTTCAAACGAATTTGGTTTCACTGAAGGGGAAATTCGTGAAACTCCTAGGGAGTTTGATGTCAGTACCTTATTTTTTACAGTGTACTTATTACTGGCCGATTATCGGTTCGCAACGTTGGGCCACTGTTGGTGAATCAATGGTCCGTGATCGATTTTTGTTGAATGAAAAAATCTACTAATCAATTATTAATTATTCAAATAACGTATTATTATAATTTTCTTTAATTAATAAATATTTTAATTTTATGACTAAAGTTATTTACAACTAACAATTAAAATATTTTTTAGTTCATTATTATTTGCAATCAACAACCGCAATTTTATAACTTCACTTCTAAAAATTAATTTAATTATAAAATAAGTCATAAATGTCATTTTTAATAATGGCAGTAGAGCAAAATAATTCAACTGGGTTCTTGATAAATAATCAATTAAATTTAATAAGTTTTATTTTAAAAAATTATGTAATATTATAATAAACGTCCTACGAAATTATTTTTTTTTTTCTAAACAATTGAAAATATTAATTCAATTGCTCTTTATATTTCATAAAATAGAGTAGTTGTAGTAGAATGAATAAGTCGATCATTTAAAAGTATCATCTCACCATTAGTAGGTTCGCTCAGTAGCTACCGTTCAGACCCAGCAATCATAAGATCGGCAGTTCGCGCCCAGAGCCCAGCAGAATTTTTCATCGAAGTTTTTCAACATCATTTACCTCACTTAAATAGATTAACCTTTATGATCATGAACTCTACTAGGATAATAATAATAAAATTTTTTTAAATTAAATTTATTTGCTTGCTTAACTGATTGCTGGCTACCATTAATCGGCCGATAGTCGAGCGCCATTGATGGGCCGAGGTTATAACATCATTCCGGCTATAAGCCGTTTATCGGCGAATAAAAATTGACATTGCTGAGCCATTAATCGACATTCTTGGCTCAGTAATGGCCCGATCTAGGGCTGATTTCCAAACTTTATACACTGATAAAAACGTTGACTTGATTCAAGAGCGAAAATTTTGAACCAAGAATTCCATTTTGAAGAAAATGATTTTCTTGAGTCAAGAAAAAAAATTCTTGAACTAAGAGAAATTTACTTGACCCAAGAATAATTTCTTGCCTCAAGAATTTTTTCTCTTGACTCAAGAAAATCATTTTCTTCAAAATAGAATTCTTGATTCACGATTTTTTCTCTTGAATCAAGTCAACTTTTTTATCAGTGTATGGGTTTCTATAACATTGATCCAAAAACAGTTTTTAAATTATTTTTTAATATATTTTACCAATTTTGATAAGAAATAGGAATACATTAACAGTAGTAAGTAATCTTAGACTAATTTTAATAAAAAATTATGTTTCGATCCCAAAATAAAAAAATTTCTATTTGAATAAAATTTTAAAAATACTTGTCTGAGAGGATAAAAAAAAATCAATGAAAAGAAATTTTTTAGAATGTTATTCAATTTACAAAATTTATTAAAATTAAATCCACCTCTTCATATTTAAATTGAGGATTACAATTTAAAAAAGATTTGTAGTCATGTATACTCATATAAAAATTTACTTTTTAATCAGCAGTGCCCAGACAGGAAAGTACGACGGGCCCAGGCTTGGCTCAGGCTTGGTCCAACTATGTTGAACTCTGGGCCAAGTTTGTAAGCCAGCCTCGTTCCAGCCTTGGTAGAAGTCTGGAATGATATGATCGTGCCAAGCCTGGTTGCCAGACCTGGCCCATGCATAGAAAAAATAAATAAATTTAATTTAAAAAAAATTTTATTATTATTTAAGGAGGTTCATTGGTAGCAGTGGTTCGCAACTTTTAGAAAGATTTCTCCCGTGTAAAACATTCTAACTACATAAGAAGTGTTTGAAATACAGTACACTTTTTCGCATCCTCTTATATGCGCAGAAGTATAAAAATGATCCCATTGCGCCTTTTCTCAGACTTGGCTACGTTGCATTCTAATTTAGAATATTTTTCCCCTTGAGCATGTGTTGTAGAAAGTGTTTTGAATAATTTCGAGGTTATACATAGTTGGGGACAACAAATAATAAATAATAATGACTTCGCGACTAAAAAATGGCAGATTTATTAAAAAATGAATTGCTGAGAAAATAAATAGTGCTTTAGCAGGTATGTCTGATGCTAAAAAATGCCGTAAAGTTTTTATAATTATTTAAATCTGTTGGGCTTCTACTGTGTTTTAAACTTCTCGCGCACTGCAACGTTACCAAGTCACTATCTCTCACTTCCCAAGCGGCACAAAAAAAAAATTGTTAACTTTATGTTAACAATTAGTTACACTATAACAAATTGTTGCCTCAAATTTAACAAAAAGTCAACAATTTTTTTATGTGCCGCTTGGGTTGTCAGGTTATGGGAGAAAGCTTGAAAATCATTAAAAGTAACAAACTTTAAAAATTAATTACAAAAAAAAAACGAATACCGCTCGTTTATGTTTTTATTGAAAAAAATTACTTGTTATAAATTGAATTAATAATTTTCAGCTTTTAAAAAAAATGTTGTAAGAAAAGTATGATTGTTATTTAATAAAATGCTCAATCTAACTACGGTCAACATAGGGAATGCATGTTAAATGCCCTGTCCAAAAATTCCCATAGAATCCACTTAAATGCGACAAAAACCGCATAGAATCCTATAGACTGTATTGGTTTCTAAGCGGTTTTTGTCGCATTTGAGTGGATTCTATGGGAATTTTTGGATAGGGTGTTTGATTTTTGATTGTTAATATTTCGAAATTTAGTACCGCAAGGGCTATTTTAAAAAATTCCTACGTATACAGGACACTTCAAAGTATTTGTATTTAAAAATTGAAAGATATTGTAAGAAAAGTGATTATCCGATGAACCTCCTTAAGTACTAGAGTTTGTGATCATTAACGTTTAAACTATTTAAGTGAGGTAAATGACGTGAAAAAAATTCGGTAAAAATTCTGCTGGGCTCTGGGCGCGAACTGTCGTCCTTCTGATTGCTGGGTCTGAACGCTGGCTACTGGACGAACCTAATAATGTTGAATTGAAGCTTTTATATATTCTACTTATTCATTTCACTACAACCCCTCGGTTTTATGAAATATAAAGAGCAATTTAATTCATATTTTCGATTAAGAAAAAAATAAATAATAATTTCGTATTATTTATATTATAATTACATAATTTTTGAAAATAAAACTTATTAAATTTAATTGATTATTTATCAAGAACCCAGCTTGATTATCTTACTCTACCACCATTATTAAAAATAACATTTATTATAAAAATTCATGAGTTATTTCTTAATTAAATTAATTTTTATAAGGAAAATTATAAAATTACGGTTGTTGATTGCAAATAATAACGAACTAAAAAATGTATTAATTATTTTTTTTTTTAAGTTAGAGTGCTTTAATTGTACAACTTCTGCAGTTTATTACAATGTTTTACCTTCTAACGCCCTAAGCTCATTTTTCCCCTTTTTATATACACCCTAAGCTCTTACTCTCTTTCTTTTGCGGCTGTGGCCCGACTTGTGCTCGTACTGTACTGCATCATTACGATGATGCCCTACTCCCTCCCTTGTGCAATGGAGGTGTAGTGGTGTAAGAAAACCACAGAGAAAACCTAGCCAGTACAGTTTCGGTTTGAGTGAAGCTCCAGTGATCGATAAATTTCCCATTTTGCCGATCATTGGATCTTCATCCCGCGCCTAACGATCAGAGACCTTCGTTCGAACCCGACGCGTGGCTAAACGGTCACCCAGCCAAGTAGTATTGCTGCTCGATACTACTTAACTTCGGTGATCGCCCGAGCCACGTGCGTGCCGAACGGCTGCCTTAGCCGCTAAAAATGTATTAATTATTAATTGTAAATAATTTTAATCAGAATGTTAAAATATTTATTCATTAAAACTTATTTTAATTCAAAAATAAATAATTATTAATTTAAAAAACCGTAATAATAAGATGATTGGATAATTAATAAAAAACCTAGATTAGCCAATTCTGGCTCAAGGATGGGAAACTATAGGTATACCCGAACATGGATAATCCTACCTTGGCCCAAGTCTGGGTTGCCATTGAATGATCAAGGCAGAGGAACCTAGTCTTGGCTTAAACTCGGTTAATCATTGGGTCGGCCAAGGCTAGATTACCCAGTCCTGGCCCAAGTGTGAGATTCCATTGGATGACCAAGACAGGAAAACGCAGTCTTGGCCCAAGCTTAGGTAATCATTGTAACGGCCAAGGCTAGGTTACCCAGTCCTGGCCCGAGCCTGAATCGCCATTGAATGGCCAAGGCTAGATTACCTAGTCCTGGCCCAAGTTTGGGTTTCCATTGGATGGCCAAGATAGGAAAACCCGGTCTTGGCCCAAGCCCGGGTAATTATTGTAATGGCCAAGGCTAGATTACCTAGTCCTGGCCCAAGCCTGGGTCACCACTGAATGGCCAAAATAGGAGAACCCAGTCCTGGCCAAGACTCGGGTAATGATTGGAATGGCCAGGATTGCGTAACCTTTCTTGACCCAAGCATGGGCCAATATAGACGTGCCAAAGGTAGGTTCTCCAGTGCTAAGCCAAGGATGGCCCCTTTGTTCAACTCTGGCAGCTCTTGCATGGGTGTACCAAAATATTTTTAAGAGTAAGCAGAAAAAAAAAATATTGCTACAAAATGATATACTAACGGGGTAAAAGTACCATTTGTGGCCACTGCTCCATTTTAGGACATTTAATACTTTATTTAAATTAATGAAAAAGTATAACAAAAAACTTTCATTGTAATAGTGTGATAAAAATATTTTCGAACACATTTAAAAAATTAATTATGTGATTGCATGTTTTATAAATTAATTCATTTTAATTTTTGAACTGTCAAAAAGTGAACTTAAAGTGGCCAAAAACGGTACCTCCATATATGTGAAAGAAAAGTGAGATCAAATCTTAAAACAAAAATGTGAATGTAGGGTATAAAAAAGAAGAATTGCTATACTAGATTTTCGAGTTTGGTCAGCCATTTATTAATTTTTGGCTTAATTCTTATTTTTTCCGGGATGCTGCTTTTTTTTTAAATTTGATTGCAAAATTAAAAAAAGTCTTTGTCACGCGAATTTAATTAAATTAATATTCAAATTAACAAAATAAAATTTAAATATTTTATTTATTAGCTTAAATTTTGGGATAACCCATTTAGCCCCAGTTTCTGTTCTGTACTTTTATAAATGTTATGAATGTGTAACACAAGTATAAATGCGGTGAACGATAAAAGGATTTAACAAAGCCCCGGTAAAATTGAATTTTCAATCCAAAATTTTTATTACAGGCAAGCCATCTCCAGTACGAAATTGCACTCTAGCCAATCAAACGTATACAAGCGTTGAAGTTAAGTGTATTGCCGGATATGATGGTGGTTTGCCTCAGAGATTCGTTCTCGAGGTATACCACGGTAACATTGATTCGTTGCCAGACAGCAAACCACAGTACAACGTTTCTTCAAGCGACGAACCAATTTTTTCACTCTCCAGTCTAGATGTTCCAGTTGATGCTGGAGTTCATGTTGCTGTTTATGCTGTCAATGCTAAGGGCCGTAGTCAACCGATTATTCTTAGCGAAGTTACATTTCGTGACGCTGAAAAACGTACAGGTAAGCAATATTACTATTTTATTGAACTCAATTGTTTAAAAATAAACATACACACACAACTTCAAACCGTTTTTAAAATTAAATCTTTTAAAATTTTATAATAAAACATGTATCCAAATAAATACGTGATGAAAAATTTTATCAATTAAATAATCGTCATATAAAATATTTTTTTATATTATTTTTCAAATTAGTTAATCTTGAATTTAAAAATATGTAACATTTCTTTGTTAACTTCGTTAAACAGCTTTATGAAGAATTTTTTTTTTTCTGTTAAATTCACTAAATAAACCCGTTCGTGAATTGTGAACAGTAGTTAAAACTTATCTAAGTGAAATTCAGACAGAACTTTTGACTCAGTATTATTTTTATGGTCCCACTAGATTTTTCAGTCTCTAAGCTGATTCCTTAAGTTTATATTAGATCAGATCAACTTCTCGGTCCTCATATTATGGGCTATTAAATCTTATTAAATTTATTTTCTTAAACTTTAGTTTCTTTAGTCTAAGAAGAGGGGGAAGGGTCAATACGATTTTCTATTTCATGATGCATCCATGGTTCCCCTCTTAAAAATATTTTAAATAAAATATTTTTAAATATACGTGGTCATTAGAAGAAATCGATTACTTTAAGTAGTGTTGTTCTTGCCGTTAATTTTGAGTAAAGTAAAAAAAAAAAAAAAATTAAAGAAAAAATAAAAATGTAAAAATGAGATATATAAAAATGTCTAATGATATCCACATAATCTTGGGTACATGAACATAAGTAGACATAGAAAGAATAGTAAGATAAGTAAAGTTAATGACAAGAGGTCAGAAAAGAAATTCACGAAGAATAATAGTTCTAAAGTAACAGTTAAAGCCTTGTAGAAATTACATAGATGAAAAATTAAAGCGAATATACGCATGCGTATACACGCGGAATAGTTTAATGTACAAAAAGAAAAAGGAAATCGACAGGAGATATAAAAAGCTGCTGAGTTAAATAGAGATGAAAAAAAGCATCCAGGACTATGGCAAGCAAGTAAAAAAATAAATAAAAAAAAGTTAAAATAATAAAATAAAGAAGAGTATAGATAGAGGTGGCTCTTAATGACCACGCTCCTCTAAATTCGTATCTTTTCTAGAAAGTATAAGGTATACTGTTGCTGGCTCCATTACCTGTAATTGCTTTCTTCAATTGTATTCTTTTTTAAAAATTTCTTAATGCTCAAAGGAGCGTGAAAAAATTCCCTCGCTTCTGTGCCTTGTATTTTTTATTTATTTATTAAAGTCATTTAAACTTATTTTCTTTATTTTATTACTTTTTTTTTTTAACTTTATTTTCCATATTTTATGCTGACTGATAGAAGTAATTACTTGATGTGAGCATAGATATTCAAACTTTAATTGATTATTTATTTTAATGATTCATAAAGAATCTCAACGGTTGAGACCAATATATATATATATATATATATATATATATATATATATATTAGGGTGGCGCAAAAAAACCGACAATTTTTTTTTTTCGATCTCGCATGAAAATTTGTTTGTCTACGATGTTTTAAGAAGCCTCTCCAAAAATCAGCTCGATAAAAAATTTTTAAGAGGTCGCTCACGAATTTTGAAAATATCAAAAATTATTGAAATTCGGATTTTTGATTTCAAAAGTTTTTTTTTCTCGTGGCAGCAATAGTTTATATTTGTAAAATCATGACTACGCTAAAAATTTAAACCCAAAATTCAAATATTTAAACCTCGCTCAAGAATTTTGAATGTTTCCGAGTGCTGTCTTTTGGACGTTTTCAAGCGACCCT
>OZ024711.1:8954502-9023385 GCA_964016945.1 Microplitis deprimator | reverse complement strand
GTATATTTTTGGTTCTGCAAAAGTTATATTTTACTGTAATAACAATAATTGAGTTTATAAAAAAATACAAAAACTAATTCAAACTATTAGTTGCATATTATCAGTTAATATTCAAAATTCTTGAGCGCCGTTTAAATATTTGAATTTTGGGCTGAAATTTTCAGCATAGTAATGATTTTACAAATAAAACTATTGCTGCCACGAGAAAAAATAAATTTTGAAATCAAAAATCCAAATTTCATTCATTTTTGATATTTTCAAAATTCGTGAGCGACCTCTTAAAATTTTTTGTTGAGCTGATTTTGGAGAGGCTTCATGAAACGTCATAAACAAACAAATTTTCATGCGAGATCGAAAAAAAAAAAATAGTCGGTTTTTTGCGCCACCCTAATATATATATATATATATATATATATATATATATATATATATAGACTGTTCCAAAAAAAACGACTATTTTTTTTTTTTTCATTATATCGAAAATATTGTTGGAAATGACGAAAAAAAAAATACTGTCAAAGTTTGAGCTCTTAATATTAATATTAACAACTGCCGCATCGCAATTTTCTATTTCCCGTTTAAATAACATGGGAAAATTTATTTTTTGAGCTTTGGAATTTTGTAGCTCACGGTGGGACCAATACTTTTTGATGTTCAAAACATATTCTTATGGGAAATTTGACGCTCTACAAAAAAGGTCTCTTATAATTTTTCGATATTTTTTTTTTTTCAAAAGTTATTCAAAGTTAAAGTTAAATTGACGATAAATTTTTACATTTTTAAATTTTTTAAAGCAATCATCAACTTTATGAGAAAATTTTATAGGACATTTTTGTAGAGCATTTAATTTCTATAATTTATCTTTGAGAAAATACATGTTTAGGTTTCCCACTATATTAAATTGGTGTATTACCGTACGATGGACGGTGTGGCTCAATAAGTTATAGATTAAATTGAACGGAATATAGTATAGTGCCGGATAGCTCAACTGGTAGAGCACTCGGCGCGATACCGACATGGTCTGGGTTCGATTCCCAGTTCGGGCTATCTATATTTTTCTCAATTTATCTATAAATTGTCTTATTCAGAAGGTTTGCATGTTTAGGTTTCCACTATATTAAAATTGGTAATTCAATTAATCTATAACTTATTGAGCCACACCGTCCATCGTACGGTAATACACCAATTTATTATAGTGGGAAACCTAAACATGCAAACCTTCTCAATAAGACAATTTATAGATAAAATTGAGAAAAATATAGATAGCCCGAACTGGGAATCGAACCCAGACCATGTCGGTATCGCGCCGAGTGCTCTACCAGTTGAGCTATCCGGCACTATACTATATTCCGTTTAATTTAATCTATAACTTATTGAGCCACACCGTCCATCGTACGGTAATACACCAATTTTATATAGTGGAAACCTAAACATGCAAACCTTCTCAATAAGACAATTTATAGATAAATTGAGAAAAATATAGATAGCCCGAACTGGGAATCGAACCCAGACCATGTCGGTATCGCGCCGAGTGCTCTACCAGTTGAGCTATCCGGCACTATACTATATTCCGTTCAATTTAATCCATAACTTATTGAGCCACACCGTCCATCGTACGGTAATACACCAATTTTATATAGTGGAAACCTAAAAATACTAAAAACATAAATTTTTGAATAAAATTCTAATAATTCGAGTAATATAATTAAATTTAAGCAACAAAATTTAGATTATTTAAGAAAATTTTCAGTTAATTGAAAATAACTTACGACTTGTGGAAAATATCGAAAATTTTCTCAAAGATAAATTATAGGAAATTAAATGCTCTACAAAAAATGTCCTATAAAATTTTCTCATAAAGTTGATGATTGCTTTAAAAAATTTAAAAAATGTAAAAATTTATCGTCAATTTAACTTTAACTTTGAATAACTTTTGAAAAAAAAAAAAAATATCGAAAAATTATAAGAGACCTTTTTGGTAGAGCGTCAAATTTCCCATAAGAATATTTTTTGAACATCAAAAAGTATTGGTCCCACCGTGAGCTACAAAATTCCAAAGCTCAAAAAATAAATTTTCCCATGTTATTTAAACGGGAAATAGAAAATTGCGATGCGGCAGTTGTTAATATTAATATTAAGAGCTCAAACTTTGACAGTATTTTTTTTTCGTCATTTCCAACAATATTTTCGATATAATGAAAAAAAAAAAAAATAGTCGTTTTTTTTTAAACAGTCTAATATATATATATATTCAATAGATAATTTTAATTTAGTAAAAAGAATTTTAATGGACATGCCAATCGAAATTGCATTGATAGAATTTAAATAACTATGATCAATATCGACTGATTTTTTTATGCATAAAATTTCCCACTCAAACTGGCTGTAATACCATACTTTGTTATCTACATGGTTTTCATCCTTAAAAACGTATACGATAATTCACAAATATTGAACTTTTTTCCGAAGTTATTCAAAAAATTTTTTTTTTAAATTCATAAATAAATATTGTGCTAAAAAAATAAAAAAAAAAAAGTTTTAATTTTGCATAAGAGAATAATAAAAATAGTCTAAATTTTTGTTTTTTAGACCCAGATATTTTATTTACATTTTACATTTTTACATTTTATTACATTTTAAATCTAACAGTATAAATACAGTAGTATTTGGTAACTTATTAATTAATATCACTTATACTACAATGATAACACACTTATACTAGAAATAATAACACCACAATTAACAGCAATAAAAGAAAGCAAGAGAGAGATAGTTTTTTGAGATACAAGATGTATGCCGCTATGCTGTCAATATGAGACTGACTGACTCTAGTCGCGTCTCTATAAAACAAGAGAAGAAGGCATTTGTTTTCTAGCTATTCAAATATTTTAAAAGATCAGTTTCGCATTCGTTACACTACCCCCTTTTCAATAAATTATCGTCCCGATAATCGTTGTGTTGGAAGAATCGAACTTGATTGAAATTGAAATCATTTACAATTTTGGTTCGATTCCGCTATGGTCCCAACACACCCTATCTATCACCCTACCGGGGAAAAAAACACCATAGCCCAAAAACAACCCTGTAGGCTAATACAACGATAATAAAAAAATATAAAATATTCTGCTAAGAAGTTAATCGATGCGCGTGACTCTATTGTTCTATTCAACGAATCAAAATAAATAAAATTAAAAATGTAACCCTCCTTGATGAAATGGATCTCAATGGGAATGGGAATAGGTTCGGGATGGGAACAGGAATTTCTTCCTCTCCTCCTTAAGGAGATACATATTACAAGGCTATGTGTATAAGCAAGGGTTAGTTTAGTATAAACTAATTTTTGTGATATCATCCAGTATACGATTCAATAATTATAATTTATGCAAGTGACTAGATTTGCGTAAATATATTGCACTAGTTTGTTTGTCAAGATTTAAAATAAAATATAGTAAAACAAATTAGGGTAAAACTGTAAATTTGCAATTCTACACGGTAAAAAATTTCCAACAAATTTTACTATGGGTGCATTGTAACACCGGACCATAAGAAAACTGGTACAAAATTTACAAGTGTCCCGTAGTAAACGTATGCGGATAGGCCCCAATCATGTCGTCTGCGCATACGTTTACTATGGGACACTTGTAAATTTTGTACCTGTTTTCTTATGGTCCAGTGTTACAATGCACCCATAGTAAAATTTATTAGGAATTTTTCACAGTGTATGCATTCGAGATTTTATATAATTTAGTAGGGCAAAATAGTCAACCCAAAATTTTAGTTAAATATAGAAAAGTACACAAAAAAAAAGGATTTTTTCGCGCAAAAAATTTTTATTCGCCCAAGAAAATACTTGCATTATAAAATGAAAACAAAAATTTTCTTGGAGCGAGAGAAAAATTCTGGTACTAAGAATTTTTTTGTAGTCCTAAGAAAATTTCCGTCTTTATTTAATAATGCAAAATATTTCTTGCGCCAAGAAATTCTTTTTTTCTGTGTATGAATTATAAATCGATGCTAAATTAAATTTTTGAGGTTTTCTAAGGTTTTATATTATCAAAATATAAAATTCTTAAAAGTTTTAAAGTATTATCTCAATTGGTTTTCGTTTAAAAAAAAAAAATATGGAAAACTCAGAAATTTTTTATTATCTTAGTACATAAATTCCCACAAAATATTATTTTCCAGCCACTTCATCTTTCTTATCCCCTGATTTTCATGAAAATTTTGGGATCAATATTTTGCCTCTTATCCCACTTGCCTATACTATATAGTACTGATAAAATTCCAATCTTCTTGTAATGTCACTAACGTCAATTTGTTTGAATGGTACGGTTTTGAATAAAATAAAATATGTTGTCAGACTTATCTATTTATTTATTTAATGTAACATTAATCGATTGGATATTATTGTTGAATTTGTTGAATAATGTCTCAATAGGAAAAAAATGATCAATATAATTTAGGTAAGTTTTAGCCAGTTCTTCTATCTCGTAACTTGTTGTAAAGATAGTGAAAAAAAAAGTATTGAAAAAAAGTGAACGGTGAAAAAAAATTCAATCAACAATAGTACTGTGAATTTCTAGAAAAGGAATGACGCTCTCTGATCGAATGGAACGTTACTGGTACTTGGTCAACAACCTCTCGACAGCTATTATGACTTCGTTTTATAACAAGAAAAAAATACAAAGAAAATAAAAATGTTGATTGAATTCAGAAAATAGAAACAGATTTTTTTATAATAATAGCTTACAATCGTAACACAAATATAAACTACTCGATACATAGTATATATGACCATTCAGTTTGAAGTTTAATTAAAACACAATTATTACTTTTGTTTTTTAATAAAATTAAATTTTCTGAGCTTTTTACTTTAGTAAAAACATTTCCGAACTTATATTTTCTCTTCTCTTAATGATTCATTTTTTTTTTAATTTTAAATTCGTGCATGCATGATTATATATAATTATATTATATTACCAGATCCTGCCAATTTTTAGATCTAATCATACATAGATTATTTTATACATGGTTAGACAAAATCATTTTTTCCCGGGTATATATAACTTTATATGATTATATAAGACTTTATATGTTATTAGAGGATTTTATATGATTATATAAGATTTTATAAATTCATATGTTTTTATAGGACCAATTTCATTATAAAACTTTGTATGATTTTATATGTCGCTTTTATATGATTTATATATGATCACACAGAAAAAAAAAATTATTTGGCTCAAAGAAATTTTTATTGAGCCAAGAAACTTTTGAAGGTATGGAATGGAAACCGAGATTTTCTTGACGGAAGTCATAAAATTCCTTGGATTTTAAATCTTGAATGAAGAAAAAATATTTTTGACTCAATATATCTTCAAAGATTGATTCAACAGCTGAGTTACTTAATTAAATAATTAAAATTTCTTGATTTAATAAATATTGTTCCTTACTGTAATATATTTTTTACTTTAACCAAAAAATATAAATATTCAGTACAAGAAAGTTACAATGTTGAATAAAGTAATGCGATGTTTTGAGTCAATAAACAGTGATAACTTGAACTAAAATACAAATCTCGAACCAAGACTACTGCGAGCTTAAGCCAAGTAAGTTTTCTATTGGATTCACACAGAAATTTTCCCACTCCTTTCTCACTACTCTATCTTTGTCGCTCCGACACAAGAAATGAAATTTTTGTCCACGTTATAAGATTAAGTAGATAAAATTTAAAAAGCAAGATAATAATAATTATTTCATAAATGTTATAATTATTCGTAAGTTTAGCAAATATGTATTTTATTTATTGGAAATGCAGCTATTTTAGGAATTTCTGAGTGAAACTATATTTGTTTTCTAATTTAAAATAAAATATTATTAAATTAAGAAAACTTGATGGTTTACAAATGAAGGCAAAATTTTTTTTATTATTATTCAAAGAAGGAATTTTTTTCAGCTTACTCGTAAATTTATATAATACTGAATAGCTTTAAGTAAAAGAATAAATTTTTATTTCCAAATGCGTGTGGTGTCCGAGTGGTCTACAGCACATGACTTAAACTGGATCTCAATCAAAAGGGTCGGTAGTTCGAGTCCCATCATACGTCAAAAAAATTAAAATTCTTTCTTTACCGATGGTGAAAAAAAATTACTTCAACCCTCCAGAGAGGGATAAATAAGTCGTACGAAGTTAAATAATTTTTTTAAACAGAAAAAATTATTTCTTGAAAAACCAAGAGAAAAAATACTTGGGCTGAGAATCAATTCACATTAAACTAAGAAAAAAAAATACTTGAGTCAATAATTGAATTCTTTTAAACCAAGAAAAAAAATCTGTCTATCGGTTGATCCTGTGGGCCAGCCCTAAAACTTCCCGCTGTTTTCGAGCTCCTTGAGCTCGAAAACATTGTTGTGAATACATTTTCGAGCTCTTCGAGCTCGAAAATACTATTGTATGCCATTGTTTTCGGAAAAAACCGTTTTTAGAATTTCTTTCTCCCACGATATCTTACGAACGAATTAACCGATAATAAACCGATTGAGATGGTTGAGGCAGGAATCGACGCGTTTTATTGAATTCTTGTGCTGATTAGATTTTGGAATTGATCGATCGAGCCATTTCTGAAAAATTTGAAAAAAACTGAAAAAAAAAATTTTTTTTTTTTGTTTTTCTTCCATATCTTAGAGTCTATTTGATCGATCGATTTGAAATTTTCAGAAAAGTTGACGGCCAACAAACTCTTTTGATTGCCACCTCAAACATTTGAATCGGTCAGTTCATTAAAAAGATATCAAGAGTTTACATCCACACACACACACACACACACACACACGCGCGCGCGCGCGCGTACATACATACATACATACAGACACTCGGACATCCTTCTGAAAATAGTCAGAATAGCTTCCTAGGACCTCAAAACGTCGACATCTGATGAAAACCCGATTTTCGAAAATCGGAGTGAAACCAATAACTTCTCGAATTTTTGAAAATTGATAATTTTCTTAGCGGGAAGTTAAAAATACTTGAGATAAGTCTGAAATGTTTCTAAACAAAAACAAAAACAAAAACAAAAACAAAAATGTTTCAAGCTCAAAAAATATGGGAAGAACGTAAATTCCTTAGTTCAAGTAATTCTTTTTTTCTGTGCATTTACGAATTTTGTTTTCCAGGATATAGTAAAATATACGTAAAAAATGAAATGAAAGCAATACTTAAGAAAAAAAAATTATAATTCAAAGAAAGCTGAAAAAAATTGGATTAGGTGCATTCATTAACTTAGCATTCACCCGATTACTTAGTAACATCAAAATATAAGCATGATAATTCTGTATAATAAATTATAATTTATCCATTCAAATAAATCACCGTTAACAATAATAAAAACATTCCATCTACTAAATTTATCCGAAATTTCATAATCATTCAAATACATATCTATAATACACGATGTTTTACATAGAGATACTCGCTTGCGCCTCAATACGTCACATAATTTATTCTAACCTATCAGTACTTGAATAAAAGAAAAAAGCTGAATAATTCTGAACGAACTCGAATTTAAAAGATTTTTGATAAAACTACCATGCTATTTATTATATAAAAGTTTCTCGAAACCCCCTATGAAATAGTAGCAAGGAGGGGAAATAAAATGCCTGATAAAGATGAGCTCTTAATATCAATATTTAGAGATCGCTCTACAAAAAAGTCTTTTATCATTTTTTGATGAATTCATCTATTTAAAAGTTGTTGGAGCTCGAAGTCAAATTTATAGTAAATTTCGAGATCTTTTTACTTTTCAAGATTAGCTCTTGAAATCAATAAGAACATTGTTTTTTTTTTTACGAGCTTGACATTAAAATAAAAATAACTAGAAAACAATGTGGAATTTAAAATACTTTTTTTCAGAGATAATTTGTGAGGAATACAATTGTCTACAAAAAAGATCCTATGATATTTTGTGATAAGTCTGATAATTTTTGCCGAAAAAGTAAAAAGATCTCGAAATTTACTATAAATTCGACTTCAAGCTCCAATAACTTTTGAACAGATCGATTTATAAAAAAATGATAGGAGACTTTTTTCTAGAGCGTTTAAGGTTGCTCGGCCAGGAATCCGTAAGTCATAATAGAATCTAAATTTGTTTTGTATTAAAATTAAAAATTTTAATACGAAAATTTATTACTATAATTTAACCGTTATCTGACATTATTATTAATTAGATTAATTAAATAATTTAATTAACAAAAACAATAAATAGTCAACGTTTGACTCAAGTATTTTTTCACTAAATGTAGACCTGGCAACATCACGCTTAACAGCTGTTTATATTTACCTTGCTGTGGAGTGTTAAGTTGTAATAGGTTATTTGTAATACCAAAATGAGTAATGAAAATCAATTTAGACACAATGGGCGATTTGCGAGTAAAGTATTGTAAATTCGAAAAATAATGGAAACGCAATGAAAAAATTCTTCTTTTTTATAAAGAAATATAAAAACATAAACCATAAACATACACAGGAATTTTTACAATTCGAAGTTGGCGCGTTTTATTCTATGCAACGTTGCCACACTGCGCTGAATCACGTGATTTATTTATTTTTAACTATGGTGGATTGATATTTTCGTGAATGTCTTATCTTTTGCATTAAAATATCTTTAAAAGTCTTCGTCAGAAAATTTTCATTTTATTTTTAACGGATTTTACGAAATTTGATTAATTGAAATAGAAATTTTTTCTTTTTTAATCTTTATAAGTGTTAGTCACTTAAATCGATATATGTGCATCTTGCCAATATTCTCTATAGGCTGCATGTTAAATTTCAATTTTTTAATAATTATTTTAACGATAACCCTTCGTTAGATCTATTTCAAAAAATTAATTTAGACGTATAAGATAGCAATTCATAACATATCAAAAAATTAGCTTTTGATCTTAAAAAGTGCATTTATGTCCGAGCAACCTTAATTCCCTACGAAATTATATCCTGAGTTCATCTGTACAATGAGCTATTACCGAGGTATAAAATTTCAAAATTAAATTTTTTTTTCCCATATTATTTGAATAGGAAATAGAAAATTGCGATGAGCGACCTCTAAATATTATAAATAAGAGTTCATATTTATCAGGCATCTTATTTCACCTCCTTGCTACTATTTAATAGGAGATTTCGAGAAAAAAAAAATCGATTTTTTTTTATCAGTACTATACAAATATTTTTCATGACGATTGTAATAATAACTAATTACTAAAAGTAATTATTGTCGAATAATAATAGAAATTTGTATTTAGATTTAACTTTAACAGTTTAGATATAATAATTGTTATCGACAATTAATAATTAGCTTATAAAAGTAATTAAGCATCAATAGTGAGTTTGGGAAAAATGTTAAACCTTTACAGTCTTTTAAATAATATCTAAAAACACATTATGTCAGAAAATAATGATAACAGGATAAAGATAATACCTACTAATACATACACATTAATGCTATCGACAGAGAAGCGTTTGCGCAGATGAGAGTTGAGCGATTCAATTCTCTGTACGCTCTGAACTGGTGTCTTCTCGTTAGTTGACTATGCAAACACAGTATAAACGAGCATGAGAACAAGGATAGCTCGTTAGTGCCAAGCACAATAATTGAGATAAGGGCCTCCTTTATAAAGCTTCCACAATTTCGTATGTATTGCTAGCAAACTTGTGATAAGCTTGTACTATTTTACAGCCAATATTTACTATATTTAACAGTCTCGTCAATCTATGATTAACGTCATATCCGCAATTTTAAATTACACCTTATTATAAAACAAAATCCCAGGACTCATGTTTAAATGCTTCCATACATGATAAGTTATCACTCTTATTTTTTACAAATTTTTGTAAATCACAGAAAAAAATTATGCTTAAAATTTTATAGTAGTTTGTAAATTTCTTTTATTATAATTTTCAGCCATGATTGTGATTTATTAAAAAAAAAAGTTACTTTTTTTTATTAAAATTGAAAATGTAAAAAAACAAAATTTATAACTTGGTATATTTAAATTAATAAATATACCCTGGAAAAAAGTTCGTATATGATCATGGATAAATCATATAAAAGTGACTCATATAAAATCCTATAATATCATATAAAGTCTTATATAATCACATAAAGTTATATATACCCGGAAAAAAATGATTTTGTCTAATCATATATAAAATAACTTATATATGATTAGATTTGAAAATTGACAGAAACTGATGATATATAATTATATATAATCATGCATTAACGAATTTGAATTTGAAAAAATAATACATTATCGGTAAACTGCTATTTTGCTAAGGGGTCACCCATCCAACTATTGTGTTACCTCAATGCTGCTCAACTTTGAATATCGCTGAATTGTCGTCTGCTTCTCTAGTTTGCTTTACACTTATAAGTACTTACAATCCATAGTATTACTTAAATCAAATGATCAAATTTATATCCTACACAAATAATGTACCAAATATGTTCAAATTTCATCACATTTGTATTAAATTTTGTGAATCTGTGATGTGAAATTCTCAAAATCTTGTATAAAATTTTGCGAAACATTGAATAATTCCACGAAATCGTATGGAATCCTATTGATTGAACAATTGCGATACTAAACTTTATAATCTTATTATGAAAAGATTTCAAACTATTGTAACATTTTCATTTTAAATGATGTTTTCGGTATATCATTTTAAAAAATCGGTCTATCAGTTGACCCTGCGGGCAAGCCCTAAAACTTCCCGCTGTTTTCGAGCTCCTTGAGCTCAAAAAAATTGTTGTGAATACATTTTTGAGCTCTTTGACCTCGAAAATACTTTTGTATGCGGTTGTTTTCGAAAAGAAACGTTTTTCTAACTTTTTTTCTTCAATGATATTTCTCAAACGAATGGACCGATTGAGACGGTTGAGGTGGCAATCGATGCGTTTTATTGAGTTCTAGAGCTGATTAGATTTTAAAATTGATTTATCTAGCTGTTTTTGAGAAATTTCAAAAAAACTAAAAAAAGATTTTTTTTAAAATTCTTTTGTTAACGTTTCTCTTGAACGAATGAACCGATTTTGATGGCTGAGGTTGCATTCGACGCGGCTTATGAAGTTTTAGAGCTGATCAGATTTGGGAATTAATCCACCGGGCAACACGTGGCCCCCCTCAAAAATTAGGTAAAAATTTTTTTTTTCATTTACGGTCAAATCATGATAACTCTGATGTTTTAAAGATATTTTAGGCTGATCTGCGATATATGAGGCGTAATGGACCTCCTAAAAAAAATTTGCTACAGGAAAATGATTATTTTTTCTAAACTAAAATGAATTAAAAAAATTTATTGATTAAAGCTCTTTTAGGTCAATAGATCATATTGTGGTTAAAATAAAAAAATAAAAATTTCAGTAAAACCGGTTATTTCAGCTAAATAAAATTTTTTTTTAATAAATTTGAAGTCCATTTATTTTCAATAAAAAAAAAAAAAAAAAAACATTTTTTTTAAGATTTTTCAGAGGGGGGCCGTCGTAGTGTACCAGAAAAAAAATTTTTTTTTTTTTTTAGTTTTGGTAAAACCTTAATGGATTTGCTTAAGAAAAGACCAAATTAGGTTGACCTATAGATTAAAAGCCATAAAAAATAATTACCGGCTGAAGGGTGCCGTCGTGCCCGGTCTCCCCTATATAATTAACAATTCAACGCAAAATATATATTTTACTTCATCATATACAACTTTCATGTAGATTTTTCATATGAATATTTAAGAAGATATTATTTTTCGTATGGAAAATTTTCTATAGAGCTTCAGTTACTAGTAATGAATTATGTAAATCCCGAGAAAAAATTTTTTCATGAAATTTTATAAATTTCATCAAATTTCACTAATGAAATTTCATAAAATTGCATAAAAATTCATAGTTTTAAAAAATTTTATGCTGAAAATCGCCTGATAAATTTTATGAAAATTTATAAAATTCTACAAAATTTCGTAAAATTCTACAGTCACCATTAATTTTTCGAAAAAAATATTAGATCACGAAAAAATTGCAATTAGATCTTACACTTTGATCTAATGGATGAAGGCATTACTGAGACAGACTATTTATATTTTTTCTTGACAAAAAGTTCCTGGCGACTGCTGGACTCGAACCTACGCCTTTAAAGTCCTTCCTGCTATCCACTGCGCCGAGCCACGTACGTGATCGCGAATGAATGAATAGTATATTGATCGAGATATGGAGTTTTAAACTTTCATACGAAATTTGATATAATTTTATAAGATTTCATGAAATTTTATATAATTCAGGAGGAACTGATAATTTCATAATGACGAGGACTATAACATATCGCGTTACAAATGCCATAAGGGCGTATAAAAAAATTTTTTTTGTTTCAGGAATGGACGTAATCATATTTTATAATGTAAGAAGGACACTTCAATATATTTCACTTGTTAGTAGATAGAACCAAACATTTATTTAACAATTGAACATTATTAAACCCGACAACTAATCGTATAATATGGACAGTTAATAATAAGTATAATAAGGGTAAGGGTGAGAATAGTTAAATAACTTCACGTTGGGTCCTCTCGGAGGGCCCCGTCGGAATGCCTCTTCTTTCGTCCACCTCGATGTCCATCTCGCCCTTCTCTAGTGGGGGTGAACCTCGTCACAGGCTGGGGATAGCTCCTGACGTCAGAGGCTACAGGCCTCAAGATGCCTACCGAGCAAAAAAGCCCGGTATTCAGGAAAGAGTAGCTTACAATAAGTATAACAGAGACAAAAAAAAGTTGTTTCCAAAAATCAAATTTTCTTTATACGCCTTTATGGCTCCCGGCGCTGGTACCGGGAGCCATGAGGGCGTATAAAAAAGATTATTTTTCGGGAATTGACGTAATTATGTTCTAAAAGTATGATACTAAAAAAAAAAAAATTTTTTTTTGTTATACTCGCTCCAAAAGTTCAACTTTTGAGCGCTGGGTGGCGACCGTAAAGGAACTCTTTTTTAGTGACTTACTATACCGTCTTTTTTCACGGCCTAGGCCGTGAAGTTTTACCCCCTCCTTTTTTTTACGAACTTTTCGTGTACACCCAGACGAAATTGAGAGAGATCGTAAAAAAAAAAGTCGCATTCTAGTGTACTGACCAATGAATTTGAGTAAACTTTAAACTTAGTTACTATTGAGTGGCGCTAATTATTTCTCTGCTGGCAGTTTATTACGAAGCGGACCTAATGTTAATAAAATAATAACCACGCCATTTTATTAACCATAAATACACGATACACGTAAATTATCAGCGTATATTTTTAAAGCAAGTAATACAAATTAGTCAATTATTTGTTTAAGAAATATCTATATTCACCTACAAGTGATTGATTGAAAAAAAAAAATAAATATTAATAAAAAAATAATTATTATGAAACTAAGGTTTTTTTGCCCTAGTGAAAATTCATAAAATTTTAATGTTGTTATTTGCATCCTATCCCTCAAAAGTTAGACTTATGGAGCGATAATAACAAAAAATATTGTACGTCATTCGGCCGTTTAGTGGCGATTTTGACAACGACTTTTTTTCGATCTTCGCTTTAATGTTAGTGACGCGAATGTTCGAAAACGAGCGTAAATTTCCGTCCGAGGCTACGCCTCGGACGTTAAAATTACGCCCGTTTCGAACCTTCCCGCCACAAACCTTAAGTTCATATCGAAATATCGTCGCTGTCAGAAAACCGCCACTTCACGGCCTTATGACGTAAATATCTATTTCACCATTTCGATTTTTTTTCATACTTAAAAAAAAAAATTTTTTCAATATTAAAATTTTTATTCGACTAACGAAAAAAATTTTCTTTTCCTAAGTTCGAACGTTTTTTAATCATTCTTCTACTTTAAGGTCACAATCACGTTGCTTCCGGACACAAATGTTTCTTTCGTCTCTATTATACTTATAGCCCGGGAAAAAATGATCAGATATAAACAGACATGAGTCTTCAGGTCTGATCAGATATGAAAAATGACCGGGTCTGATCAGACTTGGCCAGGCATGTTCAGATCTGATCAGGTATGTTCATGCCCATCCGGGGAAAAAATTATAGATAAAAAATGGCCCTAAATAATAATATATAATAATGTATAACTATATACAACTATACATAATTATTTCTATAAAAAAATAAACAAAAAAAAAAAAAAAATTCGGGCGTGTGCAGGATTTTAACCGTGGACCTCGCGCTCGAGAGTTTTACCCGCTACCCGTTGACCTAAGAGATTGACTTGAAAAGTAAGTTTCGTATGAATTTGAACTAATAAAAATCTTATACGTGATAGATTCTTGGTCAACAAAATTTTATATCTTATACATGATAGATTTTTAGTCAACAAAATTTATATTTAATTTATTAATTATTGATTTATACTTATATGAAATTATATATGTTCTATTTAATTATAACTACGTTAGCTAGATATAATTATAACTAAGTTAGTTATATTTAATTATAACTAAGATTTTAAACTTAATCCCATATATCAGGCTGATCAGACATGATCAGGCATGAACAGGTATGATCAAGCCTGAGCGTATTTAACGCTTCTGACAAGAACAGCTATGAACAGACATGAACAGGTATGATCAGACCTGAGCGTATTGAACGTTTCAGGCATGAACAGACATGAACAGGCATGGACAGGTATGAACGGCCATGATCAGGCCTGAGCGTATTCAACGCTTCAGACATGAACAGATATGAACAGACATGAGCAGGCATGAACAACCATGATCAGGCCTGAGCGTATTTAACGCTTCAGACGTGAACAGATATGAACAGACATGAACAGACATGGGCAGGTATGATCAGGCCTGAGCGTATTTAACGCTTCAGACATGAACAGGCATGGACAGATATAATCAGGCCTGATCATGTCTAATTTCAGGCCTGATCATACATGAACAGGCATGGTCAGGTCTGATCATTTTTTCCCGGGTTAGCACAGTGGATAGCGTCCCGGCCTAGTAAGCAGAACCCAGGTAGGAATCGCCAACGCTGACTATAGGCCGAGTCTTGGCCCTGTTGTCACTTGCCAAGCTTCGACAGCTAACCATTGGCCCGAGCTTCGGCCAGGGCCAGGCCCAATAGTTTAATTTTTGTTAAATCGAACCTTGGCCGCTGACCATTGGACCAAGGATCAGCAGAGGCTGGGTCCGATAGTTTAATTTTTGTCAAGCCGAGCCTTGGCAGCTGACCATTGGCCAATGCCTCAGCCTGGGTTAAATTTGTATTTAATATTAAAATTATCAACTTTACATGTATCCATATATATGTATATAGAAAAGGCCAGGGCATAACGGTCTACCGAGTATACGATTAATTTCAATAATTTTCATTTAATTAGTTATTGCTATGTACAAAACTTTAGTTAACATGAAATTTTTATTTTTGGCGGGCAAAATGGGATACCCTTTAAAAAAGTTGAAAAAAATAAATTTCTGAAAGTTGATCAAATTTCATTAAAATCAAATTTTTTATATGTAATATACATAAAGAAAAATTACATTTCCCATCATTGGTTTAATAAATCGTTTCTCCTCGATTAGCTTAATTACTAATTGTTATTTAATAAAAAAAAACAATCTTATATTTTTTATTTGTCATTATTTTGAACCCAAAAAACGTGTTTTTTGATTTTTTTGATTACAGATTATTTTGCATTTGTTTTGTTCTGGCTTCAATTATAATTAAATAAAAATTTTGAAATTTCTTTCGCTGATATATAATAAAACTTTGGTCGCTCTGATGAAGAAAAATTCTTCAACAGAGCAACTACAGCAGATAAGCGATTTCCGCGAACACCGTCGTGGCCCGTAGTTTAAACTCATGACGAAGCATGAGACCCGGGCCTCGACGACGTTCGCTAGGGTAACCTGAGATGCGACGTTGGACGATTTATAATTTTATAATTTTTTGTACTGGATCTGCGGAGACAGAGCAGTCAGCCGACAAACATCTAAGTCACCGGACCTCGGTCCGGTGACTGACTGACTCAATAATTAATTTTGTTAATTAAAACATACCTAAATGTATTAAATGTGGTGTACCATTTATTATATGACCCTAATCAAATATTGAAAAAAAATTCTTAATCACTAATAATCGACGACGGACACGCCTGGGGTCGATTGATACCTTAATGATGTCAAACCTAAACATTTAAATTATTAATATAATTTTATTTATATTTTTAATTATTCTGGGGTAATACCCCAGAATGTAACACATTATTTTAAAAATTGTATCAATTAAAAAATAAAATATAAATTTCAAATATTTTTAGTGGTCGAATTTGCCCCAGCTATAGAGAATCAGCCGAAAAATGGATTAATATATTAAATTTTTTTTAATTTGACGATAAAAATATGAAAGAATCATTTTTTCAGAATTTTTGGATGATCCATTTTGCCCCAGGTGTCATGCGTAGGGCTAAAAATGCGAAAATATATCGGATTTATAGCAATTAGACGAAAAAAAAAAAATTTTTTTTCTTTTTTAAATATTTTGGGGGTACTCCGTTTTGCCTACCCTACCCCTTTTGCCCCCTTCCCTTCCCTAGTAGTGCTACTTGATCTTACTCTTAATTTATTTATTTATATCAAATCATAAAATTACAAGTCATTACTCATCAGACAATTTTAAGTTCATTAAATAAAACTACATTTCACCTATCATCTTTACGATCTAATATTTTTGAATTAAATTATATTTAAATAATTTAACAAGCAAAAAAATCATGATTATCTGGACATCAGATTTAGCACAGTGGGTAGCTTCCCGGCCTAGTAATCAGAAGGATCTCAGTTCGAACCCCGGTAGCCCCCAAATAATTTTATTCGTTATTTCCCATTAATTCAGTAATTAGTTAATTACACTCCAATGTAATGTCGATAAAAGTGTGATCAAACTTTTTTTTAATTATATTTATCAATTTAAATAATAATATTTAAGATCGAGTGTTACGTCCAGACAGACATAACATACGACAGTCCCTTAATTTCGAGTCAAGACACTTAAGTCCTTTACTCGGGTAACGGGGACCACGTTATTCGGTGCTGAGCATGGATATGGGTCAGGAATATGTATACTTTTCTTAATGTTAAAATAAAAATGTCAGGACTTACAGATACAGGTAGTTTTATTGAGTCTCAAGATGTTTGTTGTTACAATACAACAGGTGATGGCTGCTGTAGCTCTGTGTTAGCTAGACAATCGGTTGGACACCCCGTGGCGAGTTGGACCCGCTTGATTGGCGTGAAGCGGAGGTGATTACGCTGAGTTTAGTCTTTTGAGGTGACACCGGATCGTTCACAATTCACTTTCACTGATTTTCGGAAGTTAAATTAACACTTGCACAGAAGGTTAGGCAATTTCTAATTCAACCCGCACTATTCTCGTGATCGCGAGTTCCGAACCGGAGGGATAATTGCCGTTTTAATGAGTATAATTGGAATTATTAAACAAGGCCCCGTCTTCAAGGAAAATGGCCAATAATTAAATACCGGATTTAATAATTAAACGACTCTATGAATGAGTTAGAATCTTCTTTATTCTTTAAATAAGTAAAGAGAATTCGCGACTTGGAGTTACGCTGCACCTTAATTCGTTGGAAAGATGTTAAACGATTAGACTGGATGTTCAAGACTGAGTAAAAGAGTTTAGATAATTATTGGAATTTCCAGTTTTACTTGACGGTAGTAGAACGATTAGATTGATATTATAGGAAAAAGGCAAAAAGACGCTGGTTTGACTTAACTCGGCGGCAAGCGGCGATGGTAAGCGCAGGCCAGCTGCCAGCTGCCGGCTGCCGGCTTACAATAGAGACGACTTATTCCTTATATATTCTCGCGGTTTTTTTGGTAATTACGGGGGCTAATGGAGGAAGGGGTGAATTACAAAAGTAAGTGCTCTAGTTTTTCTGGGGGACCAATGCACATTCGGCTTATCGGTGGTTGGATGGACATCATGACTCTTTGATAAGAGGAGATAACCACATAGGTCCCCAGGAATGAGAGAGTAACCAATCAAGAGTCATAAGTGGGTATTCCCCAAATTGTGATTGCTAGAGATGGGCGGATCGATATGGTGATCGAGTAGGTGGCCGATCGAAGATAGGATACAATAGAGGAAGTAATTGGGCAGTGCCATGGGGAGGGGAGTTTTCCATTTCGGGACTCAGAACTGGGTATAAGGAGTAGGGGCGTCAAAGTCAGGTGACTACAGATTTGGTGGACAGGTGAGGTAATTAAGACGAAACGTAAAGGGTTGGCTCTTATCGAAGAAGACGTCACGGTTAGTTAGCGAGCGGCTTTATCAAAGACCTTGATAAAGTGAGTTTTATAGGCTGGAGGAGAAGGGGGGTCAAGGGGGGGGGTATGGGTAATTAGACTGTTCGACTTTTATTGTCTGATTCCTATACCGGATGTGGTTTTTATATATTTCGGCTATAAAATGAACTATCCGTCTCGATATTGACACAGCTGCCCAAAAACTGGTGTTAAAGATGTTACCGCGATTTATTATTCTTTTATTGAAGAGCAATGTGTGTATTGTCGTGTAAAAGATATTAAAATATGGATCGACTCTTGATTGAACAAAAGACCGGATGCCTGGACAAATAGAGGCTAGTGGAAGTTTGGTGGCACTCTACGGGAGGTAAAGAGTCGCGGTTGGAGATTCTTTGTGCTAGACTCTTAGTCAACGTTTAAGTTGTAACTCTGCTATGATTCTAATGTGGTGATGTTTGACTCACACACCTACATTTCGGTGGTCTGATTAGAGATTCTTTTGTCAACCTTCTGTGCAGCTGTTCAAGATAAAAGCGAGAGAACAAAAAGGCTACCAAATGAAAGTTGCTTCGCGCAAGAAACAAATTTTATTCTGTACGAAATTAAATTATTTAAAGTTTTCCCGGAATATATATATTTTTTTTTTGCTCGATCCCGACGTAACACGAGCATTGGATGAGCCTTAAATTTTTTGCTTCCCGAGGTTTGGCCGAGGCTTGATTATTTGTTTCTCAAGCCTTGGCCAAGGCTCGTTTTTTCGTTTTCCAAGACTCGGCCGAAGCTTGATATTTTGTTCCCCAAGGCTTGAGACATGGACATCATCCAAGGCTTGGACCAATGCTCATCCAATGGTTCAGCCAAGGCTCGGGGCTCTGGCATGATGACTGGCCAATGTCTGGTCCGAGCCTTGGCCAATGGTCCCTTCCTACCAGGGAAATAACTAAAGAACGTCTCGGTATTTCGAAAAATGTTTGAAAGATAATTTATATGAAATGAAATTATCTTCACAAAAGGTCCTATGACATTTTGTTATGTCTAATAGTTTCGCCAAAAAAGTCAAATAATATCGAAACTTATTGTACTTTAAACTTTAACTTGAAAAAACTTATGACTCTGTAGATTCATCAAAATATGATCAGAGACCTTTTTTGTAGAGCGTTAAATTTTCTACAAAAATGTGTATTAGTCTATTCGATCTCTATATCTGTTAACGATTTATAAATACTCAAAGCTTTAAAAAAAAAAGTTTCCTGTGTTATTTAAATGAGAAAATCGAATTTTTCAATGAGCTGAATCTGTAATTGAGATTGAATTTTTTTTCTTGTGCGAAAAAATTTTTTTTTGTGTTGAACTATGATTTTCCCCACATGCACATGCATAAAAAATGTTGCTCTGAAATGATGCACCTTAATATATATAAACCACTACTTACTTCGATAGAGGATAAAAAAAAATATTTAATATAAGAATAATTAATTTTATTATAAATTACAAGCAATCAAGGGTGCAACTAAAAAATTAAGTAAATAATGAATTTTATTGAGTATTTTATGTATGCCTTTATTGGAGTTTGGACGTCTATCTTATAAACCACTAAACTTTTACACTAACAGTGTCGAGAAAACGAGTGAGATAAGCGAGAAAGTACAGAACAGCTAGGGTGAGAACAGAAACACGGTATTGACATTGACTTTAATTCGCTTACCTAACCGGAACGTCACGAAGCTCAGCTTCATAGCGGCATTGATCCAGGTGTGTCGCAGTTTGACTCCAACTCCGACTAAGCCCGGCTTGGGCTGACTTGAGACCTGGATCCTGCCGATATACATGCTTTACTGTTCACTGTTCGTTGAATATATCCTCTACTATGGATTTACCACCATGGATTCCAGTTTACATTCACTCGAATATAACTTTCTAATCCTTTTTTTCTGTAGAACACACATATTTAATCTCATTAATAATAATAATAATAAAAATAATGTTAATAAATGTTTTTCAGGCTCATCCGATCTATTTTACAATTTTTTTATTGATAATATTTCATAAACCCAATGTTAACATCTTCAGATATTTGAAAACTATAAAGGGGCCGTTCATACAATACATCACGCAAAATTTTAACTTTTTAGACCCCCTCCCCCTCTTCATCGCGCTATGTCACATTTTCTGCGGTCCCCCTATCAATATTGCATCACGCAAATAATAGACCCGCCCCTCATTATGACGGAAATATATGCATAGAAATGCTAGAAATAATCATTTAACAAATAATTCTCACAAGTATTATTTAAACTCCTACAAAAACAAAGTCGCAGACCTATACTATAGTCTACAGCTGTGCAATGACAAGATTGTTTTAAAAATTTCTGACCTGAGAAATGATCAATGTTCTCAAAAATAATTAGTTTATTATTGTGACATTTAATATAATATATAATTATGTTTAAGTACATTGTATATACTTCAACGTTATAATATAATATTGAGTTATTTGACGCGACACATTATTAGTAAGCATAATGGAGCAATCAATTTGTATGCTAAGTGTCAATCCTTACTGGATAGACAAACCGCTAGTGTTATGTGACATAGCTAATATCTCTTGAGTGAACTACATTGATAGCTTCATCTATACAATAATCATAGATCAATTCTAGTATTTAAGATCAAATATAATCCGATCAAATGACAGGTCAATTTTTTTTTATAACTTTCCGCAGAAAAATTTAGAATAAACAAAATGTAAGTTATTGATTTCAGTCGAATTTTCAAAAGTCGATAATAAAATTCTCAACTGACGTTGATATTTTTATTTCAAGATAAGCTGTTCTGACTATTTGCATGATGATGTCCGAGAGTATAAATAGGTTATGTATATGTGTGTGTACGTATTTAAATATTTCCATATCTCTCGAGCATATTGACTGATTTAGATCAGCCTTGTGTCAATCAGAAGGGTTCATCAATAAAAAAATGTAGTTGAAGATTGCGATCAATAGTTCAAGTAGATTTCAAATTATTTTAAAAATGAATTTTATCAAATAATTGTTATTTTGTCGATTCACAAAAAATTTTTAAATCAATTAATTTTTTCTAAAGATATTGTTGCTGAAAAAGTTTTAGAAATAGTAATCTTAGATAGAAAAACACAATAAAAAAATACAGTTTCATATAGGAGCCAGGGCGGGTAAAACCCCATGCAGGAGCTGCCAGAGTTGAACGACGGGGCCCTTCTTGGCCCAGCACGGGGGAACCTAGTTTGGCACACCTATATTGGCCCATGCTTGGCTCAAGATTAGGCACTCAGTCCTGGCCGTTACAATGATTACCCGGGCTTGGGCAATGACTGGGTTCCCCTTTCTTGGCCATCCAATGGCAAGCCAGACTTGGGCCAAGACTGGGTAACCTAGCCTTGGCCATCCAATGGCCAGCCAGACTTGGGCCAAGACTGGGTAACCAAGCCTTGGCCGTGACAATGATTACCCGAGCTTGGGCCAAGACTGGGTTTCCCTGCCTTGGCCGTCCAATGGCAACCCAGACTTGGGCCAAGGTAGGATTACCCAAGTTTGGCTATACCTATGGTTTAATAAGTAGATCATATTAATGTATCAATTCAACATTAATAGGTTCATCCAGTAGCTATTGTTCGGACCCAGCAATCAGAAGGACGGCAGTTCGCGCCCGGAGCCCAGCAGAATTTTCACCGAGTTTTTTTCACATCATCTACCTCCTTTAGATAGTTTAAACGTTAATGATAATAAATTCTAAGAGGTTAATAATAATAAAATTTTTTTTTAATTAAATTTATCCGTTTTCTCGAAGCATGGGCAAGGTCTGGCAACAAAGTCTGGGCCACGACTGGCAACGAAGCATGGGCCAAGTCTGGCAACCAAGCATGGGCCAAGCCTAGCAACCAAGTCGGGCCCCCTGTTATCATTCCAGAGTCCTACCAAGGCTGGGCCAAGGCTGGCTTACAAGCTTAGGCCAAGGTTCTACATACTTGGGCCAAGTCTGGGCCAAGCCTGGGCCCGTCGTACTTTCCTCTCTGGGACGGGGACGGATAGGCGAAACGATCCACCCTAAAAATTTGATCAAAATTTTTGTTTTTTTCAAAATTGTATTTAATCGTCATTTATGATACTTATCATCATATTTGTTTGATTTCGAGTGTCCCAAAATTTTCTTTCAAAATTATTCTTTAAAAACATTTTATTGCCTTTCAGGATTTTTTCAGTAGATCCAATGTATTGTTGGCCACGAAAAATACATGCGGTATCTTCTTCGCTACAATATTAAAATTTTTATATGTTATTTATCTTTAAAAATTTTGTTTATTCGACATCTTTATTAACTAACGATATTACAAATCACCGCTTTCACTTAAATTAGACATTAAAAATTTAATTTAGTGATTTTTTTTTAAATAAAAGGAAGAAAACCGGAGTCGTACGTTCAGCCTAACCAAAAAAAAATGTTTTTTCTTTATGGCAACCGGAAATTTGGTTTAATTACTTCAAATATAAGTCAAAAGAAGAAAATTTGCCACTTAAGCAGCACAAAAAAAAATATTATTGACTTTTTGTTGAATTTAAGTTAATAAATGGTTACTACACTGTAAAAAATCGGTAGTGCATTCGGAGTGAATCCAGATTTAATGTCAATTCGAAATCACTCCGCATTCACTCCGCTACTCGGAGTTCCGGAGTTTTTAAAAATATCACTCCGCATGTGGAGTGAATTGGGAGTTTTTTTTCGTCATCTCAAACAATATTTTCACTGTAACTAAAGAAAAAAAATATAGTCACTTTTTTGGCCGACTTAAATGGTTACATACTAACAAATTATTGCCTTAAATTTAACAAACAGTCAATTTTTTTTTTGTGCCGCCTAGGCGTATTCAAATCCACAAAAATCAATTACTTCCTTAGCGGCCTTGCTTTGCCTACCTTTCTCCTAATAGTACAGTGCTTCGAATAAAAAATTGTAAAAATTTGACGAAATTCTGTAAAAATTATAGTTTTCAAATCTATCTCATTTATTGAATCTTAAATTAAAAAACATCAGTAAATCGAAAAGTATTTTTGAGTTCGAGAAACTCAACAGCCGTATAATTTTTTCTAGCCTCAAGGCTCAAAAAAAGCAGTGACTTCTAGCTTGCCCACAGAGTAAACTATTTTTTTTATGATGTACATTGACTATTTAAAAATGCAAAACAAAAAAAAACAAATTTTTATGTAAAGTTATGAACATTCTTGATCGTGTTGATTTTTTTAAGTATACATAACGACATTTACTAAAATATCCACTTCTTTCTTATTATTTTTTCAATAGATTTTTAAGTAAAGTGTTAAGCATTATGATAATGTTAATATATAAATATTTTTAAAACTTTTGCTGTGGAAAAATAGTAATACACATAAATT
Source organism: Microplitis deprimator (assembly GCA_964016945.1). Classification (NCBI taxonomy): domain Eukaryota; kingdom Metazoa; phylum Arthropoda; class Insecta; order Hymenoptera; family Braconidae; genus Microplitis; species Microplitis deprimator. Next base: position 8,999,615 of record OZ024711.1, on the reverse strand, counting down.
AAAAAAAAAATGATACACTATTAATTATTTCGCATACTAATGCAACAGTGTAATTAGTGATATCAGTGCCATTAGTGTATTCTTCATTAGCCGCAAGAATATACAGTCATAAATGGTTTTGATGATATCAATTCGCACGCATAATATTATTTTACCATTCATTTTAATTATTCCAATATTCTATTACAACTTTATAATTTATAGCGTCATTAAATAATAATAAAGTGATACATTAACACTGTTGGTTATCGATTTATCACTACAATAATGAATACTACTGAAATACTAATCAACATCAATAAATATTTTTTAAGTGGAAAATATTAAGTATACTTTATTCTCACTTGAAAATTTTTGATTCATTCACTTGACGTATAATCGTTTTCATGGTTAATATTGCTTGCTAATATTACATAAAAATAACATTTATTGACAAAAAAAAAATCAGTAATAACAGTTAATGATCGAAAATATAAATTGATTAAAAATTAGGCAAAGCCAATTGTGCCAGTTGCTACTACAACCGACGCAATTGAAAATCACAACTAATGTGTTGGGTATTTTTTACCGATTTTTAGTCACCAATGGTTACCGATCACCAATTATACTGTAAAAAATCGGTCTGTCGGTTGACCCTGTGGGCCAGCCCCAAAACTTCCCGCCTATTTCGAGCTCCTTGAGCTCGAAAAATTGTTGTGGATACATTTTCGAGCTCTTCGAGCTCGAAAATACTTTTGTATGCGTTTATTTTCGAAAAATAACGTTTTTTACCATTTTTTCTACAACGATATCTCTCGAACGAATAAACCGATTGAGACGTTTAAGGTGGCAATCAGCGCGTTTTATTGAGTTCTACAAATGATCAGATTTTGAAATTTATTTATCGAGTTGTTTTTGAGAAATTTCAAAAAAACTAAAAAAAAAATTTTTTTTGAATTCTTTCGTTAACGGTTTCTCTTGAACGAATGAACCGATTTTGATGGTTTAGGTGGCATTCGACGCGGCTTACAACGTTTTAGAGCTGATTAGATTTTGGAATTAATCCATCGAGCGAATTAAAAGGTATTAAAAAAAAACATTTTTGAAAAAAATTTATTTTTGAAATATCTCCGAACGTACCCTACCGATTAAGCTCAAATTTTCAGTGCTTATAGTAAATAACAAGCCGCGTCGAATGACACCTTGACGATCAAAATCGGTTCATCCGTTCAAAAGTTACAGAATATTTACATACGTACGTACGTACGTACATACATACATACATACACTCGGACATCATCTTGAATTCAGTCAGAATAGCTTCCTAGAACCTCAAAACGTCGACATCTGTTGGAATTTCGATTTTCACAAATCGGGGTGAAACCAATAACTTCCCGAATTTTTGAAAATTTGCAATTTTCTTAGCGGGAAGTTAAAAATTTTCAAAGTGAATGTGGATAAAATCCAGAATGAATTTAGAGTGAACATGAAACAGATGATTTTTTATTCATTTAATCCGCTTGGAGTGAAATTCACTCGGGGAAAGAGGCAGGAGTCATTTTAACATTAGAACTCTAAATCAGTGGATGTGGATATTAATGGAATTCACATTTCTCCGAAATCACTCCGCAAAAAAAAAATATTCCTAGTTACTCCGTATGCGTAGTGATCGTTTTTTAAACTCCGCAATTTTGAGCGATGAAGTGAATTCAGATTGAAATAAAGTCCATAATCACTCCGAATTCACTCCCGAATTTCTCAGTGTAACAGTCGCTATGGATTATTTTATTGTCGTCCTCCAAGAGTTCATTTAAATTGTTACAGTGTTATCTAACCAGTGTACATGCGGAGTAAATTAAGTCCAATCGGAGTATGAGACTATGAGTATGAATGTTTTAAGATCTACACAACAGGAAAAAATAATAATTATAATATTTTATTATAATTACGAAATTATCGTTAATCGGGTTAAAAATAGTTTTATTACCTATAAAATGAGCAATGTCACTTTTATTAAACTCAACAAATCGCATCCATTTTTTATCACTTATCGAATTAAATATTTTAGAACAATATAATCATTATTTTTATTATAACTCTAATGTTTTTCATACAGTAATGGTGATACAAAATCATGGCTCTGTATATTTTTGGATCGCATAATTTTTACTATCATAATAATTAAAATTGTCATTCATTTATTTAATGACTCACTAACAGTGGCAACAAAACAGTCGCTTAATACATATCATTATTCATTTGAAACAAATTAAACGTAAAATAAATAACTTGTATTTTGTTCGGCGGGGATAGTGATAATGCGAATTATAATATTCGCCATAATGGGTGAACTAGTGCGTAAGATGTCTATGTATTGAGATAGTTGCTTGTTGATACTAATGCAAATACTGGTTAATCTATTGCAGAATTGTGATAACATGTTTTGCCTTCAATTAATTTTTATTTATCATTTTTTTGTAATTTGTTATTTGGCAATTAATAATTAATCAACATTTTTATTTAAACATGGGTGTTTCAGATGTGCAATTAAGTTGTTGCTTTTAGAAATTATATGGATCCGGTGATTCAGTCATTAATGTAGCATTATTTCAAAAAATCAATTTCAATTTATATATATTAAATAATTTTATCAATTCATAACTATTAAAATATTCATTAATTCCGATGATAATCTCTGTCCTTTTCAATTATTTGATTCTATAATTTTGCAATAATTTACAATACCAACGTCCCATTTTCTCCGACCTTTCCCTATTCATGAAAATATATATTTGTATTTTTAATGAGCATAAAAAATAGAAATAGTAAAAAGGTCAAGTGGGATCCGAGCTAACAATTGACTGTTTAAAAATAAAATATCCAATACTCGTTCGAAATTATTTTTTATTTTTTGACTTTTACACGGAAAAAAATAATCGGTAGCAGCTACCGATTATTTTTCAGTAGACGCTACCGATTATTTCGGTAACAGTTACAGAAATAATCGGTAGCCGCTACTGATTAATTTCCGGTAACAGTTACCGATTTTTTCGGTAGCGGTTACCGATTTTTTTTCGGTAGCTGTTACCGATTATTTCGGTAACTGTTACTAATTGGCAATCGGTAAGATGCCAATATTTGGATCAAGTCTCAGTAGGTTAATTATTAAAACATTGATATTTGATAAAAAAAAATAGAGTTGTTGAATTAAATAATCTAGTATTTAAATGAAATAATACATTGTCACTGCTTAAAAATATATAAACTTGTAACAAAGCGTGCTTTTTTTATTATAACTTTTTATATTTTTGCATTCAAGATCAGTATATTGATATGACGTAGAATCTATATTAAAAAGATTTATTTGAATATTTATATTAATAATTCATTTCATTAAATTGAAGAGAAAAAATTTTAATTAAAATTAAAGCTATATGAGAAATATTTATACATATATAAATAAATAAATAAATATATCGAATTATTACATTTGTTTAAATTATTTATTTTTATATTATTGGTAAACAATATACATAGAGCAGTAATAACATACAACACATAGAGTGTTTAATAAATACATCGGATAAAGTTTACAGTTAAATGAAAATAATCATAACATAATAATCACAATTTAATAATTAGCTTTTTATTCTAACTCTCTTTTTGAAATCATGAAATATAGCCTTCTGCTGAAATATGCGTTTTTATTGGCCGCAGCAAATTATCTAAATCTACTCCAATTGTTACATAGTACGTCGTACTCTAAGAATAAAAAATGTCTGTAAACCATTAAGGTTAGAACTAAATGACATACCAAATAAGCATAAATGAATATAAATTTCCACTCACCATTAAATATATCATACAGGTGAGATAACCCCCACAAACTCAATAAATTGTCCATATTTTAAACTAATAAATAACACAATAAATAAATCCACAATTCTACTGACGCTTAGAAAAAAGTTACACGATTTTTTTTTAGACAACGGATTTTTTCTTTATTTTAATTTCGCTATTTTCCGCTATAGTGTGTAGCAGCGCATTTGGCACATCTTTATAATAAATACAATAGGGTAGAAGTACCGTTTTTGGCCACTTTAGAGCCAGTTTTGGCCACTTGAAAAGTTTAAAATAAAATGATTTGTAAAAAACGCAATGACATAATTAATTTTTTTGATGTGTTTGAAGATACTTTTATCATACGATTCCAATGGAATTTTTTCTAAATACATTTTCATTGATTAAAATAAGGTATTAAATGTCCAAAAATGGAAAAGTGGCCACAAACGGAACTTCTACCCTATCTTAACTATGAAGATATTGATATTTGCGGGAAGTTTTAATAATTTTATAATTACAAGCTATCCGTTTATATAAAACAAGAGCTTGGATTGAAAGTAAATAAGATTCCTAGTTAATATCAATTGATATTCAATTGAATAAAGTAAACCAAGTATATACTCAAAATATATAATTTATTTGAATTAAATACTTCAAAAATTCGTAGTATTTGAGATGACTGTGATATTTATTTATTGTAAATAAAATATCTTTAATATTAATAAAAACTTACTAAAGAGTCTTAACTCTATTAATATATTTATTATAAAGATATCGTTTTATCAGTGTACACACACACCCATTCTCAGACACTCAGACGCACACACACATTCGCCTACACTCAGACGCACACACACATTCACACACACTCGGGCGTACACACTCTTAGCACAAGCACACGTACGCGCACACACGGACACGTACGCACACTGATACCAAAAAAATCGGTAACAGCTTCCAAAATAATCGGTAATATTTACCGAAATAATCGGTAACAGCTACCGAAAAAAAATCGGTAACCGCTACCGAGAAAATCGGTAACTTTTACCGAAATAATCGGTAGCGTCTACCGAAAAATAATCGGTAGCTACTACCGATTATTTTTTTCCGTGTTGATTATAACTCTTATTTTTGTTTTACTTATAAAAAAATCTGGGCATCGGTTGGTCCCACGGGTCAGCCTCAAAACCTCCCGTTGTTTTCGAGCTCAAGGAAACATTAGTGTAATTACATTTTCGAGCTCATAAATACTCTTGCATACGATTGCTTTTTATGAGCATTTCAAATAATAACAAGTTACGTTTTATGTTAAAGTTTGATAAAATATGAATCGGAAATCATCAATAAACACGCGTTTTTTAAATTTTTATTTTCAATTATACAGTCGACTCTCTGAAAGTGTCCGCTTTTGGGGCTATAGGGGAATATATTTCCGAGAAATACAATCCCCCCAATATCACACCGTTATGCTCGATTTGTTCGTAGATTTTATTTGCAGATTCGACTCTCTCTAAGTGTCTGCCTTGAATCTGGCCGCTGTGAGACACTATTCGTGTATAGAAACTATATATATATATATATATTAGACTGTGTCAAAATAAGTTTTTTTTTTTTTTCGATTAAACGTAGGGTAACTAGTCCAGTCTGTGGCCACCCGAGTCGAAATTTAACTTCGCTTTAACCCATGCAGGAGCTGCCAGAGTTGAACGACGGGACGCTTCTTGGCCCAGCACAGGGGAACCTAGTTTGGCACACCTATATTGGCCCATGCTTGGCTCAAGATTGGGCACTCAGTCCTGGCCGTTACAATGATTACCCGGGCTTGGGCCAAGACTGGGTAACCTAGCCTTGGCCATTCAATGGCAACCCAGGCTTGGGCCAAAACTGGGTAATCTAGCCTTGGCCGTTACAATGATTATCCGGGCTTGGGCAATGACTGGGTTCCCCTTTCTTGGCCATCCAATGGCAAGCCAGACTTGGGCCAAGGCTGGGTAACCTAGCCTTGGCCATCCAATGGCAACCCAGGCTTGGGCCAAGACTGGGTAACCTAGCCTTGGCCATCCAATGGCCAGCCAGACTTGGGCCAAGGTAGGATTACCCAAGTTTGGCTATACCTATGGTTTAATAAGTAGATCATATTAATGTATCAATTCAACATTAGTAGGTTCATCCAGTAGCTATTGTTCGGACCCAGCAATCAGAAGGACAGCAGTTCGCGCCCGGAGCCCAGCAGAATTTTTACCGAGTTTTTTTCACATCATTTACCTCCTTTAGATAGTTTAAACGTTAATGATAATAAATTCTAAGAGGTTAATAATAATAAAATTTTTTTTTAATTAAATTTATCCGTTTCCTCGAAGCATGGGCAAGGTCTGGCAACAAAGTCTGGGCCACGACTGGCAACGAAGCATGGGCCAAGCCTAGCAACCAAGTCGGGCCCCCTGTTATCATTCCAAAGTCCTACCAAGGCTGGGCCAAGGCTGGCTTACAAGCTTGGGCCAAGGTTCTACATACTTGGGCCAAGTCTGGGCTAAGCCTGGGCCCGCCGTACTTTCCTCTCTGGGAAGTACTCAATATACTTAAATGCTCCTATTTTAGTACTTGAGATTCTTAAGTGGACCTACATAAATATTTTTCATACTTTATACTCTTATTAAGTTCTATGGATTCTAAAAAATCGAAATTTAACATCTTTTAAGAACCTATAAAAACTATCCATTATCATTTGGTAGGATAAATTCTAAACTTTCTAATTAAAACCTAAGTATCCTAAATATAAATAATCGTTAACTCCTAAATAAGTTCTTTAAATTCTATTTTCCTTTGTTTTCTTATTTAACATCTTTCAGTGAACCTAACTAAACCTTATGAGTATTCTATACGCTAAATAGCTCCTAAAGATTTTATAACAGAAAAGAATCATCTTTTTTTTCAAATCTAAAGGAACTATTGTAAAAAGGACACTTCAATATATTTCACTTGTTAGTAGATAGAACCAAATATTTATTTAACAATTAAACATTATTAAACCCGACAGCTAATCGTATAATATGGACAGTTGATAATAAGTATAATAAGGGTAAGGGTGAGAGTAGCTTGATGACGTCACGTTGGGTCTTCTCGGAGGGCCCCGTCGGAATGCCTTTTCTTTGTCCGCCTCGATGTCCATCTCGCCCTTCTCTAGTGGGGGTGAACCTCGTCACAGGCTGGGGGTAGCTCATGACGTCAGAGGCTACAGGCTTCAAGATGCATACCGAGCAAAAAGGCCCGGTATTCAGGAAAGAGTAGCTTACACTATTTATACTTATTAAGTCCTATAAATTCTTTCATCTCTGGTTAGGACCTAAATATTCAGCGTATGATGAATCTTAAATTCTAAACTTTGTATTTCCAATGTTACGATACACTTTTTCTTAAAGTTCAACATTTATAAATGAGTATAATTAAAGACTTGTGTTACTGTACATCTTTATTAAGTCCTAAAGATTCTGTAAAAGAGAAAACGAATTAAAATAATAACATTTAATTTTCACATTCTTAATAACAAATTGTGTATTAAATAATTTACTTGTTTATGGTTATTTAATTATTTTATCATATATTTATTTATTATTGTTTTATTCGTTTATGTTTGTTATAAAAATTGTTTAAATAACTACAAATTTGAGTATCGAATTAATTCGAATTGAAAGTAATAAGTTCTTCTGTAAATACAGCAAAAATTTCACCAGTTACTCTCTAAACATGAATTAGTGGGTATCAGGCGTTTTGAGCACCTGACAAAATATCCCCGACAAAATATCTCCGGACAAAATATCCCCATGACAAAATATCCCTCGACATAATATATTCAAGACAAAATATCGTCAAGACTAATCATTTCTTGACATAATAACTATAAAATGAAATATCCCGGAAGGATAAAAAAAAAAAAAAATGTACTGATGATTACTTTTTTAACCCTAAAAATTTTAGATTTCATGTTACAAGTGACACACATTTAACGCCTGGATTGAATTGTATCCAAATTTAGTGAATTACTTCCTCAATATATATTTATAAGTATTTATTAATTGTATAGTTATTTGAATTTTGGCGATAAAATTTTCATTCAAAAATTAAAATTAAAGATAATATTTCGTAATTAATGAATCTTTTAGTATTGGTTTAAATAATACATATTTTTATATATTTAAATTAAGAAACAAAGTAACGAAATAGATCGAAAAGTAATGTTGTTCAATAATTTAATGCAATAATACGTGTGATATTTAGAATCAAAAAATATGAAACTTAAATAGGTAGTTTAATAATATAAAATTAATGTGATTATTTATTTTGATATAATGTAACATATAATGTTAAAAATGGCAAATTGTTATTATTATATAGATATATTGTCATTAATTAGATAGTAAACAAATTCATAATATCATTTGAAATGGTGTATCAGTAATTATTTGAATTTTTTTGATAATTGAAGTTAATAATGTTTAATAAAGTTTTGTGTTATTCAATAATTTCATTAATCAGTATTTTATTTCAAAAATTTATTCTTTCAGTATATTTATATTAGAGATATTATGTCAGGAAATGATTAGTCTTGACGATATTTTGTCTGGAATATATTATCTCGAGGGATATTTTGTCATGGGGATATTTTGTCTGGAGATATTTTGTCGGGGATATTTTGTCGGGGATATTTTGTCAGGTGCTCAAAACGCATGGAACCGAATTAGTGAATATTCACTTATTTTCACTATTTTCACTTATTCATGTTTAGAGAGTACCCATAACTTTTGATGACAAATCTTTTTATGATAAGCAACGATAATAGATAGTAACAACAATATCAATGATATATGGTCAACCTTTACAGCTGCAATTAATAAGGAAAGCACTAATAAACGAAAGTCCACTATCGATGAGAATAATAATGAAGAAAATAAAAAATACACTTGTGACACTGATTCTCTGAAATAAAAAAAAAATTTCATTTTTGCGGGCAAAATAGGGTACCCCCAGAAAAATGTAAAAAAAAAAAAAATTCTGGATATTAAATGAGTTTGATTTCATTACAATTTTTTGTAAGTTATTTATATTAAGAAAAATTAAATTTTACACAATTATTGGATGCAAAGGAAGATAAAAAAGTTTTTAATATTTTTTATCATAATACAAAAGTCATTAACATTTTTCGACCGACATTCGATTTTTGAAAAACTTTAACGAAAAAAATTGAAAATAATGCTCAATTATATTTACAAAAGTAATTTTGGAATGGTTAAAATACATTTAAAAAAATTAAAATACATATAAAATTTAACAAAAACATTTTTTTCCTGGGATGGAGTACCAATAGGTTTTCTAAAAATACTTTGACCACTGTAGAATGAATAGGACTTGATAAGATTCTGGATTATGCTTAGGCTCTACAAAGTATTTACAATTTAAAATTTTTACGCCTATTTAACGACTGAACATGTCATTTTTTCCCGTAACCAACATTTAGAGGTTTTATGTAGGAGTTGTTTTTCTATAAAAAATAAGTACTCGGTAAGTCCTTTTCGTTCTTAATTTTAGAATTTCTAGGTTCTAGAAAGGTTTTAAATTTCGACTCGGGGCACCCACCAGTGAATGACCGGTATGCAGAAGAATGATCATAATAATTTTAAAATTTAATTAAAAGTTATTATTTACTTATAAATGTAATCTTACATGTCTTTATTATTATTAAATCACAACGAATTGAAGTGATTTATAAAATTATCATTGAAAATAATAAAGAGTTATAAGAGAAATATTGAATTTGAACATAAACGTTTGAAAAAAATCATTTTTAAAAACTATGTGTTTCAATAGTAGTAATTGATTTTTTTATAAAACAGTAAATTTATAATCATTTACATAAGTAAATTAATTAATAAAATTGACTTCGGATACGTGAAATCAACGTAAATATTTTGTTTTTATTAATTTTATGTTGGTCATTCACTGGTGTACTTTATTACTGTACTAGGCCAGTGAATGACCGACAAGTCATTTATTGGTAAATCCAAAATTTGTCAAACCCAGTGAATGACCGTGTTTGTTTTTGTTCGTTCGTTGATTTTATGGAATAAAAACGGCTTTCGAATTTAGGTCAACTTTTTGTTTCGTATTTTTTGAGAATTTAAAAAAAAAAATTTCATAATCGGTTATATCCACCGAAAATATAATCTTGCACCTTGTTTACGTGCGCATCGACTAGACTATTCAGGTTTAAAAAGTATTTGATACATAATTAAAAATTTCTAAGACTAGCCAAATCATTTCATATCATAGCCGGTGACAAAAACTCAAATATTATTTCAGGATTAAAAAGTATTCAGAATGATTAAAAATTTATAATACTGGCCATATCGTGTAATGTCATAATCGGTGGCAGAAATTCAAGTATAATTTCAGCGTTAAAAATTATTCGGAATGAGTAAAAATTTTATATTCTGACGCTTTTACAGTAGTAAGAATAATTTGATATGATTAATCGTGAAATTTCAAAAATGATTTATATGATTTCGAAGGATTAAAAATGATTAAAAAATCAATCCTTCTTAATCCTATCAAATGATTTTGTTTAATCAGGGTACTGAGTGTCAAAAAAAAATAAATAAGACTGTAGAAGAATAAGATTCAATTTATGAAATGAAAGATTTTTTCGTTAATTTTATCATTTTATTTCTTAAACATTGTTTGTTCTTTAAATTTCAAAGATTGTATATCTTTAACCAATTCAAACATTAGTAATAATAATTTAAAAGTGTTAAATAATTAAATTAATAATTTACGTTAATCAAAATTTGTTAACTATATAAATATGATAATTAAACAAGTGTACTTTAATAAGTATGATTTCATTTTAAACAGTTGAAATTGTTGAGGTGATATTATTATAACTAACGAGTATTTTTCCGCATTCAAAATGATTATTTTTACAAAAACACAATAGCTATTTTCATCCATTGGTACTGTGATTATAAGGATTCGTTCAATGAAATAATAAAAATTTAACAAAACACTAAAATTGGTGTTTTTTCCTGCTTAAAATTATTAATTTATCGGTCGGATGCAATAAAAGTTTCTAGGAAAATTAACCCGGGAAAAAATTTTATGAAGATTTATAAAATTTCACAAAATTTTAACAAATTTTATGAAATTATACAAATGAAATTTGGTGAAATTCTATGAAATTTTATAAAGTTTCATCAAATTTTATGCAATTATATATAATTTTATAAAATTCTATATAATTTGATGAAAATTTATGAAGTTTTTATAAATGTTTATAAAATTGGAAAAAAACTTATGAAATTTTATCAGAAACCATGAGATTCTATGAAATTTCATAAAATTTTGCAACATTTCATATAATTTTGTAAAATTTCATAAAATTTTGTGAAAGGCCAAAACTTCGTTTTTGTAAAATTTCATAAAGTTTTACATAATTTCATAAATTTTTATAAAACTTCATAAAGTTTTATAAAATTTTACACAATTGTTATGAAGATTCCAAGGACTTAGTGGTATAAAATTTTATATATTTTTACAAAATTTCATTAAATTATGTAAAATTTTATGCAAATTATCTCTTGGTTTCTATTTAATTTTTAAAAATATCTACAATTTCATAGTTCAATAAAACTACATAATTTCATGAAATTTCAAGAAATTTTAGAAATTAAAAAAAAAAATTTTACAATACTTCTTCGGATCTTGGTAGTAAATATGTAATTGTTATGATATTTTATATAATTTTATGAAATTTTATAAAATTTCATACAATTTTAGAAAAATTTATGAAAGCATACCAATAACTCCTTGGAATTTTGATAACAATTTTGTAAAACTTTATGAATTTTTCTGAAATTTTATAAAACTTCACGAAATTTTATCAAATTTCATAAAATATTATGAAAATGATCTTAGGGTTTCCATATACAATTTTATGAAATTTTTTTAAATTTTTATAAAATTTTTTCAGATTTTATAAAATTTCATGAAAATATTTTTTCCCGTGTTATTATATCGCGTTACAGATGCCATAAGGGCTTATACACGGAAAAAATAAATAGGGGCTGCAACAGAACTTTTCTTGTTGTAGCAACAGGATTTTTCCTGTGGAATTAATAGGATAAACTAGTTTCATGCACCAATTGTTTTTGTCCGTATGATAAAATTTCGAAATTTGAAATAACATAAAAATTTACATAAAAAAAAAATCTCTGGTGTTATAAGAGCGGGAGGGGCAAAACGGGATACTTAAGGAAATACCAAGTTTTCGAGGACTCAAATACGCTAATTTTTTTTTTTCTAATGGTATTCAAAGTAAATAGAAAAAATTTTCAGTTACCGTTAAAACACAAAATTTTTTTATTTTTGCGGACAAAATTAGGGGAGACCGAGGCAAGGAGGCCCCCGTGAAATTTTGATTAAAAAAAAATTTTTTTTTCCGTCTAATTACTATAAATCCGATATATTGGCGCATTTTTAGCCCTACATATGACACCTGGGGCAAAATGGACCAGCGGAAAATTTTGAAAAAATTATTTTTTCATGTTTTTATCAAAAAAAATAAAAAAAAAATTAATATATTTCCACATTTTCAGCCCTACACATAACACCCCGACTAGAAATTGTCCCAATACAAATATTGGGTCCCAATTGGGAATCGCTGTGGCATGCCCAGTAGGTCTATCCCAGTCGGAACCCGATCGGGAACATTGGGATATCCCAATGCAACAATTACCTACCCAACTTCAGTTTTTCCTGAGTGGGGCCTAATCGGGACCCATTGGGATAGCCCAATGCAAAAATAACTAACTTTTATTGGTTTTGCCACATCGGGACCCAGTTGGGAACTTATTAGGGTAGCCCAATGCAAAAATTATTATTATTTTAATAACTTTGATGATTTATATACAATCTGAAATGCTCAAAATTTGTTATTGAAAAATTTTTTTTTTCGAAAATTTAATAATAAAACCAATTTGTTTTTTTACGCTCGTATACAATATTTATGTTAAAATTACTTTTTTATTAACAATTTGGAATTGTTTATAAACAATTTCATTTTATTAAATTTATTTAATTTTCAAATCAAATTATTTTCACTTCTTCTGAACAGGATATTCTGTTTTGTGTCCCTCCCTTCTCTGTTTTCTATTTTTTCTAGAATGATTTTGATTGATTACAATTTTGATTAAATTAATTTTACTTGATTTACTTGAAGTACCCGGAGGTTTCAATTTGGTAATCCATCGACCGTAAAATTTTTTAATTATTTTTAATTAGAATGTTGTTTACTGGCTAAAAATTAAACAAAGTACAAAATAATAATATATTTATACAAAGAGTACGTAGATTATTGCATCACGGATTTTTAATTTCTTCAAGTTATTCTTTGGTATTATGATAAATATACTATTTACACTCTCGCGATCGTATACGTAGGTCAGCACAGTGGATAGCGTCAAAGACTTTGGATCTGAAGGATGCAGGTTCGAGCCCAACAGTAATCGGGATTTTTTCATCAATCAAAATCATGTAAATGCCTCTAAGTAACGCTTCTAATACAATAGATTACATTTCAGAACTAATTAAAATTATTTTATTTTTTTTTCGAAATTTAATATTTTTTTGAATAGGGATCGTACGTTTGGGAATACGTTGGTCTTACCCAATTGGGAACCTATAGGGATTGCCCGATCGGGACCCAAGTACGTTTCTGCGTTACATCCCAATGTAGGGTCCCCATTGGGCAACCCAATTGGTTCCCAAGTGGGTGTACCTACAAATTTCTAGTAGGGACCTGGGGCAAAATGGATCAGCCGACAATTCTGAAGAAATGATTTTTTCATATTTTCTGGCTGATTCTCTTTGTCTGGGGCAAATTTGGTCATTAAAAATATTCAAAAATTTATTTCACCTTAAAAAATTTTTTTTGAGTAACAAAAGTAAAAATAGTTTTCAATACTAAGAAATACGTTTTTAACGATCAAAACAATTTAAAAAGATAAAAAAATTTATCATTTTTTTGAAGGAGGCCTACTTGCTCCAAAAAAAATAAATTTTTTTTCAGAGTTTCGGCAAAATGTCTTCAAATTTGTTCAAAATAGGACAAAAGTAAAGTGATCTGATGGTTGAAAGCCACAAAAAGTAATAACCGACTTAGGGAGGCCTCCTTGCCCCGGTCTCCCCTGTCCTTTAAAAAAAATTAAAAAAAATTCCGGATTTTAAATGAATTTGATTAAGTTCAACTTTTTTGCAAGTAATTTACGTTAAGAAAAATTATATTTTACATGATTATTGGATACAAAAGAAAAAAAACAAAATTTTAATAGATTTTATCATAAAACAAAAGTCATTAATATTTTTCAACTGCAGTCGATTTTCGAAAAAGTTTAACAAAAAAAATTCCAAATAACGCTCAATATGGCGCATGCGCAATACAGTAGCCGAGTGATTGGTTTACATTTAAACCGAGTTTTCGGCTTAACTATCTTAAAAAAATGTTTCACAGTGATTAAAACTATTGATGATTTTTGTTGAAATTTAAATTTCTGTCAAAATTAAATTTTTTTTTTTTAATTTTTTTTTTAAGCTGATGAAAAAATCTTTTTTCGAAAATTTCAATTTTTTTTAGTCTTGATTTTTTTTAAATTTGGATTTTTTTCATATCGAAATTCATAACTAAAGAGAAATTGATTTTCATCTAAAAAGTCCGTATGTGCATGAAATCAGTTTCTTATCCTGTTGTACAACAGGAAAAGTCCTGTTGCCACAACAGGAAAATCCTGTTTTGTTAACAGGACAAAATCCTGTTGCAACAACAAGTCGGCGTCCTGTTGCAGCACCTCTTTTTTTTCCGTGTACCTGCAAAATATACCGCAGATGAGCCATAAGGGCATATAAAAATTTTTTTTCGAAAATTGACGTAATTATGTTCTATAATAGAGACGAAAAAAATTTAGCGTCCGGAACCATCGTGATTGTGACCTAAAAGTATAAGAATGATAAAAAACGTTCGAACTTAGGAAAATTTTTTTCGTTAGTTGAATAAAAATTTTAACTTTGAAAAAAAAAAAAAATTTTCTTTCAAGTATAGAAAAAAAAACGAAATGTTAAAAAAATTTTTTTTTGTTAGCATTAACTTTTAGAATATAATTACGTTGATTTCCGAAAAATAATCTTTCTTATACGCCCTCATGGCTCCCGGTCCCAACGCCGGGAGCCATAATGGCGTATAAAAAAAAATTGATTTTTGGAAACAAATTTTTTTGTCTTTGTTATACTGATAAAATATAATTACGTAAATTCCTGAAAAAAAAAAAAAATTATACGCCCTTATGGCATCTATGATGCGATGTGTTATATACCTCATTATGAAATTATCAGTTCCTCCAAAATTATATAAAATTTTATAAAATCTTATAAAATCATACCAAATTTCGTATGAAAGTTTAAAACTCCATATCTCGATCAATATACTATCTATTCATTCGCGATCACGTACGTGGCTTGGCGCAGTGGATAGCAGCAAGGACTTCAAATCGAAAGGACGTAGGTTCGAGCCCAGCAGTCGCCAGGAATTTTTCGTCAATAAAAAATATAATTAGTCTGTCTCAGTAATGCCTCCATCCATTAGATCAATGTGTAAGATCTACTTGCAATTTTTTTTTCAAAATCTAATATTTTTTTCAAAAAATTAATGGTGACTAGAATTTTATGAAATTTCATAAAATTCCATGAATTTTGATAAAACTTCATCAGGCCATTTTCAGCATAAAATTTTATAAAATTTAATGAAAAATTTTTTCCCGGGAACTTCGTCAGAACTGAATTCGTTAGTCATTTACTGGATTATGCCCGGTCATTCAATGGACGAAAGCAGTGCTGCCAGAACGTGTGATATTTTTACCCCCTCCTGCCATTACACTCAATGCTATTTCACCTCAGGAGGGGGTAAAAATATCGCACGTTCTGGCAGCACTGGACGAAAGCAGTCATTCACTGGGTCTTTACATTTTACGCTGATTATATTTAATTTTATAAAAACTATAATGAAATAAATAAAATATCATGATAAATATAAAAAGATAAATGATGTAATGCAATGCAATTATAATGGCTTGACTGAGTTTCTGCGAAATATCTGCCACTACAACAAATTGGTCATTCATTGGGCAGTTTACCCTATCTTAAAAGTTTCTTCAATATGAAAAAAAAAATTCTCCTAAAGTTTGAGCTCAACATCTCAAAAATTGAGCTGGCGCAAAGGAGGGTCTCCTTTCCCATTTAAATAACATTGTAAAATTTTTTTTTTTTATTTTCGAAATAACTACACGAAGAAATTTTTTTTTTAATTTTGCTTTTGACTTTCTTATAGGAAATTTAATTCTCTACAAAATTGTCTATGTCTATTTTTTTTCTAAACTCAACAGAAACGAAGTTACAGAGGGCCGAATAGGAGGAAAAAAATAATTAATGAATTAATAACAGAAAAAAATTTATTATTTCAACTTATTAATAAATTAACTCAGTTCACTTCATTATTCATCTAAAATTTTCGAATTCAATATTGTTTCGAATTAATAACAAAACAAAATTTACAATAAAACAGAAGTTAAATATAATTAAAATTAATTTCTGTTTTAATTATAATTATAATTCATAGAAATGGACAAAAATGGACATGGACAATTTTGTAGAGAATTAAATTTCCTATAAGATAGTCGAGAGCAAAATTAAAAAAAAAATTTTCTTCGTGTAGTTATTTCGAAATTAAAAAAAAAAAAATTTTACAATGTTATTTAAATGGGAAAGGAGACCCTCCTTTGTGCCAGCTCAATTTTTGAGATATTGAGCTCAAACTTTAGAACTTTTTTTTATATTGAAGAAGCTTTTAAGATACGTTTAATCGAAAAAAAATAAAAAACTTATTTTGACACAGTCTAATATATATATATTACGATGGTTGCGGACATATACAGAGGGTTTAAAAAAATTAATGACTGTCCATTGGTGGGGGAACGACTAAACGTTAAAATGGGGGGAAGGAACATTTTCAAAGTGGCCATATAGAGAGAGTCGACTGTATTCAATAAAATAAATGTATTCCATCAGAAATCGATGTAAGTGATCAAAATGAAGATTGAAATGAGTTTTGACTCAGATCAGAGCGTTATAATATATAAAATACCTGAAAACAATATTAAAAACGGTGTTTTTTCAATTTTTTAGGTAATAATATGATTTGAACTAAAGAAAGAGTTACATTACTGTATGTATAATGATCCAAGAGACCATAAAGATAAAGTATAAGCATGATTTTGAATACATTTTAGTACATTATATGATGATTTATCAGGGAAAAATAACATAAAATGTTATTTTTCAAACTTTTCGCCGCCGATATCTTGTGATCTAATCAACCGATTTTGACGTTCAATGTGACAAGAGGCGCATTTTTTTAGTTCTAAAGCTAATTAGATTTTAAAGTCGTTCAGTTTCACCGTTTTGAAGATATTTAGAAAAAATCATTCTTTAGCATTTCTTTCTCTTACGGTATCTCGCCAACGAAATAACCTATTTTGATGGTTAAGGCGGCAATCGACGCATTTTATTAAGTTCTAGAGCTGATAAGGTTTTGGAATTGTTTGGTTGAGTTGTTTTAAAGATATTCGCCAAAAACTGTATTTTACCATTTCTTTCTCCCGCGAAATCTCTCGAACGAATTATCCGACTCTTGCAGCATTCGTCGCGTTTCATCAATTTTCAAAAATCGTCGATTTTCTTAGCGGGAAGATAAAAATTGCTATTTTTTGTTATCGTTTGTTGGATTCTCTGAGCAAAAATAAATCCCAGTTACAAAATCTTTTATTATTATATTTTAGATATTTTAGTTTTTAGAAATATTTATTTTAGAAAAATAATATATTTTATTTTTATTAGTTTTGGAATGTGAAAAACACATTTAAGGCACATTTGTGCAGTTAGAATAAATAAGTCTGTATAGGCTTGATTTTATGACCTTAAGTACTTGAGTTGTACAAAGGACTCCTTATTTTTTATAAACAGTACAACTCAAGTATTACGGTCTTAGTTTAAGAAGCAAAACACGTGTTTTTACGGACAATACAGAGGTTTAGACCTCACAATAATATAGTTTAAACATTATAGTTAGTCTGCGACTAAACTCTGTCAAGTAACGACACTTCTCTCGATACGATTATTGCATAAAATAAAGATTCTATTTGAATCATTCTATGTGCATAATAATATTGTATTTTCTTTTTTTAATTGATTATCAATCCTATCCATAACTTCCTACATCGTTGTTAAAACTCAAAATTATTTTACACAAAAAAAAAAAAAAAATAATAATAATAATAGTAATTAATCCAGAAATTTTATTTCCCTACGTCTGAACTTTGTACATTTCTAATTTAACATCTATTATATTTATTCAAATGATAAAAATTAAAAAATTTAACGATGTAAAACATAGATTAATAAAGCTAATAATACTAAGGTTATCAAAAATTATGTTATTTTTTGTGGTAAAATCAAAATAACAGACAGAGAATAAAATGACTATTTCATACAATGCGGCTGTTATAATTCAACCTATAAAATAACCATGATATCTTTCGATAACATTGTTTCATGTCTCTGCTCATGAAAGCTAACAAAACCTGGAATTCTATAGTGACCCAGGAATATTTAGTGAATAACAAGTAAAGAGAAATGTTGAGATGGAAGTAAAATGGACCCTTTATCTTTATTATTTCAGTAGCAAAAAGAATTCATTCTCGTATGAAACTCGATTAAAGTCCTATTACAAGTTTTACGAGCAAGTGCATTTTCAATGCCCGTATAATACCTTCATTCGCTATGACGATAAAACAGATACTTGTATGAGATCGTCGACCCCTATTGATTGCCAACAACTTGGTAACTCTTTCTTTATAAAAATAACGTCAATACATGTTATATACATTAGGGTGGGTCAAAAAAAGTGACTATTTTTTTTTTCTGTAGTTACAGTGATAATATTGTTTAAAATGATGAAAAAAAAATTCTGTTCAATTTTGAGCTCTTAATATTAATATTAAGAGGTGCCTATTTGCAATTTTTTATTTCCCATTTAAATAACATGGAAACAAATTTTTTTGCGTCTTCTGATTTTTCTAAGTAGCTAATGATGCGTCATAGGAATAATTGGCAGACATATTTATGTAGGTAATTGAATGCTCTACAAAAAAAGTGTCTTATCATTTTTCGATAAATCTATTTGTTCAAATATAATTTGAGGTTGAAGTCGAATTCATATTAAATTTTGAGATCTTTTTACTTTTCCGGCGAAACTATCAGACTGATTACAAATCATCATTGGACATTTTTTGTAGACAATTTTATTCCTTAAAAGTTATTTTCAATAAAATTTTTTCGAATTCCACATTGTTTTCTAGTTATTTTTATTTTAATGTCGAGCTCATAAAAAAAATAGTCTTCTGATCGATTTTAAGAGCTCGACATTAAAATAAAAATAACTAGAAAACAATGTGGAATTCGAAAAAACTTTATTGGAATTAACTTTTAAGGAATAAACTTGTCTACAAAAAATGTCCAATGATGATTTGTAATCAGTCTGATAGTTTCGCCGGAAAAGTAAAAAGATCTAAAAATTTAATATGAATTTACTTCAACCTCAAATAACATTTGAACAAATAGATTTATCGAAAAATGATAAGACATGTTTTTTGTAGAGCATTCAATTACCTACACAAATACGCCTGCCAATTATTCCTATGACGCATCATTAGCTACTTAGAAAAAAATTTTTTTGCGTCTTCTGATTTTTATTTATTATTTATTTATAAGTGGAAACCTAAACATGCAAACCTTCTTAATAAGACAATTTATAGATAAATTGAGAAAAATATAGATAGCCCGAACTGGGAATCGAACCCAGACCATGTCGGTATCGCGCCGAGTGCTCTACCAGTTGAGCTATCCGGCACTATACTATATTCCGTTCAATTTAATCTATAACTTATTGAGCCACACCGTCCATCGTACGGTAATACACCAATTTAATATAGTGGGAAACCTAAACATTTAAATTATGTTATTTAAATGGGAAATAAAAAGTTGCAAATAGGCACCTCTTAATATTAATATTAAGAGCTCAAAATTTAACAGAATTTTTTTTTCATCATTTTAAACAATATTATCACTGTAACTAAAGAAAAAAAAATAGTCACTTTTTTTGGCCCACCCTAATATACATATATAATTTATTATATACAATATATATATATATATATATATATATATATATATATATATATATATATATATATATATATATATCCAAACAAAAATTAATTTCGTTATATAATGACAATAAGTCATAAGTTATAACCATAACTTGAACTAAACATTGTCAAAATTAATTTATGATATATCTATAACAATTATCGTTGACATTATAAAATAATAACTCTTTCATTCACCTTTAAGTTAAAACCTTTAAAAAAAAAGTTTCATCGTTAAATTTAACACGCAAATAAACAAACTTATAAGTTCGGTTGTTATTGTTTGTAAATTAGTTATTGGTACGAAAACTAGACTAAAGCAATCATTAACAATTATTAATAATGATTATAATTAGGCGTAATCTTTTGGCACACTAATAGAAGGATTTCTTTGTATTTAATAAGATTTGTTAATATTTAACAAATGGTTTCTTAAGGAAAAGGCTCAAATAAATATTTATTAACAGTCAACAAATTATTCATTAAAAAGTATTTCCTTGCACCAAAAAAATATTTATTAATATATAATTATTCATTTATTTGACGCAATTTGACGTATTTGAAGATATAACCTAATTTTCTCAAAATGTAAACAATAAAAATATTTAAAAAAATTTATTTTAAGTGGGAAGATAAAGAATATATTATCATAAAAAAATAATTTTTATTAAATAATTAACAAACAATTATTTAAAATAATTTTTATCTTTTATATAAAATATACCATCCAGTTAGTCTCATGCTAATATATACAACTACATATGGTTATATGCAGCCATCTATCGATAATATTCGCTAAAGAATTATTTGTTAACTATTAATAAGTATTTATTTGTCTCAAAGAAGCTTCTCACAAGAGTTTTGATAAATCTAGTTTATTACTCTCAAATAAAATCCTCCTATCAGTGCACGAATCAAAGATGCAAATGCATTTACATCAAACAAATCTCTAATCATTAATCATGTATAAATATTTTTTTCTAAGTCTCGATGTTTTTCCCCAAAACAATTGTAAATGAAGATTTTTTATAAAAATTTCATTAAAAAATAATTTATTTCTTTAAGGTTCTTGACCATCTTGCAAATTTTAAAAAATCGATTTTTTTTTTTTGCATTTTCTCAATCTTTATACTTGTAAAAATCACCTCTAAACCATTTTTCTTTTAAATTCGAAGTCTAACATAAAGAAATTTATGAAAGTGTGTGCGCATTTCCGCACTTTCCCATACAAAGTCGCCAAGCTTCGAAATTTTCCCATAGATCGGCCGTGCATGGTGAATCACTGGCAGCTGTCTTTTTGCTTATAAAAACGGCGCACAATTAACCGCGGTTTTTTGGTCAACGGTTTGATCGAGTGCTCTTGATACCAAGCTTTGGCCGATGATTGATTGCCACGATTGGCCAATGCTTGGCATACCGTTATCATCCGATATTTAGCCGATTTTCGGCCGATGCTTGAAAATAGGCAGCCATTCACGACTCAGTAATGGGCCGATTCTTTTTTTTTTTGTATGGGCTATGCTTGCGAGTAAAAACTTCAAACGCGTTTTTCTCGAAACTACTTTTTTTCGAATGGCGGACAGTTTATCTCGGAAACTACTCGACTGATTTAAATATTTTTGGTCTTGTTTTGTTTGTTCAGATGTTTTGTATGACAGTACACCATAATTTGCCAAAAAAAAAAAATCATTATAACATTTTTTTTTTTGGCAAAGAATAGTGAAAAACAGGAGTGTATTTCCAACTTTTTTTCAAACATCTGC
Organism: Microplitis deprimator; assembly: GCA_964016945.1. Taxonomy (NCBI): domain Eukaryota; kingdom Metazoa; phylum Arthropoda; class Insecta; order Hymenoptera; family Braconidae; genus Microplitis; species Microplitis deprimator. The sequence continues at coordinate 8,977,672 of OZ024711.1, read as the reverse complement.
CATTTTGTTTATTTTTTGTATTTTGGGCTCATTCTGGTAGATTGTCAGGTGAGGTACCATCTTTTGGAAATACCGTTTTGTTGATTTGTTTTAATTCATCAATCCTGAGATTAGCTATCTGTCATGGGACACCATTTTTTTGAGGCCTTGACTTTGACGCCTCCTGGATAGCTGTTAAAAAAGGAAATTTAAAAAAAAGTATTTTTTTATTCTATAAGCTTCAAATTAAAGTTAAAAAAAAAATCATCGTAATATCTTAAACAGGGCCTGAAAAAAAAATTCTTGAAAATGTTGTATTTTTTAGTTTTCAAAGGTGGTCAAGTACCTTAAATTGTCTAGGAATCCCACTTTACCCCGGATACTCTGCATTGCTCCTAAATTCTTGATAAACTCCGTCATGAAAAAATTTTTGACAAGTGAACTTTTTTTTTTTTACTAATAAATTTCGGGACCGGACCATCGTATCCTAAATGACTTGTATCGCTCTGAAATTTGAAAAATATAACAAAAATGTGAAAACTCGAGGAAAAAAATTTTTTTTTCTATTTTCCCAAACTTTGAAGGTGAGCCGTTGTGCCTCGGTTTACCGTAGTAAGACAACACTTTTAAAAATAATCTTTGAAATTTTAAGCTAATTACTTTTAGTTATTAAAAAATTCAAAACAGCCATAAATATAAAATGTAAATGTCATTATAAATTAACTTATACGCATCATACTTAATTTTCACATCCCAGAGAGGAAAGTACGACGGGCTGAGGCTTTACCTAGGCTTGGCCCAGCCTTGGTAGAAGTCTGGAATGATAACACAGGGCCAGTTCTGGTTGATAGAACTGGCTCATGCTTGGTTGCCAGGCCTGGCCCATACATCGACGAAACAAATAAATTTAATTAAAAAAAAAAAAATTTATTATTATTAACCTAGTAGAGTTCATAATCATTAACGTTTAAACTATCTAAGGAAGGTAAATGATGTGAAAAAAACTCGGTGAAAACTCTGCGCGGCTCTGGGCGCGAACTGCCGTCCTTCTGATTGTTGGGTCTGAACGGTAGCTACTGGACGAACCTACCAACGTTGAACTAGTAATTTTATATGATCTACTTATTAAACCATAGGTATAGCTAAACTTGGGTAATCCTACTTTGGGGCACCTAGTCTTGGCCTAAGCTCGGGTAATCATTGTAATGGCCAAGGCTAGGTTACTCAATCCTGGCCCAGACTCGGGTAATAATTGGGATTTCCAGGACTGAGTACCCAATCTTGAGCCAAGCATGGACCAATATAGGTGTGCCAAAGCTAGCTTCTCCAGCACTGGGCAAAGTAGGACCCCACCTTTCAACTCTAGCAGCTCTTGCATGGGATCACTTAAAATTTCCAAGTCATAAAAACGAAAATTACTATGTATTTTATTTTATTTCATTCAAGTAATTGTTTTTTTACTGTCCATAAGTCAATGAATTTTAAATAATATTAATTACAAATCTGATTGTTATTTAAAAAATCATAACTTTAATTGAAAATTCAGTTATTTTTTCCTGAATAATGAGTTTTTAAATAAGAGAAATATTATTAACACGACTTTAATAACCTCAAAATTATCAAAAACTATCGAAGGTTTTTTTAAAAAAAAAGTGAGTAGTGTGCTACATACGTGTGTACCTTGAGTACGAAAGAGTTGAGGGTGCTCTACTGTCGAAAAGCCGAGATATAACCCGATGCACTCATGTTAAATTGATTCTATTATTCATGTAGCGTAATGAATGCATTAACGTTAAACATTTATAAAAACTATAAATTCTAACGACTATGATAAATATATTATTAGATTAATTCACTTTAATATATATGTAGCCGAACGCGGTTAAAAGTTTGTTTACAATCACGTCCGCTGGTCTGTGTGTTTGTTTGTTACCACCATAGAATTCGTCAGACGCAATTAATAAACTCAAACTTTCTTTTATAAGTTTCCGTTCATCCTTAAGACGATCCATTTCAATATTCGTTTACAAAATCTTTATCATTTAAAAGATATTATCAAAAGTCGATGAAATTTCCGAGACTTTTATCTGAATTTAATGCCCATATATCTTTCTGTCTTTTTTGTTTATGTGGGCATTCGAATACATTTCTCTCTCTCTCTTACACATTTTTGGCATATTCTGTTATTTCTTCGTCAATATTACTCTTTACAGCACTACAGTGGAAAATGAAAGACAGAATAATTAAAATTATTATATAATTTGACTGTATGAAAGTAACCCGAAATGAAATAAAAATTAAGCTGTATTTTTATTTTAACGTGAGTAATCCAAGTGTGCACGTTTGGATTTTTCAATTTATTTTCAATTTTTCTAATTAAAATTCAAGCCGAGCTTGGATCGAGACTGGGTTTCCCTATCTTCGCCATTTAATGGCGACCCTGGCTTGGGCCAGGGCTGGGTAACCTAGCCTTGGCCGACCTAATGATTACCCGAGCTTAGGCCAAGACTAGGTTCCCCTGCCTTGATCATTCACTGGCAACCCAGACTTGGGCCAAGGTAAGTTATCCAAGTTCGGCTATACCTATAGTTACCTATCCTTGGGCCAGAGTTGGCTGGCCCAGGTTTTTTATTAATTATTCAATTAACTTATTAGTATGGTTTCTTAAATTAAGAATTATTTATTTTTGAATTAAAACAAGTTTTAATTAATAAATATTTTAACATTCCAATTAAAATTATTTACAATTAATAATTAATACATTTTTTAGTTCGTTATTATTTGCAATCAACAACAGTAATTTTACAATTTTACTTATAAAAATTAATTTAATTAAGAAATAACTCATGAATTTTTATAATAAATGTTATGTTCAACAATGGGGGTAGAGCAAGATAATTCAGCTGGGTTCTTGATAAATAATCAATTAAATTTAATAAATTTTATTTTTAAAAATTATGTAATTATAATATAAATAATACGAAATTATTTTTTTTTTTTCTTAATCAAAAGTATTAATTATATTGATCTTTATATTTCATAAAACCGAGAGGTTGTAGTAAAATGGATGAGTAGATCATATAAAAGTTTCAGTTCAACATTAGTAGGTTCGTCCAGTAGCTACCGTTTAAACCCAGCAATCAGAAGGACGGCAGTTCGCGCCCAGAGCCCAACAGAATTTTCACCGAGTTTTATCACGTCGTTTACCTCACTTTAGGTAGTTCTTTGCCTACAGTACAGTCAATAAGTTTCGGATTACTACCCATGTATCGCGTACCTGCGGTGCCAACGTTATAGTCCATATTTTTTTGACTGGATCGCACTCTTAATACTACTGTATTCCCTATACAAAAACACTCACACTATGATAAATTATACCCGGGAAAAAATGATCAGACATGAACAGGCATGAGTCTTCAGGCCTGATCAGACATGAAAAATGACCATGCCTGACCAGACCTGGCCAGGCATGTTCAGGTCTGATCATGTCTGTTCAGGCCCATCCGGGTAAAAAAATTATCGATAAAAAATGGCCCTAAATAATTATATATAATTATAGATAACTATATTATACAATTATGTATAATTATTTCTATAAAAATAAAAAAAAATAAAAAAATTCGAGCGTGTGCAGGATTCGAACCGTGGACCTTGTGCTTGGAAGTTTAACCCGCTACCCGTTGACCTAAGAGATTGACTTGAAAAGAACGTTTTGTATGAACTTTAAGTATTAAAAATCTAATACATGATAGATTCTTGGTCAACAAAATTTTATATCTTATACATGATAGATTTTTAGTCAACAAAATTTTATATCTAATTTATTAATTATTGATTAATAGTTACATGAAATTCTATATAAGTTATATATAATTATAACTACAGTAACTATATATAATTATAACCAATTTAGTTATATTTAATTATAACTAAGATTTTGAATTTAATCCCATATATCAGATTTGATCAGACATGGACAGGTATGATCAGGTCTGAGCGTATTCAACGCTTCAGACATGAACAGGCATGAACAGATATGAACAGGCATGGACAGGTATGATCAGGTCTGAGCGTATTTAACGCTTCAGACATGAACAGGCATGGGCAGACATGAACAGGCATGGACAGGTATGATCAGGCATGAGCGTATTTAACACTCCAGACATGAACAGTCATGGGCAGACATGAACAGGCATGGACAGGTAAACGGAGAGAAAATTATGGGGATGGTTCCCATAATTTTGTAAAATTCTTTCCTATACCAGTATAGGAATTACGACCATAAATTATGGGAGTAGTTCCTATAATTATAGAAATGTTTCACATAATTCTAGGAACTGCTCCCATAATTATGGGAATGCTACCCATACCATTATAGGAATGGTCCCTATAATTATAGGAATGGTTCCTATAATTTATAGGAAGACTTCCTATAATATTATGGGAATCATTCCTATAATATATAGGAACTATTCCTATAATTTATAGGATCCATTCCCTTAAATTATAGAAACCATACCTATAACATTATAGGAATGGCTCCCATAATAGTATGGGAACGATTCCCATAATATTATAGGAATGGTTCCCATAATACAATTGAAATAGTTCCTATATCATTATGGGAATCATTCCCATAATATTATGGGAATCATTCCCATAATATTATGGGAATAGTTCATATATCATTATGAGAATCATTCCTATAATATTATGGGAATCGTTCCCATACTATCATGAAAATATTAATTTCAGAAAAAGTGTGGAAATCACTGCTACAATACACAGAAATATTATTAAACATCAAAACAAAAATTCAAACATAGAAAAAAAATTCGTATTTGGCAAAAAAGATCAAAATTTTTAACAGAAATTTTTTGTCCGCGCAGAACATTCAAGAAAATTCAAATTTTGTAAATAAAAATTTAAATTTTGATAAAATCTCAGATTTTGAAAAAATCTCAGATTTTGAAAAAATCTCAGATTTTGAAAAAATTTCTACACTATTTTGCAAAAAAAAAAAAAATTTATGATATTATAGGGATGGTTCCCATAACATTATGGGAATAGTTCCCATACCATTATGGGAATGGTTCCCATATTGGTATAGGAACTATTCCCATATCATCATGGGAATGGTTGCCATAATGGAATGAGAATTGTACCCATACTATTATAGGGATGGTTCCCATAATACATAGGAATCATCCCTATAATAGTATGGTTACAGTTCATATAACATTATAGGAACTATTCCCATAATACATAGGAACACTTCCCATAATTTTCTCTCCGTGTATGATCAGGCCTGAGTGTATTTAACGCTTCAGACCTGAACAGGCATGGGCAGGTATAATCAGGCCTGATCATACATGAACAGGCATGGTCAGGTCTGATCATTTTTTCCCGGGTAATCTGTTTGAAAATCTGGCAACGTCACATATTTATTCTCTTACTCGCCTTGTACAACCGAGACTTACTTATAGCTTATACACATGATCTAAACGTAAACATTCGATTAAATTATTTTAGTGGTTATTTAAATAAAAAAACTAAGTATGGGAGACCGAGTACGTTATAAGAAGAATTCATTACCCGATGAAAATTTATAATTTTAAATATGATTCAACTAATTAAAATTCTAATTAACTATAATTAAATTATTTAATTAATTAAACTTTCAAAATTTTTAAGCGGCAGCTATTTGTAGAGCATTTCGAAATGTACCCTAAATTAATTAATTTAGTCATTCATTTATTTATTCATTTTTTGTTGTAAATAAATCGTTGCATTTTATTGATAACTATTAATGAATCATATATAATTATTTATCCACTAATATTATTTCCGATATTTTATTATATGAATTTAGTCGTTTTGTATTTTCGCGCTTTCTACCCGTTGCAACGTTGCCGCTTCATTTACTCGCGACTGTTTCTCCGATCCCCTCCACTAAAACTAATCCTCGAAATGTGTAATTTATTTCAATTTTTCATACAAACTACGTGGTAAATAATTCTAATTTTTTTTTTAAATGTTCTGAATATATTTTTCTTCATTATATTCGTTTTTCGTTGAAACGGTGGAATTCCGTCAAAGAAAAAACTTAAAAGTTTGTCATTTTCCCACGCTTCTCCCATATGCTACATGTACAAAAAACATAAAATTTAATTGCAAATATCTTTTTTTAAACGTGGTGAATCGTCTCTAAATTTTAACCGCGTGTGTATTATACATTTAAATACTTATATTCAAATTTTGGAAGATTTCTTGAATTTTTGCTTGCACGACCCAACTACCTTAAATAGTTTAAACGTTAATGTTCACAAACTCTATTAGGTTAATAATAATAAAAAAATTTTTAAATTAAATTTATTTGTTTTTTTGATGCATGAAATTTTTTTGAAATTTCTCAAAAATGACTAGATAAATTAATTTCGAAATCTTATCCGCTTTAGAACTCAATAAAACGCGTTGATTACCACCTCAACTGTCTCAATCGGTCAATTCGTTTGAGAGATGTCGATAAAGAAAAGATGGTAGAAAACGGTTTTTTTTCAAAAACAACGGCATACAAAAGTATTTTCGAGGTCAAAAAGCTCGAAAATGTATTCAAAGCAATTTTTCGAGCTCAAGGAGCTCGAAAACAGCGGGAAGTTTTGGGGCTGGCCCGCAGGGTCAACTGATAGACCGATTTTTTTTTAAACAAATCAATTACGAAAAAAAAAATAAAAAATATGTGCATGTAGAAAAATAAAAAAGCTACAGATGCAATTTTTTAAATATGTTTTTTTTTTTTAATTTTAAACTATACGCATCATTAACTTTGTCAACTTTATTGTTTTGTGTCCAATTGAAAATAAATAAAACTAATGTCACAAAAATAATAACTAACCAAGTAGAACTGATGCTTATAATGGCGCTTTAAGCGGGAATTCCCGCGTGAATAGAAGAAAGACATTTTTTTTTAATACAATTCAGCTGTCGCTTCAACACTTTTTTTGTGTTGATTTTAAAGTAACACTTAATAAATGTTGATAATTTCAATATTTGTACTAGGTAACACTTTTAAAGTATTGAATAGTAGATCGATTAAAAATTTTAAAGTATCACGGAGAATTATATTGATTTGACACAAATTAATCAACACAAAAAATTTAACACGGACTTTTTTTAACACAGATACACAATTTTTTTTACTGTGTATTTTTTTCTCAAACTTATGCTTGAATTTTTTAACTTATGTGAAAAATCGATATTCATGTAAAATTAAAAAATTTTATTAAATTTACATAGCATTTATCCTTGAAAATCAGACAAACTTTTAAATAGCAGAAGAAAACTAAAGTAATAATGAATTAAATAATAATAACAATAAATTAATAAAAATAAAGTTTGCATATAAGTTAGAAACAAATAAAATATAAGTCCATTATTTCTCTTGCAGTCAAACTAAAACTCAGTATAACAACTCAACCTTACTTAATATCGTGATTGGACTATTCATGACAACATATACAGTGTTTTTATACTCTCGTCAGTAATTTTGTTTGTTAATCCTATAAAAACAGTAGGTTGAATCTCACGGTCTCATTTTTTAGTTTTAATATACGTGGCAACTACGAACATTCGTGTGTTAATAATACACATTCTTAAATAATAACAAAAAAAAATTTACTGTTTAAAAAAGTATTTATAATTAAATATTACCTCATATTATTTAAAATAATATTTCTTAATATTAGATTTAAAAAGTGAATTGAGTTTTATTGAAAAATGTAAAAGAATTTCGATATTGTTCGGAAATAATATCTTTAAAAATACGTGAAGTACTTTTGCCGACTTATATATTCGATAGAGGTTCATATGAACTTTCAATAGATAGACTCAGTCGAATCTTGAGAAAGTATTAAAATCCTTTGAATAGCTATCGCAGTTCATATCTTCGAAACTATTTCTCATCTGGAGACTGAAAAATTTTCAATGACATAATAAATTGGTAAAGATGAAAAGTTCAGAAAGAAAGAATAAATCATTTTATATTCAAATTTATATTTTATATAAATTTATAATTTATAATTTAGTAATAACAGACTGATAATAAAATAAAAGTATAAATAATATCAATATTAATTCTAAAGTAAATAATTTTATACGGTAAAATAAATTTTATTCAAGTTTAATTGCATCATTAACAAATGAATGATCGGCCGTAGATTTATTTAATCCTTCGCGTAAAATAATAATCGAGTATTTATTTTATGATTTTATTTTTATTATTAAATTATTTAAATTATTTTTCTTTAACTTTTGTATTATTTCAATAATGAATAATAAACGTGTAAGATTTCAAAATCCTAATTCGATACTACACACAGAGAATTTTACGGTATTTTTTACATCAAAAGTTTATAGAAAAATTACTATGTCATAGTAACATGAGGACATTATAGAATTATTGAACAAATTACCGATTGTAAATTTTGTTCGATGTATTTTAAAAATTTCTACGTTATCAGTAATTTGTTCAATAATTCAATACTGTCCTCATGTTACTATGATATGGTAATTTTTCTATAAATTTTTTATGTAAAAATTACTATAAATTCTCTGCGTGTAAGTATAAATTGTCGATTTACAAAAAAATGTACACGCAGAGAATTTATAGTAATTTTTACATAAAAAATTTATAGAAAAATTACTATATCATAGTAACATGAGGACAGTATTGAATTATTGAACAAATTACCGATAACGTAGAAATTTTAAAAATACATCGAACAGAATTTACAAGGTGCCTTGTAATTTTGACAAAGCAACAGATTAAGAAATTCAAATTTACTTGGATAAAATTTAATCTGTGGCTTTGTCAAAATTACAATGCACCTTGTAAATTCTGTTCTATGTATTTTAAAAATTTCTACGTTACCGGTAATTTGTTCAATAAATTCCATAGTGTCCTCATGTTACTATAACAGTAATTTTTATATCAATTTTTGATGTAAAAAATACTATAAAATTCTCTCAGTGTAAAAGTTAAAGTTTCAATAGAAGTGTGGTTAAAAAATTTTTTTGGATATTTTTTACAGAAAAGATGTCTAAAAACGAACATTTTTTGTTTCTGAAAATTTTATTTAAACCACTTTTCGCGAAGTAATAGGCGTTTGAAAAAAAAATCTCTACATTTTTCAAAATTTGATATCTCGAAAACGGTTGGGGAAAAAATTTGAAAAAAATCATGAAGACCTCTTTTAACCTATACTAAAAGATAGAAAAGTTTCAAAAAAATCCGAGGTGCAAAAGCTAAATGGTGTTCAATTTTGCGTGGAACGCTATAATAATATATATATTATTTAAATTTTGATTGATGTTTTCTTCAATTTTTAAATAATAGTTCTAAATTCAATTAATACAAGTTTTTAAACATTTTGTTAAATTTTTTCCATAATTTTACTAATTAATAATACTATCCGAATCGTTATTTTTAGATTGAATCCGATTAAATTTATTTATATAAAGCTTCGTTAAATTTTCGCTTAAAAAAAATCAATATTTACTTATTCATATAAAAATAGTTCAATCTTACAAAAAGTAGAAATTGTTATTAGAATTATTAAAAGTTAGTACATTAGTCGCCATTTTTGTTTCGTAGTTGATAAATGTTACATTTCTAATGTAGTTCTACAAATGGTAGAGTACATTTTAGAATGTCGATAAGACAAATTGTTCCCGACTAGAAATTGTCCCAATACATATATTGGTTTCCGATTGGGAATCGCTGTGGCATACCCAGTCGGTCTATCCCAGTCGAAACCCGATCGGGAACTTGTTAGGATATCCCAATGCAAAAATTACCTACCCAACATCAGTTTTTCCTGAGTGGGACCTAATTGGGAACTTATTGGGATATCCCAATGCAGAAATATCTAACCTATATTGGTTTTGCCACATCGGGACCCAGTTGGGAAATTGTTGGGATATCCCAACGCAAAAATCACATACTCAACATCAGTTTTTCCTGAGTGGGACCTAATTGGGAACTCATTGGGATAGCCCAATGCAAAAATAACTAACTTTTATTGGTTTTGCCACATCGGGATCCAATCGGGAACTTGTTGGGGTAGCCCAATGCAAAAATTATTATTATTTTAATAACTTTTATGATTCATTTCCAATCTGAAATACTCAAAATTTGTTATTGAAAAATTTTTTTTTCGAAAATTTAATAATAAAACCAATTTGTTTTTTACGCTCGTACACAATATTGATGTTAAAATTACTTTTTTATTTATCCAAATTGTTTATAAACAATTTCATTTTATTAAATTTATTTAATTTTTAAATCAAATTATTTTTCACTTCTTCTGAACAGGATTTATTCTGTTTTTTGTCCCCCCCCCCCTCCTTTCTTTTCTATTTTTTCTAGTATAATTTTGATTGACTACAATTTTGATTAAATTAATTGCTTCTTGATTTACTTGAAGTACCTTAAGGTTTTAATTTGGTAATCCATTTGACCGTAAAATTTTTTAATTCATTTTAATTAATATTTTGTTTACTGGCTAAAAATTAAACAAAGTACAAAATAATAATATATTTATACAAAGAGTACGTCGATTATTGCATCACGGATTTTTAATTTCTCCAAGTTATTCTTTTGTATTATGATAAATATACTATTTACACTCACGCGATCGCATACGTGGATCAGCACAGTGGATAGCGTCAAAGACTTTAGATCTGAAGGATGCAGGTTTGAGCCCAACAGTCATCGGGATTTCTTCATCAATCAAAATCATGTCTATTGCCTCTAAGTAACGCTTCTAATATAATAGATTACATTTCAGATCTAATTAAAATTATTTTTTTTTTTTTTCGAAATTAAAAATTTTTTTTTAATAGGAATCGTATGTTTGGGAATGCGTAGGTCTCACCCAATTGGGAACCTATAGGGATTGCCCGATCGGGACCCAAGTACATTTCTGCGTTATATCCCAATGTAGGGTCCCCATTGGGCAACCCAATTAGTTCCCAAGTGGGTACACCTAAAAATTTTTAGTCGGGTTACTCCGGGAGATAAAATTACTATTTGAGATTGTAAAAATTACTTTCTAGATTGTAAAAATTACTCGCCAAAATACATCTTTCACAAAGCGCGTTAACTAATATTTACTAAGTACAATAGTAAAAATTATTGGTATATTATAATTTTTATTTAGTCGCTAGTAAATTTTATCTTGAATGCAGTAATTTTTATAATCAACAGATATTATTATTCTAAATAATATGTTGTAACCCAGGTGAAAATATTAGGCCGAAAATAGGCCAAAAAAGGCCGAAACAGCTTAATTTGGCCGAAATCACGCCGAAACTGTAAAATTTTATTGAAAGTTGGCCAAAATTTGGCCGACAGTTGAATCGGTCTGTTTTCGGCCATAGTATTTTTTATTAAATAAAATTACGGTACTTAAAAAAATATTTCATGTGACGCAAAATAGAACATAAAAAATTTTCAAGTTGTGGAATTTAAAAATGTAGTTCAAAATTTTGAGAAAAATCATGTTTTCAATTTATAAAATGTTTTAGTAACTCACTAAGTTATAATTTTATATAAGACATGGTGAAAACATTTAATTATTTAATATTTAGAGTGACATAATTTTTATGGAAATAGTTTATATTTTGGTACAACATAAAATTTTTTTTCGTGGTATCATTGATGTAAGTTATATGTGACAGTTCGTGGCTGAGTGAAAATATATTACTGAGCGAAAATGAAAAATCGATTTCCTTAACTTCATACGAGCTAAGTTTGTTATTATTAACAGATTATAATTTTAAACAATTATTTTTTATGAATATATGTTAAGGGAGCTCGTAATTATTTTGTAGTTAATATAAATGTTTAAATATGAAAGACCTATCTTCACTATGTATTAGTAATTTTTTTTATAATTAATATGCTCTAAAACTTCCCTTCGGAATGAAATTCACTCCGGGGGATTAAAGAAATAGACATTTTCACTCCACGTTTACTCCGTATTCATTCCGCGTTTACTCCGCAAATTTTTTACAATGTAGGCATAGTAATTAATCATCTAGGGAAAACAAGTTACATATGAAAAATACAGAAATTGAGTAGCGAGTTTCGGTCTCGTGTCTACTACCTGGGCCTTTTTTCGGCCGAGAAAAAAAATTATTTTTTTTTTCAGTTTGAAATATTTTCACCCGAGAATGTATACTTTGAGTTCGGTAAAAGTTTTGATTTTTTTTTTTAACGTTTCGAGATTATTTCTCGGATTGTACTTTTTTTTATCAAATTTAGTACAAATTCTTTAATTTTTTTCTCCGGGTGGGAATAACCCTCTGAGCATTTAAACAAACAAACAAACAAATAATAATAATTAAAATGCTTATTGTAATATGGATATTCCAAAATAAATTAGTGATAAACTTTTATTTTTTTTTTTTGTAACCAGGTCAGGATGCAGGGATCGTATTATCTCCTCTAATTGGTATAGTAATCGGTGCTCTTCTTACCCTTGTATCTGTTGTCTTCGCAATCGTTGTAAAAGCACGACGAGAACGAATGTCAAAACCACGCCATGAAAAGCCTGGCGAACTGAGAGAATTACCACAACAGCAATATTCAAATCCAAGTCCGCAACAAACAGTGGAAACTGATCCAGATGTTATCCCAAACAAATTTGGTAAATACTTACATAATTATTATATTTATTCATTTATTATTATGTTTATAATTTAACTATTCATTTAGCTTATTATATATTTTTTTAGTTTTTCTTCACCTATTTTACATTAAAAAATATTCCTTAAATTTTTTTGGGCGTTTTGTATTTTAAAGATAATTCATTTTAAATTAAATGAATTAGTAGAATTTATTTAATTTACAAATTATTTAAATAAATATAATCACCTTTCACTATTGATTCTTGATTTTTATTAATTTAAAATATCTCTCTTAATTCATTGATTTTTTTTTTATTATGGTAATCCGGCTTGATTGTCTGTACGCAGACGTTTGCTTTTTTTAATCTCAGCTATATATAAGTCCAAACTACTTAAAAGGTTTTAAAGTTGCTATAATGTTAATTCTTAGTCTAATTTATAAATTTGTAGTGTAAGATTAAACAATCAGTTATTTTCATATTGATTATGACAAAGCACTCCTCTGATAGCTATATAATTCGCTTTCATAACCGGAGAGATAACTATATCAACCTTACGGATGCTATTACAGGTTTCTATTCTATACACATATAACGTAATATAGAGATATATATTATAGTAAATATTAGTTTTGAACGCCTACACGAAATGTACGCCATTAAGCGCCTATAGTCAGCAACTAAAAATATTATATGTGACACAGCAGGTAATAAAAGTACTTAATGATTTAAATTGTAACGTCAGAGCGGCACAAAAAATGATTTTTATGTTACCAGCATCGAAACTTGAAGTTTCAGTGTCTCTACAGCTCGTCGAAACAAGCTAATTTCAAGCCGATGCTGCAAACAACTGCTAGCGAATTCGTAATTCAATAGTATATTACACACCCAGGGAAGTAAAGTAAGAAATGTCTCAGACCACATGTAATTGTTGGCCGAGGCGAAGCCGAGGTCAACAAACATGTGGTCTGAGGTTTTCTTATTTACTTCCCGAGGAGTGTATACTATTTTTCTCGTCGACGGAGGCGGAAAGCGGCAACTTCGTTTTGCCCAGCGGGATGAAAGTTGACGCTTTCCGCCCGGAGGCGAGAAAAAATACTTTCATACAGCGGGCAGAAACATGCGTGTTTTTTCCCTTGGGAAGAAACACAATTGTTTCTGCCCGGTGTCAATTATATTTAATGTTCATTTGCAGCCTTATTACTCTCATTTGTTTACTTATCACTTCAGTTTACTCATTTCATTTTTTAAATGACAGTTTTAATTAATCAAATAAAATTGCTGAAAAATGAGTGAAAATAATATTTTTGTATTGTTTACTATTTAATAAGTGACTGTAAATCACATATTTCTCATTCTCTAACAGTTATCCGCATCATCAGCTTGAAAATAACTTGTTTCTTACTGGCTGCTGACACTGAATCTTGAAGTTCCGATGCAGATAATCATGAAAAATATAGTGTGTGACTCAGGATAAAACACGATTTCAGACTGCGGGTGATGTCAGCCTGCGGCTCGGGCAGCCAACCTCACCCTAGTCTGAAATCGTCTTGTTTCATCCCTTGTCACTCAATATACTATTTCACCATATATGCACCGAAAGTTTAAATTCCTGCCCTGTTTAGTAGAAATAATTAGTATATTACACACCTAGGGCAGTAAAGTAAGAAATGTCTCAGATCACCTGTAATTGTTGGCCGAGGCAAAGCCGATGAGGTCCCAATGTATGCTTGGAGATAATTTCTAGTCGGGAAGATGTTTATCGGCTGACTGGTTACTCTGGATTTTCATCCAGAGTACAGTGAAATACAAAAATTAATTATTGCACCGTCGCATCTCAGGTTACTCTGGTGAACATCATCGTGGCCCGTCTCATGCATCGTTATGAATTTAGACTATTCGCTAGCCACGATGAATTTCTTATCGTGAGAGATTTCCGTTACATTGTTGGCATTGAAAAGAAACAATTCATCCAACAAAGTAATGATTTACAGGTTTGCGTATGATACTACGGAGTATCGAACCATTTATTTGCCCACCGTGACAAATGAATAATTCGATCATTAAAAAAAAATTTTGTTAATTTTTTTTATTTACATATAATTAAAGCCAGAACGAAAAAATTATTATAAAAATGTTAGCTTTCAAATTTACAACTGATTTTTCAAACTTTTTTTTTTTTTTTTTATAATAATAAATTCAGAAAATTTTATAATGCTAAAAAAAAAGTGATCTGTTATAAATGTTATTAAAAAGATAAAAATCATACTCATACATTGTAATTTAGAAATACAAAAATTCGATATCTCAAATAAACCATAAAGTTCGATGATATTTAAACTTTTATACTTATTACATCATAAATGTCAATTTGGCATCTCATTAATATCATAACGATTTATCCAATAACTTATAATGTGAACTTAGTATTAATGGCTTGCATATCTGCAAAGTTGGATTTATTATGCATCCGAGAATAATTGAAAGTTGAATCCAATATTTTAAAATTTTATATAATCATTTCCGGTGATATGAAATTCAAAATTAGAACACCTGGCATTACATTTTAATTTATATATGCAGATGATTGAAAGATATTATTAATAAACAAAAATTTTATGAGATAAATTTGAAGAAATGTATACGTTATTATATATTAATTAGTATAACTTGAAACCAGCTTATATTATATTTGATGTAAGATATCAATAATCATCACAGTTTGTTTTATTATAGTTAATTTATATATGATAACCGACAATGATTAACAGAAGTGGTATCAAGATGAGTCACTGCTCCATAATGGGTCATCTAAAAAAAAAAAAAAATTTTTTTTTGTTTATTAGATAAAACGATTTATCAGCGCAATATTACTGAACGGGTCAAAATCACCCACTGTTAAAATTTAAAAAATTCTAAAAATCAAATATCGATATATTTTTGGATTTAAAAATTATAAGACATTTTTTATTCATTAATAAATGTCATAAGTAATACTTTACTCATTAAAAACCAATTGAGTCATGATTAGAATAATAATTATTTAATAACATAATTAAATTATGTTAATTTTTATTTTCTATAATTTTTGCTAGCCGGCAGTAAAATATTATGTTAGAGTTTTGCTGATAAATAAAAGTCGGATTATAATTAAAAAAATATAGAATTAATTATTTTCAACTTTTTTAACTTCTCTTAAGAGGCCGACGCTGGTACCATATTTAAATTTTTTGAAATCTATTACATAAATTAGAAAAACTCAATTTTTAGATGGATCGTCATAAAATACTATTGGTTGAATTACCCAGGTAGGAATCGCCAAAGCTGACTATAGGCCGAGCATTGGCCCGGTTGTCACTTGCCAAGCTTCGGCAGCTGACCATTGGCCCAAGCCTCGGCCAGGGCTTGGCCCAATGGTTTGATTACGTTAAGCCAAGTCTTGGCAGCTAACCATTGGCCCATGTCTAGGCCGAGGCTTGGTCCACTGGTTTCATTAAATTAAGCCGAGCCTTGGATAGTGCCATTGGCCCGAGCCTCGGCCAGGGCCAGCCCAATAGTTTAATTTTTGTTAAATCGAGCCTTGGCAGCTGACCATTGGCCCAAGGATCGGCCGAGGCTGGGTCCGATAGTTTAATTTTTGTCAAGCTGAGCCTTGGCAGCTGACCATTGGCCAATGCCTCAGCCTGGGTTAAATTTTTATTTAATATTAAAATTATCAACTTTACATGTATCTATATATATGTATATAGAGAAGACCAGGGCATAACGGTCTACCGAGTATACGATTAATATCAATAATTTTCATTTAATTAGTTATAGCTATGTACAAAACTTTAGTTAACATGAAATTTTTATTTTTGGCGGGCAAAATGGGGTACCCTTTAAAAAAGTTGAAAAAAAAAATTTCTGAAAGTTGATCAAATTTCATTAAATTAAAATTTTTTATATGTAATATACATAATGAAAAATTACATTTCACATCATCGGTTTATTAATCGTTTCCCCTTGATTAGCTTAATTACTAATTGTTATTTAATAAAAAAAAAAAACAATTCTATATTTTTTATTTGTCATTATTTTGAACCCAAAAAACGTGTTTTTTGATTTTTCAGATTACAGATTATTTTGCATTATTTTAAAAATTTTATCAATTAAAAAATAAACTATTAGTTTCGAATATTTTTAGTGGCCGAATTTGCCCTAGCTATAGAGAATCAGTCGAAAAATGGATTAATATATTAAATTTTTTTTAATTTGACGATAAAAATATGAAAGAATCATTTTTTTAGAATTTTCGGGTGGTCCATTTTGTCCCAGGTGTCATGTGTAGGGCTGAAAATGCGCAAATTTATCGGATTTGTAGCAATTAGACGAAAAAAAAAATTTTTTTTTTTTAAATATTTCGGGGGTACTCCGTTTTGCCTACCCTACCCCCTTTTGCCCTCCCCCCTTCCCTTAGAGTGCTACTTGATCTTACTCTTAATTTATTTATTTATATCAAATCATAAAATTACAAATTAATAAATATATGTCATTACTCAACAGACAATTTTAAGTTCATTAAATAACACTACATTTCACATCCTCTTAACGATCTAATATTTTTGAATTGAATTGTATTTAAATAATTTAAGAAGCAAAAAAATCATGATTATCTAGACATCAGATTTAGCACAGTGGATAGCGTCCCGGCTTAGTAATCAGAAGGATCTCAGTTCGAACCCCGGTAGCGCCCAAATAATTTTATTCGTTATTTCCCATTAATTCAGTAATTAGTTAATTACACTCCAATGTAATGTCGATCAAAGTGTGATCAAACTTTTTTTAATTATATTTACTAATTTAAATAATAATATTTTAGATCGAGCATTGGGTGAGCCTTAGATTTTTGGCTTCCCGAGGTTTGGCCGAGGCTTGATTATTTGTTTCTCAAGCCTTGGCCAAGGCTCGATTTTTCGTTTCCCAAGACTCGGCCGAGGCTTGATATTTTGTTCTCCAAGGCTTGAGACATGGACATCATCCACGGCTTGGACCAATGCTCACCCAATGGTTCAGCCAAGGCTTGACCAAGGCTCGGGACTCTGGCATGACGACTGGCCAATGCCTGGTCCGAGCCTTGGCCAATGGTCCCTTCCTACCAGGGTATGAACAAAAACAAGTAGAAACAAAATAGAGTAATTCCGTTAAACGCTTTGTTTTAAAAATAATATGAAAATTAAAAAAACTTAAAGCGTACGATTTTAAAAACACTTTTTTTTTGTTATATTTAAATTTATTCAACTGTAAAACATTAATATTTATGGGATTTAAATAATTTAGAAAATTAATTTACAGATGAGTAGAGATGATTTAATATTAAAATGTTTAAAAAAAGAGCCTAAAAGAAAATTTTTTATGTGAAAAAATAGGTGAAGCCTCATTTAATTATTTTTCCTAAATTATAATAGTACACGGAAAAAAGAAATAGGCGCTGCAACAGAATTTTGTCCTGTTGCAGCAACAGGATTTTCATATTGTAGCAACAGGATTTGTCCTGTTGCTCCCACAGGATGTGTCCTGTTGCAGCGCCTATTTTTTTTTCGTGTAAATATGATAAACTGATGCTATAAATATTTTATAGAGGGGAATTTGATGGAAGTTAGCCCACCAAGTTACCCAGGTAGTTATTCATCAGCACATTGGGTAACACCTGGTCCAACACCAAGTATTGACGAACTATGTCATAAATTTACTGGAAGACCTACTGAACTACGATTACCATCAAGAAGTACCATTCCAATACTTCCCAATTCAACAATTACAGGGGTGATGGTTGGCGCTGGTCAAGGTGTTTTTGTTGCGGGAGAGTGTATCGATGGAGAAGCTATTAAACGACGTCTTATGGCCAACAGACTTCCAGAAAGTTGTGTTTAAATCAATAATTACCAAAGCACACTGACCTTAGTTATTCATTGATATCAATAAAAAAAAAAATAAAATGAAATAAAGTAAGTCATTCGATTATAAATAAATAATAATGATTAAATCTCGCGTGCTTCCAATAAATAAATAACGCGAAAATATTTATTCAATTATTGCTATTAAATAACTAATTATATCATAATAAAATTAAAAAAAAAAAATTGAATACTTGTTTAGTACAAGTAACACATACACTGAATAAATAACAACAAAAAACCAGAAAGTTAATTACGTAATCGAGTGGGTGAATTCGTCTTCAGGCATTCTCGTGAAATGTGCTTTCGTACTATACTACTGTTAAAAGGGATTTTCGATCTAGCGCGTACGCTTGCCAAGTCCGAGGAACTCGAAGATGGATGAGCTAAACGCGTGAAACCTAGATGGAAAAATAAAATAAATATAATGATAATGATAAAATACGGTAAAATAAAATTAAAGAGAAAATTTTAAACTTAAAAAAGAAAATATATATGGGTCATTTCATGCTTAATCGACAAATTTTTTTACCGGACCCCCTTCGATTTTGCTCAATGTTTTCTACCTTTTTCTACCCCCTAAAAGACATTTTTAAGAATTATTTTAGATTTTTTTACCCAACCCTAAGAAAGTTACGATTTTTTGAAAAAAAACCGCTCTTTTTTTTTTTAAATCGCTAGAACTTTTTCAAAAATTGACCGATTGGGACCACACAAAATGGAAATTTTTTGTTTTTTATTGTAGTTAAAAAAAAAAAAATACGAAAAAAATTTCAGAAGCCCGGATCTATGAAGATTTCAGTTTTTTCGAAATAACCGTCATTTTCTCGAAGTCCGACCCCTTGCATTTTTTTTTTTTACTCAAAAAAAAACTTCAACTTATTCTACAAAAATCTACGCTAGTTTCAAGATGTGCCGACAATCGCTTCTAACATTTTTTTTTAATTTAAAAAAAAGTTTTTTCGAATTTGGCTTATTTTATGTGACTTTATTATGAAATTTTATTGGCTTCCTCGTGACACTTCAGAATTTAAAAAACAAAATTTTATTTGAAAATTTTGAGTGGTTATCGTCCGAAAAATTGTGTTTTTTACTTTCAAAAAATTAAGGAAAAATCATTTTTTTCACTTTATGACCGTTTTCTTTTTTCGTACCGAAAAATGACAGCTTTCAAAATAAAGTAGGCTTAAAAATTCCCCCTAGCTGAGAAATAAAAAAATCGATTTAATTTTGAATATTAGAATCAAAGATAAGTGAAATGCTTAATATAAAATAAATTGACTTGAACAGATACCAAAAAATTATTTTTCATTTACTGAAAGGTATTAGATTAAAACTAGGAATTTATTTTAGAGTGCAAATCGTCCTTTTCTTTATTTTTTACTTTTTTGAAAGTAAAAAACATAAATTTTCGAACGATAACCACTCAAAATTTTCAAAAAAAATTTTGTTTTTCAACTTCTGAAGTTTCACGAGGAAGCCAATAAAATTGTTACGTTTTCACTGCAAGATGGTGATGTTCAGCTCAGCTAGTTTCGTAGTATTTCTAAATGTTGGGTTCTCGACAGCAAATCACCTCACGGTGACCCGAAATAACTGGTGTTGTATTTAGATATATAACAATAACTTTATTCACAAGTGATAGTTATAGAATTTAGAAGTTGAAAGTATACATTTATTATACAAATTAAATATGTTCAATAGTCAAACTTGCAGAAGGTATGACAATGGACTTGATAATTTTGATAAGTTCTGATGTCAAAGATCTAGCGTAAACTTGAGTCTAATCTGAGAGTGAAATTTAATAAGCCGACCCCTGCTCTCTGAGCAAGGGTTTTTATAAGGTATTCTAATCACCAAAAAATAGTAGGGTTGAGAGTTATGAAGCGGGGTCGAATTGTTGATCAGAGTTCACACTCATTGGTCGTTGAACTCGTCATTACTTATTAGCGCGAGGCGATTGGGCATAAGACCCATGCGTCGGGCGCGAGAAGGGATTTAATCCTCGGCTGATGTAAATTTCTGAGAAAAGTTAATTATTTGAAAGTCAAAGTCCATTTTCATATCATCTGCGTGTTACAAAATATTACTAATAGATTATGCAGCTGTGTTTTAAAATGATTAAATTATCTTCAGTTGAATATTCTTCAGGATTAAAATGAAAAATGTTCTCATACGTGGGATTAAGTGCATCCGGTGATCAGTTTATTATTTGATTATTGATATATAATACACTTATGATATATCATATACTCTTACGTTATTATAATTATCTACTTGAGGTTCTCTAATTGTTGGCAATTAGGGTACCTTATTTTGGGAATAGACTATAGGTCGGTAAAATATTTAGTGAGCTGAGAACGGGCCCTGCTTGACAGCCAGGGTATAACAGAATTTCATAATAAAGTCACATAAAATAAGCCAAATTCGAAAAAACTTTTTTTTTAATTAAAAAAAAAAGTTAGAAGCGATTGTCGGCACATCTTAAAACTAGCGTAGATTTTTGCAGAATTAATTGATATTTTTTTTTTGAGTAAAAAAAAAATGCAAGGGGTCGGACTTCAAGAAAATGACGGTTATTTCGAAAAAACTGAAATATTTCATAGATCCGGGCTTCTGAAATTTTTGTCGTATTTTTTTTTTAAGCTACATTAAAAAACGAAAATTTTCCATTTTATGTGGTCCTAATCGGTCAATTTTTGAAAAAGTTCTAGCAATTGAAAAAAAAAGAGCGTTTTTTTTCAAAAAATCGTAACATTCTTTGGGTTGGGTAAAAAAATCTGAAATAATCTCTAAAAATGTCTTAGGCGGTAGAAGAAGATAGAAAACATTGAGCAAAATCGAAGGGGGTCCGGTAAGAAAATTTGTCGATTTGGCATGGAATGACCCATCTATATTAGGGTATGTCGAAAAACAACAATTTTTTTTTTTTTTTGGCACCACCAGAAACCGATAGTATATGACAAAATAAAAATTTTGTCAGAAGATCAGCTCTTAAATTCAAGTTTTAAAGTTAGCTCATCGTGATTTTTGATTTCCTATTTAAATAGCATGGGAAAAAAAAATTTTTTAATTTGGAAATTTTTACCTCAGCAATGACTCATTGTTCAGACAAGTACAGCATATGTTTTTGTAGGGAATTTAACCCTCTACAAAAAACGTCTTTCATCATTTTTTGATAAATCCATCTGTTCAAAAGTTATTGGAGCTTGAAGTCAAGTTAGAGTAAATTTCGAGATCTTTTTACTTTTCCGGCGAAACTATCGGACATCATAAAATGTCAAAAGATCTTTTTTGAGGACAATTTCATTTCCTACAAATGATCTCAAGTAAAGTTTTTCGGATTCTGCGTAATTATCTAGTTATTTACAATTTAATATCAAACTCCTAAAAAAGTATCGTTCTGATTGATTTATATATATGAATATATTTTTCTCGCCTCGGGACGGAAAGCGTCAGCTTTCGTCCCGCTGTGCAAAACGAAGTTGCCGCTTTCCGCCTCTGTCGACGAGAAAAATAGTATACACTCCTCGGGAAGTAAATAAGAAAACCTCAGACCACATGTTTGTTGACCTCGGCTTCGCCTCGGCCAACAATTACATGTGGTCTGAGACATTTCTTACTTTACTTCCCTAGGTGTGTAATATACTATTACACCCAGATCCTTGTCTTTTTTCTTATCGTTAGTGTTCAGTATTAACGAATAAAAATTGACTTGAGAAGAAGTTTATTCACTAAATCTCTATTATCTACCAATTTCCAAAGGTATTCTATTGATCCATCTTAATATAAATTATAATTTTATTTCTCCCTCCGGCCAGAAAGTGGCAACTTTCAGGCCGCTGTTCCAAACGAAGTTGCAACTTTCCGGCTCCGTCGAGCAGAAAAATAGTAGACACACCTTGGCCAGTAAAAAAGAAAGCCTCAGACCACATGTTTGTCAGCCTCGGCTTCGCCACGGCCAACAATTACATGTGCTCTGAGACTTTTCTTACTTTACTAACCCTCGCAGATTTGAATCGCGGTGGAAACACCGTGGAAGTGTAAACACCGTGGATCCACCGTGGGTTTGTTCCATTTTACCACCGTGTATATACAGTGTATCCACAGTGATTACGCGGTGTATCCACTGTGATTCCACGGTGGCTTTACCACCGTGTATACACGGTGTTTCCACTGTGATTACGCGGTGTATCCACCGTGATTCCACGGTGACTTTGTGTCATTTCACCACCGTGGTTCCACGGTGTATCCGCCGTATAATCACAGTGGAAACACCGTGTATACATGGTGGTGAAGCCACCGTGGAATCACGGTGAATACACCGCGTAATCACAGTGGTAAAATGGAACAAACCCACCGTGTTTCCACCGTGATTCTAAACCGCCAGGGAACCTAGGTATGTAATATACTATTTATTAGATAAAAAATCTTTATTAACTCATATTGAAAAAATTTGATATTTATTACAGAATTCAAATAAAATTATTTATATTGTTATTTAATTAACTTAAGTATAATTATTGATTAATGAGCACTGACGGATAAGAAAGAAGTTAAAAAAAT
>OZ024711.1:8915637-8954302 GCA_964016945.1 Microplitis deprimator | reverse complement strand
AATAATAATAATAATAATAATAATAATAATAATAATAATAATAATAATAATAATAATAATAATAATAATAATAATAATAATAATAATAATAATAATAATAATAATAATAATAATAATAATAATAATAATAATAATAATAATAATAATAATAATAATAATAATAATAATAATAATAATAATAATAATAATAATAATAATAATAATAATAATAATAATAATAATAATAATAATAATAATAATAATAATAATAATAATAATAATAATACGACGCCGGAGAGTCGTACAAATATCTAGGTATTGAGGGAAGTCCTATGCAGGACCTTCCTAAAATCAAAACGACTCTCTGCAGCGAGTATGTGCGGAGACTCCGGAAAATCTGGTCATCAGAACTTTCCGGAAAGAACAAAGTCTCCGCAACAAACATGCTTGCTGTCCCGGTACTTCTTTACTCTTTTGGTGTCCTTAAATGGGCCCGAAAAGAGCTTAAAGACCTCGATATCAAGACACGCAAAGTCATGAATATAAATCGGAGCATGCACCCTAAGTCTTCAGTCGCCAGATTATACCTTTCCCGGCACATCGGAGGGAGAGGTCTTCAGAGCTTGGAGTGTCTACACGATCGTTTGGTTTTGGGTTTAACATATGAAGTTGTCAATTTCACAGCAGATGAAGACGACTTCCTTATGCAAATTGTTCATCAGCATGAGAATGCGCATAAGGGAGCGTTTTTATATAAGGCAGCAAAGTACGCGGCAAAATCCCTTGGTCTCGGAAGAGTAAATTCTCTTATTGAACTCCCTAAGGAGGAATTCAAGAGGGTCATCAGCAACGCTGAGCAGCAAAAACTGCTCAGTACACACATGGGCAAGTCAATGCACAGCGTGTTCTTTAAACACGTGCGTGAACATGGCTTGTCCGAGCAGCTGACGTTTTCCTTCCTTAAGTCAGCTGGCCTGATGTCCGAGACTGAAGGGTATATTTTTGCCTGCCAAGATGGTGTAATTAACACTCTCGAATACCGTGCAAAAGTGCTCCAGATGCAGCTACCCGACACATTGTGTAGGGTGTGTAAACAACATCCTGAGACGCTTATGCATCTCTTGTCAGCATGTCCTGTGCTGGCAAGAAGTGCATACGTCCAGCGTCACAATGCTGCTCTGCGAGTACTTTATTACCACCTTAGACATACGCACGGTATCGATAAAACACCAGTGCTGCCTTATTTGCCAGGAGATATTCCGCAAGTTGTTGAGAATGACCGTTGCCGTATTTATTGGAACGTGCCATTCGCTACAACGCGGAAAATAGATCATAATAAACCTGATATTGTGCTCTTCGATAAAACCGCTCGTAACATTTATGTTATTGAGTTTTCAGCTCCAGCTGAATATAACATCACGGTTAAAGAAGAGCACAAACACGAAATATATCAGGATCTCCTGTTTGAAATTGGCAAACTTTACCCAGGCTACCGTGTCAAGCTTGTCGTACTCATTGTTGGCGTCCTAGGAGGGATGAAACAGAATTTTGTATCTGCATTGGCTAAAATCCCAACTTGCTCATCGCAAGTTGAGTTTTTGGCATCGAGGATGCAAAAGGCTGTAATTCTCGGATCCCTCCGTCTCCTAAGACAACGAAACTTGGCCTGCTGCGCATGCTGATCATCTTGTTGATGAAGCATCGCAGCAGTAACGATTTGGCGCTCAGGTGAGGCCCTCGGTAGAGTCGGACTACCGGGGATAACCCCCTGAGCATTTGACGTAAAAAGAAATAATAATAATAATAATAATAATAATAATAATAATAATAATAATAATAATAATAATAATAATAATAATAATAATAATAATAATAATAATAATAATAATAATAATAATAATAATAATAATAATAATAATAATTACGAAGTATGAATTTCTTTATTATAATTTAAAATTATTTTGACATCTTATAAATTTTTTTTTAAAAAGGAAAGCTCCAAATATACACAGTCATTCAGACGTCACATGGGAAATGATATGAACAAATGTCCGGGGCCTCCTAACCTCGCGTTCTAATGAAAACTCGATTTTCGAATATCAAGGTAAAAAAAAGAAATTGTCACTATACCACTCTAAAGCTACGATTTGACGACTGTGGTGTCAAATCATCATAATACTATAGTCAAATCATCATTAACTTACCGTGGAATCATGGTGAAATCACCATTAATTTACTGTGAAATCACCATTAATTTACTGTGAAATCGCCATTAATTTACCGTGGAATCATGGTGAAATCACCATTAATTTACTGTGAAATCATGGTGAAATTACCATTAATTTACTGTAGAATCATGGTGAAATCATCATCAATTTACTGTGAAATCATGATTAAATCACCATTAATTTACTCTAAACTCGCAGTGAAATCACTACTAAATCACAATGACAAAATGGCACAAAATGACTGTGAATTCACGATGAAATCACCGTAAATACACCGTAAAATTACGGTGAATGTGAATTCACTGTGATTTCACTGTGAATTTACAGTGATTCCAAGTCCGCGAGGGATTCTGAAAACACTCTGATTTCATCCTGCACTCATTTTGAGCCTATTTTGAAAACACTTTGATTTCATTCTGAACTCACTTTGGGCCCATTCTGAAAACACTGATCTAATCTGTATTAACTCTGAAACCACTTCGGTTTCAGTCTGGAAAAAGGGCACAAAACCACTCTGGAAACATACTGGATTTAGAATGTTTACATTCTGACTATGATTCCAGAGTTTTTCCAGAGTAGGTTGAAGGTCGCAAGGGTAAATTTTGTTTGCTAAAAAATACGTTTTTAAAAGTAAACAAATTTAACGAGCTATTTAAAAAATCTTTTGATTGCGTAGAATTCTAAGAAAATACTGAAAAACGAAGTAAGAAATAATATATAATGACAAAAATAGCAATTAATGATGTTTAATAGGAAAAAAAAAATTTTTTTAATTTTCAAAAATAAAAAAAAAAAAAAATAGTAGCCACGGAAGTCCCACGACCGGAACCACCTGAAAAGTTGTGGAATATATAGTAGTTTGTTGTCACAAATTTTCAGGAAAATCAAAATATGCATGATTTTCAGAAAACGACTTTAAAGTTTTAAGACTCGAGAACGAAACTTTTTTATTCTTTGAGTTTTTTTATTTAACCCATTTTCCAAAAAGTTATAAGCAAAAAAACCATGAAAAAAGCGGTTCGACAATTTTTTTTAAAATTCCATATCTATTGAGACCAATGATCAAAAAAATCTTAAAATTTAGAAGGATGAGTTTTTTGATCAGTACTAAAAAATATCAAAAAATGACGGAAATTAAAAACTAATATTTTAAATACCGTCCGATTTGGCGTGGAATGCCCTAAATACTTCTTAATGCTTTTGAATACTTTGAATACTTTGGAATCACCCTTTTTATGGGCATTTAACATTGCAAATCGTTTTAAATCGCTTCTTTTAATAAGGGCAATTGACGATTTACGACGATTTAAAACGATAAAAAATTTAATCATTTTTAATCTTCTTTAATCATCAATTGATGATTCGTGACGATTTAAAACGATTCAAAATTTAATCGTTTTTAATCATCAATTGACGATTTGAAACGATTAAAACAGTTTTAATCGTCACAAATCGTTTTGTTTAATCAGGGCGTAATGGACAGATATATTGTGGCGATGTGGTTCCTAAGAAACGATGTAATAAACTGGATGATCGTCACCAGCGTATAAGAATTGCTGAGCAAAATTTGATTTAAATGATTACTTCTATTAATTTAATATTATTAATACTACCCGGAAAAAAAGTTTAGATCTGCCGAGATCAAATTAAATCAAATCTGATCAAATTTTATGTATGAATAGGTACACTGATAAAAAGAAACCTCTGAGTCAACTCGGTTTGAGTTGAGCCAAATATGCCACGACTCTGTGGACCAGCCACAACACTTCCCGCTGTTTTCGAGCTCAAGAAGTTTTAATATAAAAATAAGGAATTTATTAGAACAAGACACTTTTGTGAAATTTTTTCGACAACGACATTTCTTGAAGAAATTATCCATTTCGATGGTTCTTGCGGCAGCCGATGCGTTACATTAAGTTCTAGAGCTAAATAGTTTTTAGAATCAATTGATTCAGTTGTTTCATAGATATTCGCAAAAAAATGTTTTTTTCCATTTCTTTCTTCCACGATATCTTTTGAACGAATGATCTGATGTTGATGGTTAAGATGACAATCGACGCGTCTTATCGAATTCTAGAACTGATGAGATTTTAGAATCGTTGAGTTTCATTGTTTTCAAGATATTCGCAAAAAACCGTTTTCTACCACTTCTTTCTCCCGCGATATCTCTCGAACAAATTATCCAATTGAGACGGCTCTTGCAGTATTCGACACGTTTCATCAAGTTTTAGAGCCGATTAGATTTTACAATCGATCGATCAACATGTTTTTAAAAATTCGAAAAAAATTGAAAAAAAAATTTTTTCATTTATCTTACATGTCTCTGAGACTATTTGACCGATTAATATAAAATTTAGAGAAAAGTTGATGGCGAGCAAGCTTTTTCGATTGCCACTAAAACTATTCAAATCGAATAATTAGGTGAAAAGTTATAAAGAGTTTACACACACACATACGCACGCGCGCACACACACTTGGACACCATCCTAATAATAGTCAGAATAGCTTCCTAGGACCTCAAAACGCCGACATCGGATGAAAAATCGATTTTTGCAAATCGGTATGAAAACAATAACTCCGAATTTTCCAAAAATCGTCGGTTTTCTTAGCGGGAAGTTAAAAAGTGTCATCTCAATTTGGATTGGAATTAAATAATTTCTATTTCTTACTGCCATTAAAATATAATAGAGGAGAAAAGTGAGTAAAACGGACCACCTCTTATATGAAAAAACAATAGGCCCAACCTTGGCCGAGGCTTGGCGCAAAATTTATTCACTATGGGGGAATCTTGAAATCCAAGATTAGCCCAAGTTTTTCTTAGCATCGACATGATAACACCGAGCCAAGCTCGAGTGACAGTATTGTGCCAAGAATGCATCTAAGTATTGACCCATTATCTAGAGCCAGTATTGTGGCAAGACTGTAGCTATATAAGCACCTATACTTATTAAAAATAAATTTTAAAAAAATTTATTAGTAGACATCTGCGTGATGGTAACGTGTGGAAATGAATTTGTGCATAGAGAAATCGGGTAGATCGATGAAACTATTTTTTTTTGCATTTGCTGGGTCTCGAACCTGGTCCTTTATGGCTGCTAGGCAAGTGTTTTATCCACTAGGCTGTTGCGCTATACATAGAAGCCAAAGATTTTTAGATTTAAGGTATAATTTGTTATTTAGACAGGTAAACCAGGGCTTGTTACTTGAGTATTGACTGAATCTTGGCCCAAGACTGACAAAACGAGGCTCGTCACTTGAACGTTGGTAGGATCTCGGACCAACCTTTGGAGGCCGAGTCTGGGTAGTTCAGTATTGTGCCAAGACCGGTCCCGTTGACAATATTTTTTTTCCTACAAGAGATCCCAAAAATTTCTTTTTTTTTTTCAATTCTGATCTTAATCGTCATTTATGGCTCTTATCATCTGAGTTCTCTGGACTCGAAAACAGCGGGAAGTTCGGGGCTGATCCGCAGGGTCAACCGTTTTTCAGATTTTTTAACCTTCCGCTATGGATTAGAAAATTGTAATTTTGGAAAATCGAATTTCTCACAGATCTTGACGTTTGAAGGTTTTAGGAAGCTCTTCTGACTAATTTCAATATGAAATCGAAGTGTATGTATGTGAGTATATACGTGCGTACGTACGTATGTAAATATTCTGTAACTCTTAAACGAATGATCCGATTTAGCTTTTTTAGGCGACGTTCTAAGCGGCTCATTAATTCCACCAATTTGTGAGAAATTGAGCATAATCAGTATAGTATATTCGAAGATATTTCAGAAGTAAAATTTTTTCAAATATTATCTGTAAATGATCCTAACGTCACAACCGAGCTACTTATTGGTAAAATACAAAAACTGATATATGACATACCAAAAATGTTACCGTACAGGAAAAATCCGAGTTTAAGCCCCGAAAAGTTAGGATCACGTCAGGCCTTATGAAATGCTGCTGAACCGAACGAAAGATGTATAACAATTGGAATTGAAAACGAGATAAATCTAATATCGATCTAAAAAACAAATACGTAAACTACTGTAAAAAATTAGATAAGTTGTTAAAAAAGGCAAAAAATAACTACGAAAGTAAAGAGGTTAGTTATAAGTCTAAAAATAGTACGGATCTCTGGAAATATGTTAATAGAAAACTACTTCAGATAATAATAGCAAATATTTAATTAAAGATAAACAAAATATTTCTGATTCAAGTGAAATAGCTAATGAATTTGTAAATTTTTTTAGTAATATCGGGTCAAATGTAGCTTCAAACATGGCCTTGAATAATAACGCAGGTAATACAAATACAGGCAAATGTAACAGTCCTAAGTCTATATTTTGGAAACCAACGGATTGTCTTGAAGTAGAAAAAGTAATCAAAGAGTTAAAGGATAAAGCTGGAGGTGGAGACAGTATAAATACTTGGCGGACCCAATAGTACAGTAAATTACCGTAGATTACGGTACTAGGATAATATACCGCAATCTTATCGGAATATACCGTAATCCTACTGTAGACCTATCGTTCCCGAGCGGATCTATCGCCGCCATTTTTGTGTCTCAAAACATAGATGGCGTCCTCAAAAAACTCGGAGATAAGAGAACACAGGGGATAGATGATGATAAATGTGCATAATGGCTTTTCCGAAAAATCTTAGTGTTTATATGTGGAGGAAGCCCGTATGGGTGTGGGGAGAAGTTGCATCCCACCACTAATCTTACGCAACCAGTTGACCAGAGCTGAAGTCTGGGACCATGGGGAACTCATTCCAAGCCCCACTTCGACCAGAGTCTCTCTATTTCCTGAGATGGGAGGAGTGTTTGGGTCCAAATGAGGTTGGTCTCGGGGTGGCTGATGGTTAGGCACCCACATGCAACGCATGCCTAATGGGTAAGCTAATGTGAGCTTATGCTCACATTTCGCTTTTATAATATATGGTGGAAGTCAGTATATACAATAGTGTTACGCAGCGCGAGTATGCCCAAAAGGGCGAGGAATCGGCCTCCCGTCAAACGGAGGTGGACCTAACGGTCCCGTTACATTAATTTTTTGTAGACCTACCGTGAACTAAAAAAGACGTACTTGACGATTTCCAAAGTATATTCCAAACACATTAAGAGACAGAGAGAAAACAACTGGCGAGAGTTTTTCACGTCGAACGGTAAGAAGGAGCACTGGAATATTGCTTACAAGCTCTAGGCAAACAAACACCGAGTTAACAGAGTGTTCACCACACTCCGGCATGACCGACAATCCACAGAAAGCTTTAAGGACACAGCTAGCTGCTTTCTTAATACACACATTAAAAACGACAAACCAGAAACAGAAACACAAGAACAAAAAGAAATCAGGACCAATTCAGAGACGCCACCAGACACCGCGGACGCCGACCTATTCACCCAGCGTAAATTACTTAAGACGTTAAAGACCCTCCACAACAATAAAGCACCCGGACCAGACTTGTTTGAAAATGAAGTTATAAAAAGAGCAGCCATTATTTTGTCAGGGGAGTTTTTATGAGGTGCTAAAGATACTAGTGACCCAAAATCATACAGGCCCATTTATCTCCTTTCGGTAGTTGGGAAGGTGTTTGAAAAACTTATTAAATCTAGACTTACTACCACAGTCCTAGCTAGAGATAAGATCTCCATGACCATGCAGCCAGATGACGAATAAGGCCTTGTCTCCCTTAGAAAAGAAACCATTCGTAGATAGCAAGAAAAGTGATCCACAACGAGAAAAATACGAAGGATATTCAACTTCTTTCCCGACGTTACTGAACGTAACGCGAAAAAACACATCAGCCCTAATTTTTGGTTTACCCAGATTTTAGCCAGTCACGGCTGCTTTAAAGATAGAATCTTCAATTACGGACTCGCAAAAGCCCCCAGTGCAACAGAGGGAGGGACGCCGTTCAGTACTTATTGCTAAAATGCACCGAGTTCGAGCCTCAGCGTGAGGTGCTCCAGAGCACAGAAGAGTGGGCCGCAGAGTAGCCACAAATCGGTCGGGTTCTTGCTTCATTCCTAAATTCCCTTAGAGTTCTTAATGGTTTCAACAAAAATTGTCTCCACCAAAAACTAAGCAGACAATTCCAACACTAAGACGAAGGAGGAGAAGACTACTTGATCACCGTACATCTGGCATCCACCCAGGTATTGTTGGAGCATCTGGGCATGAGTGTGTAAGCTCACAACTTGTGAGGACTCTGCACATTCAGGGTGTCAGCCTGAAGTTAAGTGTGTGTGAGAATGTATTAAAGAATGGATAATTGAATGTGAACAAAACTGGGTTTATTCTCAGGAAGGCAGGGGAACGAACAATGTCTCCTCTTGACCAAGGTGGTATGTTGACCCATACATGGAATTGGTACTATCGGCGAATCCTCTCCAAGCCGACATAAGGGAAACCGAATGCTTAGGATTCATTGGATTTAGACTCGTGGAGGTTGTTAGTTAGGCATCCACACGCGAAATGATCTTTGATCATCGATTCTAGAATAATGCCAATAAGGAGCTTATTCTCAATATTTCGCCATAATCAGATTATGGTAGAAGATAGAGATGACCCCGTAACGCATGTGTGCCCAAAAAGACGTGGAAACGATATCCTGTAAAAAGGTCGCATACTTCGGTCCCATTACATTAATTAGTGGTAGAACTACCGTAATCCTACCGTAGTCTTACCGTGTTGGAGAAATGCAACGATACAGAGTGAGTTGAGTTGCCAAAAGTAAAGTTTTATGACCCTTTTGTGTCCTCTGAACTCAGAAGCCTAGTAGAGAGACCGGACTCATCAGTGTCTTTCCGACAATTGTGATGACCACTACTTCAATATACAGTGTTCATAATAATTATATTCCGTACAGTATATTAGTTACATCTTTTGTCATATTGTAAACCGTTTATTTAATTACTGCATATTATTAATAAAGTGACTGGTTACTTAATATAGTTAATAAACTAAAACCTTCATGTCCTATATTCTCTGTTCCACGTCCTCCTGCTTCCAACAGGTTATGGGCTCAGATCCTCAGACAATATAGTTATATAAGCATAAAAGTTATTTTAAGTGTTAAGTAATAAGTATTGAGACTCGAGTGAATATAAGACTAGGACAATATCACTAAACAAAATGTCTGAAAAGTTTTTCGTTAATAAGTTAACTAATGACAATTATGATAAGTGGAAGTATCGGATGGAATTATTGTTAATAAAAACTAAAGTGTGGTGCGTTATCAGAGATGATCATCCATACCGTACGTACCGTGGCTTAGTTCAAATCTTATTTCGATGAAAAAACTGGCAAAGGGTGGCCATAAAATTATACTTGAAAATATGAGTTGTAATATTTACAAGGACGAAGTACTTAAAGCTAGCATGAGACCTTATGGTGAGTTATATGAGCTGCCAACAGCTGAAAAGGCTCTGATAACAAAGACTTCTGGCGAAGGATGCAATGGCAACTGTATAAATTTATAACACAGACGGTTCGGCCATCGAAACTTAAGTGTAATAAAAAACTTATTTGAGGAAAGGCTAGCAACCGGAATAACAATTAAAAATTGTGGAGAAACTACAGATGTTTGTGAGTGTTGCGTGAAAGGGAAAATGTCAATAAAAGCGTTTCCAAGAAATCGAACAGTAAAACCCATGCGCCTTTTGACCTTATCCATACACATGTTTGCGGGCCTATGCAAACAATTGACCCAGGTAATAAGAAGTATATATTAAGTATAATAGATTGTTTTAGTAGATATACAAAAAGTTATTTATTGGAAACTAAAGATCAAGCAACAACATATATCAAAAATTACGTCGAAGTTGCCAAGATGCAATTTTCAAAGAAGTCAAAATTAATTCGCTCAGATCGTAGAGTGGAGTACGTGAATAAACAGCTTCAAAGTTATCTGAGAAGCGGAGTTATTGAAACACACTTGACTGCAGCTCACTATTCTTCTTTTCAGCAGTGTTGCAGAAAGGAACAACAAGTCTCTCATGGAGATGGCTAGATGTTTGTTGATCGATGCAAGTATGGAAAAGAAATACTGGGGTGAAGCAATAAATACGGCTAATTATCTTTAGAATAGATTACCGACAAAAGGAGTGAGAAAAATATCATATAAACTATGGTATTGGCAAGTCCCGGACATTGGAGATCTCAAGGTTTTCGAATGCGAGGTTTATGCGGACATAGTCTAGTCGAGAAGCTGATTTCCTTCGAAAAATAGTTACAGGTCTCCTAAAAATATGGTTGATGGCTAAAACGATCCGGAATGGCGTCTAGAAAAAGACGTTTTTTAGATTTTTTCTGGAAAAGAAAATTACACTTGTTATTAACAAAAAGCCGTTAAAAAAACTAGCCGTCCAGTTTTTCGGCAAAATCTCAAAAAGTATAAGTGATAGCTCAAATATTAAAAAAAGTTTCTGAAAGAGCAGAAAATTTTAGTCAAAAAGTGATCGACTTCCGGAATTGTAGCTCCAATATTTATGTTTTCTATTTAACGTTGAAAATTGGCTTTTGCGCAGCAGTTTCGGCATGCGCGCGCCACCACTCTAGTGAGCGTAGTTTTTAAATAATTTTTTTATGCGATTAAATATTAATTAAAAAATTTGAAAAAATTCTGGTGTCATCTAGACACTTCGAAGAGTATGATTCTGCGGTAATAAAATTTGTATCACCATTTTTCAAAAAGTTATTCAATTGTTAATTAACATTTCTTTAACGGGTTTGTGTTGTCATAAAAGGCGGTATGAAAATTTAAATAATTAATCTATAAATTTTTTGTTTCTTGGAGCCTTTTTTATAAACATACGTGACAAGATGACGTTATGAAAGTTTATAAAATATTTTCATTTCATTAATTATTAATTTTTAAAGCAAAAAAAAAATTAAAAACTTAAATAATGTATGTTAAATAATTTTTTTTTAATTTTAAGCTATTACTGATTTCATATTCTTCATAGACATTCTATGATTACTTTTTAAATTTTTTCATGCCATTTGTTTATAAATTTTTTATAAACAAACGGATTAATTTAATATTTTTTTAAATTTTTTCACCATATTGTTAGCGTAAGAAAATAATGATTTTGAAGGAAAAAAAATTTTCTTAAAAACAATATCTTATTGTTTATAATCTTTTTTTTCACATTTTGATTATTTAAATAAATAATTAAGGAATCATTTTTTTCTAAATCATAATTTGCATTTATAAATATAATGACAAAAAAAATTTTTTTTTGTCATCAATTTATTCATTTATTTATTTTACAATTTGTTATTGTTACATTCTGGCTTCTAAACTTATGAGACGGAATATTTTTAAATTGCCAGGTTGACGTCGTTAGGGTGTCGATAGACCCCAGGTGCGTCAGCTGTTGACCTTTTTTCATTTTATGAAATAAATTTTATTAACTTACCATGGTGGAGATTATGAGCCCTATAATTCGGCCTAAATAATCCCTTTTTTTAATAGCTTTTTTGCCTCCGCCGGTGCGTACTCGTCCCTGCCACTGGCCTTGAAATAGGCCTCTGAGTAGTCCCCGTAGCGAGGGTCGTGGAACGGGATGCTTTCCCGGTAGCAAGACAGGAGGTGAGAACCGCCGGTGTCAGCGTTCCTCAATATAAAGGTAGTTTTTTAATGGTAACTACTACGTATGCAGTAGTGACGGCTTTTATTGCTCAAAAACGAACGAAGAGGCAGGACCAAGTCAACGTAATTTTGATCAGAGTTCTTAGCTCTCTTAGATCTCGGGATCGACTGACTTGGTGCTGTTCTTCGTCGGTATTATACATTCATCAAAATGTCAATGTTGCATCTTCGGTTTCCTATGAGAGAATCGAAGTGGCCCGGGGCTCATGCATCGTCATCTGTTTAGATTATCCGCGAGCCACGGCGATTCTCTTATCATAAGAGATTTCCGTTACATTCTTAGCGGTAAAAAGAAACAATTTCGCCAACAAAGTAACGATGTATTAAGTTATTTACGATTCTAAGAAGTGTCGAACCGTTTATTCGCCCACCGTGGCGAATAAATAATTCGACTTCAAAAAAAAATATCCTGAAATTTTTATTTAAATATAATTAACGCCAGAACGTAACAGTTATAGACAATTTTTTTTTATTTTAATTTTTTTCTAGAACATAAAAAAATTACAAAAACAGCAATCTGCAGCAATATGGCAAAAAAAATTTTTTTCAATTTTTCAAAAAACATCTGGATTTAGGAGCACGACAATGTCCATGCACTGACTCAGTTTGTCAACAAACAAATTTCTGTAACTTTGCCACTATTGCAGATACAGTTTTCGACCTTCAAGTCGTTTTTATACAGTATGAGTTAAGCTTTCTTATAAATTTCAAACCCAATGTTCATCTGTTATAGTTCTCTAACTACAAGCATTTATTTATAAATATGAGCATTTTCTATTTCTTACAATGCTTGGGTGTAGGCAGCTGTCGAGCATGAGACAGAGACTACTCCGGCAAACATCAAATAGTTAATAATTTAAAACCAACAATCATATTCTATGCTTCAATATGAATAAGAATGAATAAAATCGTGAGATTGACTTTAACAATATGATAAACAGTAAAAATTTATAGTTTCAATCACTATGCCCGGGAAAAAATGCTTAGATATAATCATATCTGTTCATGTATGATCCTATATGATCGCATATATGATCATGCATGACGTCATGTATGATTATGCATGATCATACCTATTCATGTATGATTTGTGACGTTACATTGCCGAGGAGGCAGAGTGGAGATGGAGTACGTGTGATACTGTGTGTTAGAGATAGATAGAGTTAGTATGTGTGTCGAGTTGAGTGTAGTAGATGAAGAGTTGAGAGTATGGAGTATGTATGTGCGGTGAGTGAAGTGTATTGAGAGTACGAGTAAGTGTACGGTACGGTGTATGTTTTGGAGTGTCTGTGTGATGGAGCGCGGATTTAACGGGGAATGTCTAACTGTGTCGCCGATAGTGGCCAAGATAACGTGCCTCCCGACCAGTAATGACGACTAGGCCTAGGCTTAGCCCTCGGGGTTGACGTGGTGATCATGGAGGAGCGACTGAGATGTCGCCGCCCCTTCGTGTTGATACCCGGAGTTAGCAGGGGTATGTTTACGTTTATTTGGGGATGGCAGGCCTCGTTTGCGATGCTCGAAGAAACCAAAAATTCGCTAACTTCGGATATCACGGGGAGTGATATTGCGGGAAGACCCGTGAGTCCACGGCTTGTGTGTAGTGGGGGAAGAATGGATGGAGAAGCGAGGATGTGAGAGTGACTGGAAATAATAGAGCGCGCGAGTGAATGGAGTGGGAGAAAAGAGAAAAATAGTTGAGAGTAGACCATGGAGTCGGAGAGTTGGAATTCGGAGTCGCTCGAGTACGAGCCGACCCAGGAGTCGAGTTTGGAGTTTGGAAGCGAGCGGTGGCGAGTCGGAGAGTCTCTGAGGTAGACCTCGGCCGCAACCTTAGACTGTCGTCGTTTTGGGAGCTTGTGGCTCTGTGAGTTGTTCTCTTGGAGCCGTTTATCGTGTGAATTGTTGTCGTGAATTACCGCATTATTTTATTTTATTTTATTAATTATTGTGTTAAGTTTTGTGATTCGTCGTCCACGAGAGGTTCCCGATGGCGTACTCAGGTATTTATTTGGTGGATAAACCGAGAGTACTCGACCGCGGGCCATTTGGGCCCTCCGCGTCACTCTCGCGTCATCTGTACGGTATTTTATTTTTATTGTCTTTTCTTTATTTTATTTCAATTTAAATGTGATTAATTGGCTTCTTACGCGTCAAAAGAACCGCGACCCTCTCTCCACAACCTAGCATACTGAGCGCACCAGGACATGCCGCTACCACCGCTCATTGCTCTCATCTCCAAAGGATTTAGATATTAGGTTTTAATTCGCGTGTACGTTTAGACCGGTTGCCGATACCGGATAAATAAAAGTCGGCTGGCGCCCGTCAGGATCTGGAGGAAATGAGAGGAGTGATCGGTGGGAGAAGTGTAACGTAGCCCGATTTGGTGTAATTTAAGTTCGAATAATTGAGTAATTTTATTGGGTAATGATTTATGTATAATTTTGTTGAGTTTATCGAGTACTAAGTAAAATTTACGTTACAAATTATATATGAGCTCATCATGACTTCATATATGATCATACATGATCATTTCTGCAGCCTTTTACGAGGAAAAATAATTAGGTATGATCGTATCTATTCATGTATGATCATATATGAGGCCATATATTACTTCATGTATGATCATATATGAGGCCATATATTACTTCATGTATGATCATATATGACTTAACTATTTATAATTATACTTCTCTAAGCACGTTATGGAAAAATGATGAGAGTGAATTTTTACGATGCGCGCGCACAGGGACGACATGAAAACTA
Organism: Microplitis deprimator; assembly: GCA_964016945.1. Lineage (NCBI taxonomy): Eukaryota > Metazoa > Arthropoda > Insecta > Hymenoptera > Braconidae > Microplitis > Microplitis deprimator. Next base: position 8,939,679 of record OZ024711.1, on the reverse strand, counting down.
AATAAATGTTGAAGTTGCTACATACACAACACGTGTTTTACTTTAATACAAGTACGAATTGTATATGCATATACAATTCACACAGATGTGATTAATAATTATATTTACTATACTGAATCACTGTAGTGATTTAAATTGAACATTTTGATGAATATTATTTTCTATTCGTAAATATCAGTGAAAAAAATTGTGCTTATATTCTTTTTCAAGTGATCTGATATAATTGAGGTTAACTTTCCGTATGAATTATTATTTAATATAATTTATACTAAATATCATTATATTATCCATTTTTAATATTTATTATTGATTATTTAATATTTAATAAATAATTCAATAAATTTAATACAAAATTTTTGATAAAAATTACAATCGAATATTAAATTGAAATAATAAATATTTAAAGTTAATAATCTAATAATATTTTGTATAAAGTATATAATATATATTTATTATTCTTTAAATTTAATTTTTTTTATAAATGATTAAATATTAAATTTAGAAAATATTAAACATTTTTAGAATGATTAAATCATAAATTCAATAAAAAAATATTAAATAATAATAATAATTAAATATTTAATACTAGCTGTCCCTCCCTGATTAAACAAAACGATTTGTGACGATTAAAACTGTTTTAATCGTAAAATAATGAATCGTCTTTTGATGATTTGGGACGATTAAATATGAAAATCCATGACGATTATGACGATTAATGATGATTTAATTTTTAATCGTCACAAATCGTTTCGTTTAATCAGAGCTCACCCGCTTCGCTGGGCTGAAATTTATGTTTATTTGTTAATAAACTATTCTTGAAAAATTTTATATTTGTAATTAATTATTTTTTTTAAATGTACTTTTTTTTCAATATACACTTATTTATAAAATTTAATTACAATTTTAAAGTCCAGCCAAATTATAATTAATTTACATAATTACATTACTAAATTAAAAAGTTATGACAATGCGTCTTTGTACACTAAATTACGGGTCATACCATCTTCTGGTGCATAAATAAATAAGCTGGAAGACTCATAATCTTTAAAAATTATTATAAACAATTATTAGAATATATTTACGAATATATGGGGTTTAGGAAATTAAATAATATTAGTTACGTGATTATCGTGAAATTTTAGTGAATGTATCCGACTCAACCGAGGAATCATAAAAGTTGAAATCCTTATAACTACTTCTTCAGATGGCGTAAATACAAAATACTCAACGCCATTATTAAATTGAAACTCATACGTCTTCACTATGAATTCTTTGAAACTATTTAGAATAATAATTTTTTTAACTTTTATTGAACCATTAATTTTCAAACCAACAAAAATTACATACTCATATAATTGATTAGCCCTGATGTCCCGATGACGAATAGTAATGATATCTCGCAAATGCATGATTATAAATAATTCTTGATAGCTCTCGATTTACCAAATGTCAAATCGATAAATAAACATAATTAACAGAATTAAAAAATTTATTTCAAACAAATGACAATCGAACAGAATAAATTTAGTTACAATAAACATTCATTATTTTTAAGTCAAAAAAATATGTTCCGGATAAGTAATCACCAACATATCATATACTAAAACCTTCTCCGAAACACGCTGCATCTTATGGTATAAGTATTATTTCGATCGGCTCAGTAGTTTTCTCAGTATAACCGAACAAAAAAATCGGCTCTCCATTTATTAGTATAGATTTATTATTAATTTTTAATATTAATTTTTCTACAATAAATTTTATTCATCATGCAACCTAAGATTCTGTTATGGTAGATTTATGACTATAGATTAATATAGGTACTATTCAATTTCAACATAAGTACACGCACCCATGTTATATAACATACATTTTAATGATAATGTATACAAATATTCTTGCAAATATGTACAAACATTGTATTCCCGGGTGCATGAATTTGATGTTTTCAAAAAACACAGTATGAATACTCAGATCTGACAAGATTCGAAAAAGATCCTGTCGATCATACATGATTATATATGGTCATACATGATCATACACGATCATACGATTATATATGATTATGTATGACCATACAGGATCAGATCCGAAAAATGGCCCTGCATGATTATACCTGCTCATGTATGATCATACCTGCTCACGTATGATCATGCAGGACCATGTATGATCATGCAGGACCATGTATGAGCAGGTATGATCATGCAGGGCCATTTTTCGGATCTGATCAGATCTGAGTATTCATACATGATCATATATGATCATATCTGAACATTTTTTCCCGGGTGTACTTTGGACATCTTAAAAATGAGAGTGAAAATAGAAAATAATTTTAATAAATTGAAAATCTCATAAACAAATAAGGTTAAACATATAAAAAAAAATATATTTGAATAGTTTAATAATCAGGTAACAAAAAAGTCTCGAAGCATATTTGTCATAACATTATTTGTTTATGAAATAAAAGCATTGTAAGAAATAGAAAATGCTAATTTTTATAAATAAATGCGTGTAGTTAAAGAACTATAACAGATAAACGTTAGGTTTAAAATTTATAAGAGAGCTTAGCTCATACAGTATAAAAATGACTTGAAAGTCGAAAACTGTATCTGCAATAATTGCAAAGTGACAGCAATTTATTTGTTGACAAACCGAGTCAGTGCATCGACATTGCCGTGCTCCTAAATCCAGATGTTTTCTAAAAAATTGAAAAAAATTTTTTTTGCCATATTGTTGCAGGTTGCTGTTTTTGTAATTTTTAGGTAGATTTTTTAAAAAATCTAGATATTGTATTTGTCTTCATGGTCGATTTTTCAAGGAATTTTGTCATAACCTATCATAATTGGTTGAGTAGAGTTCACAAATACCATTCGTTGAAAAATTTATATATGCATATTATAACACAAAAACTATACGCTAATTTTTGGTTACAACTTCGTTCTCTAACTTTAGCCTCCAGTCCCAATGCGACTAGGGCACCAGGTAATTTTTATCACTGGAATTACCAAACCAGTAAATCATGAATTAGATAATTTTTTATCTTTGAAATTATCTCGAAAACCACGCATAACTAAAAACTGGATAATTTATAATCTGTGGAATTATCATCAAAACCTCGCAAAACTAAAACTAGAACTAAAACTAAAACTAAAATGCTGAGAACTTATAAGCAAAAACAAAAACAGAGACTGGAAAACTAAAAACAGAGTTACGGTATGCCATGGTGTCGCTCATTGTGTAGGTTTATGGAGAGAGGGAGTGGTCCGGGTCAAATTACCCCAAATTCATGTAAATTATCAGCGGATTTGCAATTTTTATTAAGCAACAAATAATCTCAAATCTCCATTTAACAATGAATAAAATACTGTAGCATAATACAAATAATTTTACTCTATAACTAATATACTGAATCTAATATTAATAAAGTTAATTTTCACGAAAGTAAATTGGCATCTAAATGATGCTTACCATTACATTATAAATAAATTACTTAATCGCTAGAGCTAAACGATAATCAAATTATATTCGGTAAACTAGAACAATAAATTATAAAACTGATACTCTAGAACATTTTCTTTAACAAACTAGTAAAACCAACATACATGGGCCTTATATTGATATTTTTTGTAATAATAATTAAATAAATACATAATGCCAGGACTGGTTGGTGATTGGGATATTGGAAAAATACGCATATTAAAAAATATAACAATATTTTTATTTGTCACAGCACATAATATCACTGGGTTACAAAATTAAATTGTTGACTTAATTTAATTAATACTGTTAATTGTTTGAGCTCATGAATGCGTAATTAGTTGAATAAGAATTATAAAATTCAGCACGAGTGATTAATTGAAATAATTGAGATAATTAATTTGAATCTATTTGAACACTGAGTTGATTGCAAAAATTTCATGATAATAAGTAACATGAAATCAGAGGTTACCGAGCGAAGTTAATTATTAAACACTTTAATCATTATTTTTAATAGCACAAAATACATAAATATTTGAGTTCATTGAGTTCTAATAATGATGATCACTTAATTTAACTGAGTTAAATGAGCTTGTAATAAATTACACTGAATTGAATTTATTTCTTGAACACGTGGTAGCATGATTGCAGAGGCTAGCGAGCGAGAATTTTCTTTTAGTTTAATTAAAATATTGAGCATAATGATAATTAAATAATTATTATATTGAGTCTTTTATTTTTATGAGCACTTGAATTAATTATTTATTTAATAAATAAGCACCTTTAATGGTTTCCTTTGAAGTAACCTCTTCAGAAACGTAGTCGTTGATCACTCAAATTCTTGAGTTTATGAATATATATTATTTTATGAGCTCTGGTGCCCAAAATTATATAAATAATTATATTTTTGATGAGCTTGATGATCACTTGATTTAATTAAATTATTATTTTAATTTATTTATCTAAGATGAGCACGTAATAAAACGATTTAATTACAACACGAGTTATCACTAGAATGTATATTGCGAAAGATAATGGCGTCGGTCTTCTCAACACGAGGCAGGAAAAAGACTCTTGAAACTGGTAGCTGACCCATGAGTTGTTGAGCTCTATCAGCACGATGTCGTGCGTATTTTATACATTTGAGTATAACTGAACTGGTTGTCTACCGCCAATGATCCAGTACTCCTGTCCGATGAATGCAAGAGTAAGTTGAGTACCACAATGCATGGTACGCTGATGAGCATCAGAGATGATGAATTTAATGAGTGCCGCATTCTGTGGTAGAATTGCAGGATGCTTACTTTGGTCTTGATTTGGAGCATTTTCCAATCGTCCACCTACTCGAATGATGCCGTTGGTGTCAATGAATGCAACCAATCGAGCAAATGGATGACCATTAGGCCATGATGCGTATTTGGAGTGCATGTTGATCTTTTTTGCAAAATGAATACGTTGAGTTTCTTTGATATAGAAGTTGAGTGCATAAATTACTTCGTTAGAAGTAATTCGAGTCTTGAATAATGAGTTCGGTGATTTCTTGACCATGTCACGGAGTCTAAAGCAGATTGCAGTAGCTCGTAACATGCGTAGTAGAGGTATTGGCCGTTCTATAATAGGCCACCTTGATTTCATTGATGAATTCGATGAGAATAGGGCCAATCCAGGCCGTTCTTCTGCTTGAGCTCCTGTATAATCGATTGATGGACATTCAGGCCAGGACGATGAACTCTTGAGCAACCATGGTGGGCAAGTCCACCAAAGTTGATGATCACGGAGTTGAGTAGGCGTCAACCCTTGTGTTGCGCAGTCTGCTGGGTTTTGTGTGCCCGGAATAAAATTCCAGTGGCCATCTGGAACTAGATCTTGAATTTGTGACACCCTATTTCAAGCAAACTTCTTCCAGCGAGACGGGCGATATTTGATCCACGTGAGAGTGATTGTTGAGTCCGTCCACAAGTATGCTGGCGATTGAGTGAGATTCTGAGTGCTCTGGTAGTGTTTTATGAGTTTTGCCAACATTTGAGCTGCGATGAGTTTCAACCTTGGTATCGTTAATTGTTTTAACGGGGCTACCTTGGTTTTTGAGCAGAGCAGCGTAACTCTGACTCCATGAGCAGATGTGTGGACTTTGATGAACAGGGCAGCTGCCATTGCCAATTGCGAGGCACCCGAGAATCTATATATCTCGGTGGTTGAGCACGTGGATGAGTGGATCCATCTTGGAATTTTGATTTCAGATATGAGCTTGAGTTCATTCTTGAAGTTTCTTCATTTATGCCGATGATTGGCTGCCAATGGAGTGTCCCAGCTGAGCTTTTCGAGCCAAAGCTCCTGCATGAATACTTTCACTCGAATGATGAGTGGTGCGAGAAATCCAAGAGGATCAAAGATTTGAGCAATCTCTGATAAGATGATCCTTTTTTGTGAATTTTTGAGTAGAGCATGGTGGTGAGTATGAAAAATAGAACTGATCTGAGTGTGAGGACCAGTACATGCCCAGAATCTTGGTGCTGGAGTCTGTATCCTCAAATTTGTGATTCTTGATCGCTTCCACATGATTGAGTTGTTGTAATTTTCGATGATTGCTTGCCCATTTAGCAAGAGGCAATCCGCCCGCCTTGCAGAGTGCTTCAAGTTGATCAGCAACTTGTTGTAATGAGTTCAAGTCATCAGCACCACCGAAGATATCGTCAACGTATCTTCCGTGTGTGAGTGGAATGATCGCCAGAGGAAATCGATATCCTTCGTCTTCAACTAGTTGAAGTAGAGCACGAATGGCCAAATGTGGAGCTGGTCTGGTCCCGTTGGTGACCATGGTGAGTTTATATGGAGTGATTTGGCCTTGTTCATTGAACCAGAGTATTTGTTGAAGTGTTTGATCGCGTTCGTCGATCAAAATCTGTCTAAACATCTTCGTGATATCTGTTATGAAGATGAGCTCATGAGTAATAACTCCTATGAGTACGTCAAAGATGTCTAGTTGCAGTTTTGGATCGGTGTGAAGCCCATCGTTGAGTGAAAGACCTGAGCTGGTGGGTTTTGAGCCGTTGAATACTACTTGCAGCTTGGTAGTGATGCTGCTCTCCCGTAATACTCCATGATAAGGGAGATAGTAGGCTGGTTCACTTGTTGTTGATTGAGTTGATTCCACCATGTGGTAGAGTTCTTTGTATTCCTTCAGAAAATCAAGGTAGAGTGCTTTCAAATGATCGTCATGGTCTAGACGAAGTTTGAGATGAATAAGACAGTGGTATGCTGCTGAGTACGAGTTTCCCAGTTGTTGAGGTGATGATTTGACTGGCAGTCGGACTATGTATCGTCCTGGACTGTCTCGTCGATGAGTTTGTTGAAAATGCGCTTCACACGCCTCTTCATCTGGATTGAGTTCCTTGATTTTGCTGACTGGAATTTCTTCTTGAGTCCAGAAGCGTAATAGCAGGTCTCGAAGTTGTTGAGTTGACTGCTCGATAGCAGCGTGATAAGTAACAGATGGTCGATGAGTGTGTTGAGTAACTGGACCAAGTAATATCCACCCGAAGATGGTATCTTGAGCGATTGGCAGGCCTACAGACCTTTTGATGAGTGCATTTTTAATGATAAGACAATAATGATCGGCACCAATGATGATATCAATTGGTCCTGGTCTCATGAACGCTGGATCTGCCAATTGTAGTTGTTTATATTGGTCCCAGTTGAGTTGGTTGAGTGCAACAGATGGTAGTTGAGTAGTGAGGCCACCTAGTGTATGAGCACTGATCATGAGTGAGTCGTTTAAATGCCTAGATGAGAGCTTGAGTGCGACTTGACCCTTAGTTCTACCAGCATTGGCTACACCAATACCAATGATCTGTATAGATGAGTGCGTGCGTTTAAGTTTAAGTGAGTTCACCAAGGAATCTGAAACAAACGATAATTCAGACCCTGGATCCAGCAAGATACGTACTGGATGAGTACTTAACTTGGTGATCAAGTCCACTAGGCAAGTTGCGAGTAAGATTGCTGGGCGATGAGTGCTAGTAGGATGAGTGCCAGACGTGTTGAGTGCAGATGAGTTCCTTTGAGCGTCGCTTGAGTCGTCATGTGAAAGCAGACGTTTTTATTTAGTGCGTTTAGCGGCTGAGCTTGGTGTTTTCTGAGTACTGTTGAGTCCCGGATGTATCATGGTGTGATAATTCTGATGACACACCTTACACTTGAATGGTGAATTACAAGCATCAGGTAGATGATGCCCGAAACAATTTTCGCATAACCGCTCGTCAATAACGACTTGAGTGCGTTAAGCATTATTGAGCCCCAAAAATTGAGTGCACCTCACAATAAAGTGATCTCCCTTACACAAATCACACAGATATTTACACAATTTATTTATCTAAGATGTGCACAAAATGATACGATTAAATAAAACACGTGTTTTTACTTGAATGTATATTGCGAAAGATAATGGCGTCGGTCTTCTCAATACGAGGCAGGAAAAAGTCAATGCGCATGCGCCGCACTGCGCATGATCAAGTTTAAATTTATAGATTAGGCCCCACTAGGTGCTGCCTCTATCTGCCGGAAGTGCAACTATATTTGAATTCAAATATAGTTGTAATTACGCAACAGTGGTTGTAAATAAGAAGATTAGGAAATTTTACAAAATTTAAAGTTTAAACTTAAGCCCTAAACAATGAGGCTACTTCGAGCACTGCATTTAAACAGTATATATTTGGACATAAAAATAAAATTTATAATTTAAGCCTAAATAGATGCTTTTAGTACAATATAAAAAAAAGGAAGTGTCAAAATATAATATCAAGTCTTGGAAATAACTTTGAAGAAACTATTTTGAAATAATAAAATTGTTGAGTAAAAATAAGTATACAAATAAAAATTTATAATTAAAATCTATGTTCGCGACCGAACAATTATGGACCACGGAAATGAGGTGACATACAATGAAAGTAACTGGTATTTCGATGCGACACTTTTCTGAAGCTACTGGTAAATTTGGAGTGCCAAAAAGAAGAACTGTCTGAAAAACGGGAAAAACGGAACAAAAACTAATTTCTTAAAGAAAAAGAGCAATTTGTTAAAAAACAGTTCAATGAATCTATACAAAAATTGTTACGAGAAAAAAAAAGTTTGAATTTAGAGATTAAAAATTTGAAAAAAGATCTAAAAGTTCACAGTAACGTTTCATTGCAAAACAAATTTAAACCTTATAAATCGCAATTAAAAGAATTGGAAAAATCCATTAAACTTCATGAGTTAACCGTTCTAGAAAAAACACTGAAAATCGAACAGGAAACTGTTTAAATCAAATAGTTTACATTTTAATTAGTTGCTTGTGATAATAATTATAATATTTATACCATATAAATAATAGTATTTATGATTTTTAATTCATCATATTGTATACATTTAATTTTTTATTGTTATTATTTATTAATTCATTAATAATATTCGGTAATATTAATAAAACAGCAATCTTTTGGCCGTATTTCATGTTTGTTTAAGTACTACTCTCGCAGCTTTCAACAACTACGACTATTCCAAATAGATTGTTCAACTACTGCTGCATCTTAAGTATATTTTAAAAACATTGCACAAATATGATAATTTTTCACATTAATTATTTTTTTGTTTGCAATTATATTCAAAACTATCCATATTTTTATAAAAAAAAATTTTTTATATCAACCATAAGGCCTGGGCTTGGACCAGGTCTGGCCCCATGGTCACCCCCAAGGCTTCGGGGTAACAAAATCAAACCATAGGGCCTGGGCTCAGACCAGGTCTGTTCCCATGGTCATTTCCAAGGCTTGGGAAATTACAACTGGCCTCAGGCTTGGCCAATTGATACCATCGGCGATTCCTTCCTGAACTGTATTTGGTTCATATGTGTATCACTCATGGGAATATATGAACCATATATGGGCATTAGTATGTCCGTTATTTCTCAAATTAGACTTTTTAACTTGGCCATGATATAAATCGTTTATTTTTTATCCAAAAATAATAAAAAAATAAATAAATAAAAAGTTTATTCCAACGCCGTTTAACCATGCCTCAGTAATGATACTTTCTCATTTTAGTACAATGAGAAAAATTTCATTTCTTACTTAGAAATAAGTATACAGCTATGACTAATACATTTTCCGTAGGAACCCTGATTAAGAAATCTAATTTCGAATGATTTGAGATTACGTAACTCTTAATTATTTTAAATCATTCCAAATTGTTTGAATTATTTTGCTTTCGAGTATAAATGTTGGATTGAATCATTTTAAATCATATTGAATTAACAAATAACGAAATATTACTTTCTAATTTGAGATTATTTAAAATAATTTGAACGCTTGAATCATTTCAAATTGAACCAAATTAGAAAATAATATTGCAATTTCTGGTCTCCCGGACAATTCAGAATTATTTGAAATAATTCAAACTCTCAAATCATTTTAAATTGAATTGAATTGAGAAATAATATTCTATTTCAGGTTCTTTGGCTGATTTTAAATTATTTGAAATAATTCAAACTCTCCAATCATTTTAAATTGAATTGAATTGAAAAATAATATTCTATTTCTAGTTCCACGGCTGATTTTAAATTATTTGAAATGATTCAAACTCTCGAATCATTGATGATTGAAATTTATCTTGAGCCAAGAAACTTTTGAGGATATGGAACGGAAATCGAGATGTCCTTTAGGAAAGTAAAAAATTTCGTTGGATTTTAAATCTTGAACAAAAAAAAAATATTATTGATTCAATAAATCTTTAAAGATTGATTTAACAATAGAATTAGTTAGTTATAAATAATTTTAATTCCTTGATGTAATAAATGTTGTTTCTCCCGGTAATATGTTTATTACTTCAATCAAAAAATCGAAATGTTTATTAAAAGAAAGTAACATTATAGAATAAATTAATGCGATCGTTTGAATCAATAAAATGTTTTAACTTGAATTCCAATACAAATCTCAACCCAAGATAAATGCGGTTTTGAGCCAAGTAAGTTTTTTCTTGGATTCACGCAGAGGTTCTCCCACTTTTTTTTCACTACTCTATCTTTGTCGCTCTTACATAATAAATGGAAATTTTGTCCATGTAATAAGGTTAAGTAGATAAAAATTAAAGGAAAAATAATAATAGTTTTTATTTCATAAATTTTATTATAATTATTTGTAAGTTTAGTAAATATTTGGGCACATATGCATTTTATTTATTTTCAATTAAGATATTTTAGGAATATCCAAGTGGAATTTTATCTGTTTTTTCTTTTAATTTAATCAATTTAATAAAGTTTTAAACTGACATTTTTCAAGATTATGAAAAAAAAGAAACAATCGAATAACTTTTTTTTAAAAACCGCATTAATAGAATTTAAAACTATTACAAAAAATAAAGAGAACATCATATTATCAACATTTCAATAATAAATAAATAAAATTTATTATAATTTAGAATAAAATATTCTTAAATTAAGAAAACTGTATGGTTTAAATGAAGGCAAAACTTTTTTTAATATAAATATGGAATTTATTTAAACTTTTAGTATATTAAACGGTGCTCTCTTGTGGTGTGTCAGGTAATACGTCAGTATAGAAATCGCAGGCATCACAAACAGCGAAATCGCAAATTTCAGTGGTCCTGGTAGTCGTCGCAGAGATACAGGACTGCCAGGACATTGCTCATATAGTAATACAGGTTCTTCAGGTCACCTTTCGTGTGTAGATCGAGGCATTCAGAGACAGTTTTTTTTCGCGTGCTTTCATCAGTAAAGAGAAACTTGTTTCTGAAGGGTGTGTAAGTTGGACATTCAACAAGGACATGTTGAATGTTTTCGTAGTTTCGATTATTGCAGCTCATGCATTGATTATTTGAATCAAACGTTTAGACATTGGAGTCGTATTTTAAACGAAGCTTGAAGTTATTTACCAGTCTTAGATTAATACTCATTCTTAGCCAGTTTATCAGACATCTAGCTTTGATGTACTTCGCAGGTTCCAATTTGGGCCCATAAGCATGCTTGCCTTGGCAGAATGTTGAGTCGGTCCATTTGGCTATATCTTCTTTGCGGAGTTTTTCAGCGTAGTTTTTAAAGAGTCTGTACTCCCTAGCTTTCCAGGTTTGGCTGTTCATATTTTCCCATAGGTCTCCGTATCCTGTTTCTTTTAGAATTTGATAGAATTGCGCTGCCCAATTGTATTTCGGATCGCAATTTTCTCCCAGGGATAGATTATACAACCTAAAGAAAACTATGCGCGGGTATCTATGTCCGGGCATATCTAGCAGTTTAAGTATCCATCGCCAGGCCTGTTGAAAAACTTTATACTTGACAGGTGTCAAGCCCAGTTCTAGCCTCAGTGCATATCCCGGCGTGCAGCGTGGTAGCAGAAACAGTCTCTTGAAGAAATTTTCTCGGGCTTTTTCAAGTATTTGGTGATGGCAGAGACCCCAGAGGTGAGCAGAATACAGAAGCGTGGTAGCAATAGTTGTATCAAAGAGTTTGCATATGGTGTTCCAGGAATCAGCTTTGCCTTTAGCGAGAATGGTCAGTGTCTGTGAACTAGTTATAACTGCTCTGGAGATCGCAGATTCAGCTGCCTTCCTTCCAGACAGAGATCCTGAGAGAACTACGCCTAAGTAAGTACAGGAGCTGACTACCTCTATATGTCCTCCGTTTAGCGTAAATTTAGTTTTCTTCAATTTTCTGCAATTGTCGCTTTTATTGAAGTGGATGATCTTGGTTTTTTGTGTGTTAACTGTGAGGCAGTTGCTTTCGCAGTAGTTTTTCAGTAAGAGCAGTTTTTTCTGAATGTCTGAAACATTTTTTGCTAGTATTACTAGATCATCCGCATACATCAGCATGAGGATATCAGTACGGCCGTCTATGTTTAATCCTTCACATCCATTTTTCCTGAAAAAAGTTTCTATGTCCGCTAGAAATAATATGAAGAGTAGTGGACTGAGTGACTCACCCTGCAGTACGCCTCCACTGATTGGAATTTGATCCGAGTAAGCTCCGTCTTGTCTCACTTTTGTGGTTGCATTTGAGTACAGCTTTTTCAGGATGCGTATCAGTTTCGGGCTTACTCCAGTTAAAAACAGTTTCCTCCAGAGCAAAGAGTGGTTAATCGAATCAAAGGCTCTACGAAAGTCAATCACGATCGCTTCTGCGTATCCACCATCCTGCCGTATCCGGAGTTGAAGTGTTGCCATTAAGGCAAAAATATTGTCTTGGCAACTTTTGTTCGCACAGAAACCAGCTTGAGACTCCGGAATAATCGCAGCTTGTTCCGCCCATGAGTACAGTCTCTCTCTCAATATCGTGGTGAACAGTTTGGAAATGTTATTAGTTAAAGCTATACTGCGATAGTTTTCTGGTGCTGCTGGATCGCCTTTTTTGTGCAGTAAAGTGAAAATCGCCGAAGACCAGTCTCTGGGCGTTATTTCTTGGTCCAGTACTTTGTTGAAGATCACTATGATATATAGTTTCCAGTTGCTGGGAAGATGATTAAGATGTTCACTGAGTATAGCGTCCTCACTAGGCGCTTTACCATTCTTGAGCTTTGTGAGGCAGTAATCCAGTTCCTTATAATTGATTTCACGATCAAGGTATGGGTGAGTTACCCCGTAGTAAAGAGTATTATCACTAATTCTTGGTGGGTATATTTTTTTCAGATATTCAGTCCACGTTTCGAGAGAGATAACTGAATTGCTGTAATTTTTTTTGCGTAGACTCTTTACCACTTTCCAGAAATCTGGTCCGCTTCTTGTGTTAGCCAGTGATTTTTTTATCTTCGCTATGTATGCTTTACGCTGTTTTTTTGTTACCTTCTGGAAATTTGCACGTAGGGCTTGTACTGTAGCATCATATGGCTTACACTGTTTCATTGCTTTCTTGCGAACTCGTAGAGCACGATTGAACAGATTTTTTGCTTTGCGGCATTCATCGTCAAACCATGGTTCAGTGTTTGTTGCGATTGATCTATAGTTTACTGTTCGCAGGCAGTCTAGATTCTCTGCAACCTCCAGAATCGCAATTGACCAGTTTTCGTTTATCGCATCTACATTTGCCAGATTAAAATCAATTTTGAGTCTTATCGATCTTGTCATAGCCATTTTATATTCAACAGCCTTGTTCACACTCCATATGATTTTATTTGTCTTGTTTACTATCCTGGTGTCTTCTCTAAGTTTCTGGATATTGAAATTGAAAGCCCTCGTAATTTTTACCGGGTAGTGGTCCGATTTTGAAGTTATGTACTCAACCTGCAAATCAATAATTTTATGTAGGTTATCTATTTTAACCCAGAATAAATCAATAACGCTGTCTTGGCAGTCAGTGAAGGTGCTGCGAGCCGGGGTGTCACTTTTAGTTCTTCCGTTTATCACTATCAGACCGATTTCTTCCATAAAATTCAGCAGTTCTTTTCCTCTTGCATCTAGTTTTTTGTCGTTCGAGAGGCGGTGGGATTCTAGTTGAGAGTCTGAGCACAATTCTTCTGGCAGGATGTTCTCCTCCGCTGTGGGTATTAAAATCGCCTCCAATGATGAAGAGATTGCTGTCGAACGATTCTTCAGTTGCAGAGATAGTCTCTTGAAAAGGTACCAGGATTGTGTTTAGCGCCAGTGAAGGTCTGAAATAGCAGAGGCCGATCACTGCTCTGTTATTGCCTTTTATCAGTTTAATAATTATCCAGTTTTGGGTGATTTCCACTACCTGAGGTTCTGGAAGCCTATTGCTAACAAGCAGTAACAAGCCACCGCTCGGTCTGCCAAGTATGTGCTCTTTATTCGCCTTAAACCATATTTTGTGGTAGTTTGCTTCAAAAAAACTGTGCAGTCTGGTGGGTTCTGTTTTCCAAGTTTCAGTGATTCCTAAAATTTCAGCATCATTTATTTCTGGTTCCGGTTTAAGATTTTCTAGGCCTTTGCAATTCCATATGACGTAGTTTAGCTGACACACCGCTGTTTCCTATATGTCTCGATCAGTTATTTGTTTGTGGGCATGCTGTTTTTTTTACGTCTTTCTATGCCCCCTGGTAGTGAGCGATTTTCTGGCTGTAGCATTTCTTTTTTGTAGCTCCAGATGTATTTTTTACCGTCGATTATTATCCAGTTGAACCCAATTTTTACCGATTTACCTTCTTCTCGAGCTTTCCTGCCTTCTTGTCTTATTTCGTGCTGTACAATGAGTTCCTCGCGCGTGCGGTCCCCTTCGACGTTTATTGTTGTTCCTTTAAGACAGCCTTTATTTTTCAGTATTGTTTTTTTTGCCTCTAGATTTGACATTCTTATGACTAGCACATTTCTGTTTATTCCTACATCTTTTACTGTGTCTATTACACTGTCCAGTTCAAATTTTTCAAGAATGAAGTTGCGTGCACAATCAGATTCCTTTCCGGTTTCCCAGGTAAGACCTTTGACTATTAAGTTAAGTTCCTTCTCTTTTCGCTCTTGATATTCCAATCTTTCAGACATCCCGATCAGCTGTTCCAATCTACGGTCAGGTATAATCTCATCTTCTACTACTCCATTTCTGCTTACGTTTGTTTTTGTACGAAGCTCTTTTATTGAGCCTTCCATTCTTTCTAACCTATTCACGAGATTTTCTCTATCCGATTTCCACTCTTTTTCATTTGCTGTTATTTGCGTCTGAAGCGCCCGTATTTCTTCTTTATTTTTCGTTTGGAAATCAGTTAGTTCTTTCCTGAGTGCATTGCCATTCTCGAGTAGCTTGACTTCCATTCTGTTCAGCATTGTTGAGACGCAGCTCAGCATACCTCTGAAATCCGTCACATCACCATACTCTGGTGTATCCATAGTTACGGATTCAACAGTGGGCGGCGTTTGGAGTTGTGATACAGAAATCTTCTGCTTTTTTGAGGGGTCTAGAGGGTCTTCCCGATTTTCCTCCACAGAGAACGATGTTGGTGACAGTTTTTTTTTTCCTGGAGTATTCATGTATTTTTCGATAGATTTTGATGAGGTTTGGTTACCGAAACGTGCTAAAGCTTCGGCATTTGTTTTTCTACCTCTATTTGAGGCTGGAGTACTGACTTTCAGTGAATTTTTCAAGGCTTGGTTGCTTGACACATGAATGCTGTCATTTTTTATTGTGGTATTGCTTTGGAGAAGGGCCCTAGGATTACTCGTATGGTCGATCGCCATAACCCATGTTTAATGGCGCAGATAAACAACCGTCACTGAGCGCTTACACACCAGGTTATATACACAGCGTATTTCTAAAACAGGTGCAATACTCCTTGTGTTGTGTTTCGTTGCTGGCCATGTGCTTGGTCTAACCTCAAATAGTGATTAAGACTTAACACATGTAAAACTTTTAGTATCGCTTTTAAAAAACAGCAATTATTGCGTCACAGAATTAACATTAAAATATTAACTATATTTATAAAATTTTACTTAAAAGAGACGTTTTACCAGTAACATTCCAAAAATTATTAAGTAAGTGCACTGGAATGCATACGTCTTTGTTAGCGCCCTCTATTGAACTCCTGGCACACCACAAAAGAGCACCGTTTATACCAGTTTTTGAAATCTCACTTAAAAAAAAAAAAAAAAAAAAAAAAAAAAAAAAATTTATTAATTAATTCTTTACGATGTAGTATTTTGATTATAATGAATGTGTATCTGTGTTTAAGAATATATATGTAAAAATAAGAAGAAAAAATGTATATGAACTTCTGCCAAGAGGAAGGAAACTTCCTGAGAAGGCAAATTTGAAATAAAATAAAATAAAATAAATAGTATATTAAATAAAATCAATTTTTTTAAGCTAAGTTTTTAGCATATATAGTACTGGATAGCTACAGCTTTAAGTAAAAAAATAAATTTCTGATTCCAAATGCATGTGGTGGCCGAGCGGGCTAAAGCACTTGACTTGAACTGTTTCATAGCTTCAATCGAAGGGTCGGCAGTTCAAATCTCATCAACATGTCGGAAAAAATAAAGATTTCTTCTTTACCGAAGTTGAAAAATAATATATAACCCCCAGTGGTTAAATGAGTTTTTACTAGTAGTTAAATTTTTTTTTTTTTTTATATGATATTATTTTTTTATTCAATGCAATTGAAAATGATTTCAAAATTTAAATTATTCCAAATTATTTTTAATTATCTGAGGAAACAGAAATTTACGATATTATTTTCTTATTCAATTTTTAATTTAAAATGACTCAAATCATTTCAAATAATTATAGAAATCCTAAAATAATATTTTACTTTTTCATGGTTCAGTATGAATAAAAATGATTTATTTTAAAATGACGCTTGAAAGCACTATAATTTATCGATTAGGGAAGATTTCAAATTATTAAAATCTGAATCATTTTGAATAATTTAAAATTATAATATTATGATTTAGAATAATTCGGAGTTGAAAATTTTGAATTATTTTGAATTATTTCAAATTATAATTTTATGATATGATACAATATGAAATAATTTAAATTTTTCAAATCATTTCAAATTAGATTTCTTAATCAGGGAAATTTACCGCTCTTCAAAAAAGGTTTCTTATATTTTTTTAATAAACCTAGCCGTTTAAGAGATATTTGCGCTCGAAATATGAAAGATTTTTTATATCATTAGAGCGGATTTTTTAAGTTATCTTGTGAATGTTATATTTCAACTTAAAGCTTAAATATCTCTCAAATAGTTCGTTTTATTCAAGACATAAGAGATTTTTTTTGAAGAGAAGTGAATTTCTGACAAAACAATGTTTAGTGCCTAAGTATATATTCCATTGCTGAAGAGTTATAAAATTTTTAACGAAAAACATTATTTTCAAAATATATCAAACTTTGAGCTTCAATATCACCTAAATGATCAAATTTACGAAAAAAGTATAAGAAACCTTCTATGAAGGAGCAACAAATTTTTTACGAAAATATTTGTAGAGATTAATTGTACGAATTTCAAACAAAAATGCCCATTTTTTTAAACAAATCAAACTTTGAGCTTCAATTTCTCTTAAATTGTTGGATTCAAGAAAAAAAAATTAAAGATCTTCCTCGAAGAAGGATAAATTTCCTACTAAAACATGATTAGTTATAGCTGTACAATTATTTCTACGTAAGTAACAAAATTTTTCTCATTGTACTAAAATAAGAAAGTATCATTACTTAGGCAGGGTTAAACGGCATTGGAATAAACTTTTTTTTATTCTTTTTGGATCACAAATAAATGACTTACATGATGATCAAGTAAAACAAACTAATTTGCGAAATAACGGACACGCTAATGGGCATATATGATCTATATAAGGGCATACATGGTGCATTAATGACTTTATCAAAAAAAATTTAATGTCTACTCATACTAATACATGGTCATATATAAACCATATATGAGCATATATGGTCCATTAACGGTTTTGAATAAAAAAAATTCATGTTTATATATGACTATATGGATCATATATGGTCATTTATAGCCATACAGAACCCATGCATGGGCATATATGAAATCACGGAAACTATATATGGCCCTATATGGTTTTGTATGCCCTGACCAAATCATATATAATATCTAAGATGAGTAAACAATAGATTATGTACTTCTATATATGACAATATATGCCCACATATAATCATATATGACTATATATGGAATAACTGAATAAATATATATGCTCATATATAACTATATATAGTTATATATAGTCATATATGGCCATGTATAGAATTACTGGAAAACTATAGATGCCTATATACGTTGTGGTCAAGTCATATATAGCCATATATAATTTCCGAGCGGAGAAAAAGTAAGCCTGTTCAAAAATATTGATTGAAAAGAATTAAAAATGATGAAATTCGAATTCCTTTGAATAATTTCAATTCTTTTATTTGTGTATATATATACAGTTTGCATGGAGTGACCGCATCTCAATTCTTTTCAATCAGTATTTTTAACCAGGGAAATGGAGTACTCTAATATATAACTTAGGGTGTGTCATTTCGGAGCAACATTTTTTTTTTAAGTGCATGTGGAAAAAGTCATAGTTCAACAAAAAAAAAAAATTTTCGCGCAAGAAAAAAAATTCTATGTCGATTACAGACCTAGCTCATTGAAAAATTCGATTTTCCCATTTAAATAACACAGGAAAAATTTTTTTTTGAGCTTTAAGTATTATTAACCCTGTAACAAATCAATAGATCGAATAGACTAATACATATTTTTGTAGGGAATTGAACGTTCTACAAAAAAAAGTCTCTTATCATTTTTCGATAAATCCATCAGTTCGAAAGTTATTGGAGCTCGAAGTAAAGTTGGAGATCTTTTTTTTTCCGGCAAAACTATCAGACTTATCACAAAATGTTGAAAGATCTTTTTTGTTGAAAATTTTATTCTCTACAAATTATTGTCAGTAAAGTTTTTTCAAATTCCGCATCGTTTTCTATTTATTTTTATTTTAATTTCAAGCTCTTAAAAAAGTGGTTCTGATCGATTTCAAGAGCTTGACATTAAAATGGAAATAACTAGAAAACAATGTGGAATTTGAAAAAACTTTACTCATGATAATTTGTAGAGAGTAAAATTGTCGGCAATCCGCGGTAAAAGTACGGCAGTTTTACCGTAAGCTGCTGTACATTTACCGTAACGGTACTGTGTTTTACCGTTCCATACGTTTCATGTCTATTATAATATAGGGAAATAATATAGGGATAAGACAATATTTCTTCACGATATTCCACCCAAGTGGCGCCCTGATCATTCAACAATTATGTACATCTGGTAACTTAATTCTATACGATATGATATTTCACGGTAGAAAAATAATGATATCGTACATCAGTATGATAAGAACAGATTCCGTACAATTTGAATAGTATCCAGCACTACACAATACCAAATCTTAAAGACACGGTACCGAAATGTAGAGTAAAGACAGTTGTTTACAGTCAAATATCCGATTTTCAACAGACATTCCAGTAGAATGCTTTTTATTACAGTAAAACACAGCAAATTTACCGAAGTAAACGGTAAAGAACCGCACGGTTACCACAACTTTGCGGCAAAAATGCGGCATTTTACCGCAATTTACGGTGAATTACGGTAAATTACCTAAATTGCGGCCGCGCACCGTAGACTGCGGTAAATGACGGTAACTACCGTAATTTACCGTAATTCGGATCTGCTAGGGTGGAGGGCAAATCCACATTTCAAATTTTGACTCGGGAAGATTTAAATTTTATATAGTTATTTACTTATATATTCTGTTTACTTATATATACTGTTTTGTGTTACGGCCATCAGAGGACATAAGTCCTATGGCCAAATAAAATAAAAAGAAATAAATAAATACATGAGTATATATGATTCGTTTTTCCCGGGAAGCCAAGCTGAAGTGAGGTAATATAAAATATAATAAACATACAAGTTTAATCTATGTGTGATATTTACAATAATTGAAAGTCTTTTCTGAATGCGAGTATTATATTAATTATTTGAAATGAATTCTTTAAAATAAAATAGCATTGAAAAAGATTTAATATTTAATAAATAACAGGAAGTTGATTAAATAATAATAAAAAAAAAGTAAAAGTCTATGAATAATCCGGTATAATCCATAACTAATGTCAGATTTAAGAGACGGTGTGAAATGAAGTACAGAAGTGGGTTGCCAGTTTTCCCAAGTTTGGGATCTCGTCGCAAGTCGGTTTGGTGCCAATTCCAATCGGTCTGTAGCTTCAAGCTCTCAAGAGAGGTCTCCATAATAACCATGTTGCGGGTAGTCAGCAGCAGACTTCGACTTAGTAGTTAAGTCTCACCCTTCAGAAATTTTGATTACGATTCCACCACTACTGTTATAATCCAGCAATTGCAGTCGCGTTGCGCTTTGTAAAGTCGTCATATAGCAGAACACGATTCAGTTGAAGGACTACAGTTGAAAGAAAAAGATAGAGTTTATAGAATGAGACAGAGAATGAATGAGTAAGAACGAAAGGAGGTATAGAGTAGAGCGTGTGTTCCAGAGTTCATGGAATTGTGAACTAATCCTAATTTACTGAGGTTGGATAGGTACTACAAATCATTTCGGTTAAGCCGGCAGCAGTGCCCGCTCATCGGTTTGTCGATTTATATCGATTTACGATGGTGTACTTGCTGACGATGCATTCAGGGAGAACTCTCAATAACGCATCATCTATTCTCTGATGAATCCCGTGCCCTGTGATCTGTTTAGTGTTCCTCTCTCCCACTTGTCTCCTACCCTTACCCCTTTTTATATCTCTTCAATCGAACCTCATATAGTCCGAAGACGTTTAGTGTCGTCTTTGAACTTATCTTTGATCGACATCATCTTATTGTATCTTTTATCTTTTCAATTAAATTTCTACTTAATATGTGGGATATTCATTTTGCACGCCTCGAATGCGAAACAGAGAGATAGGAATTTACTGTCGAAATTTCAAATTCACCCCATATTCTCAAATTGAATCGTGTTTATTTTTTAAGTATCGCATTAAAACGTTATAAGAAGTAAAAAAAAAGGCCATTCGGCAGCCGAAATGGAAGGTAGATTTTTCAATTAATTGATATAAAAAAATAGTTTTATACATACATATCTTGTTAGTGTATAGTCATGATATGAAATTAGACTAGTTTTCTAGGAGTGAGGGTGAAAAAAGGCAACGATTATTATTGATAGAGAACTTCAGATAGTTGATTTGACATAACATTATATAGGTAATGTACCAAACTAACGATCACATAAATAAAGTATTGAAAATTTAATTAGTATGAGATCATAATTGTAATCGCTGTTACCATGACAAGCCCAGTTAAAATAACAGTAATACTTTTATTTAAAATA
The DNA here is from genome assembly GCA_964016945.1 of Microplitis deprimator. Lineage (NCBI taxonomy): Eukaryota > Metazoa > Arthropoda > Insecta > Hymenoptera > Braconidae > Microplitis > Microplitis deprimator. The sequence continues at coordinate 8,918,376 of OZ024711.1, read as the reverse complement.
TAAAATAGCTGAGAAATTTACAGGTTATTTTGTTCACAATAAGATACAACTGACAAAATTGTATTATAATGGGAAATGCATAAGTTATGTGTAATGAACACCATATTTTCCACATTTTTTGATTCTATTAAAATTTTCAAGGCTATCAAATTATTGGAAGAAATGGTTAAAACATAAAGTTTAAGGTCAAAAATTAAAGCTTACTAAACAAGCTTTAAGATACTTTTTACTGAAATTGTCTATCAGTTTTAGTTTTAATGTTATATGAACTTCAACTGTAAATGAAAATTGATTTTTTCGAAAAATCGTGAAAATTTCAAACAGCTATTACTTCAAAACTAATCGAACAATTTCTCATCTTCGAATATGATTAAGGTAATCACCTATAGAATAAGTATAGAAAATTTCATTGAGATCCGATAAGAACTGTGGGTGCTATCGTAATGAAAAGATCAGTGATAATCATAAGGCGTAGAGGTACATTTGATACATGATAAATAATCAAAGAAATACTCTTAAAGTATAAAATAGCTGTGAAATGTACAGTTTATTTTGTTCACAATAAAATGCAATTGATAAAACTGGATTATAATGGGAAATGCATAAGTTATGTAGAATGAAAACCATATTTTTAACATTTTTTGATTCCATTAAAATTTTCAAGGCTATCAAATTATTAGAAGAAATGGTCAAAACATAAAAGTTTAGGTCATAAATTGAAGCTTACTAATCCAGCTTTCAGATAAATTTTACGGGAATCGTCTATGAGTATTAGTTGTGAAATTATATAAACTTGAAAGTGGATAAAAACTGATTTTTTCGAAAAATCGTGGAAATTTGAAATAGCCATAACTTCTAAACTAATTGACCGATTTAGCCCATCTTCGAACTTAACCGTGATAATCGCCCATAGAATAAGTGTGAAAAAATTCATTAAGATCTGATAAGAATTGTAGACGCAATCGTGACCTCAAAACTTGGTTATATTACATATATATATATATATATATATATATATATATATATATATATATATTAGGGTGCTCCGTTTGAAACGAACATTTTTTTTTTTCGCTCCCCATCGAAAATCTTGTTCTATATGTTAAAATAAAAATTCAGTCCAATTTTGAGCTCTTAATATTAATATTAACCACTGGAACAACGTCGTTAAAGTTTTCCCATGCTAAAAGCACGTAAATTTAGTTTTTTTTCTTTTCAATTAATAAAACTCAGCCCCACTTTTATGTATCGTATGGGTCCAAAGTTTTTCTTAAAGAGAATTGTATGCTCTTCAAAAAAGCCAGTATCTGCTTAGCTCTGAGTTCAACTCTAGCTCTCCTGTGAGTCTTTAATGTCAAATTTCGTATCAAATCGATAGTTTTTTGCTGTTAACTCATGAACAGTTGAGTATAGAGAAAAAACGTAAATGACTTTTTTGTAGAAAATTTAATTTTCTATAAAAAAGGTTGAGTGACTTGTATCTCTAAAACTATTATTTTAAAAAATATATGAAGTTAAAGTTATTGAAATTTTTAATTTTAGCAAAATTTCGAGATTAATTATTTTATAATTAAATAATATTTATATTTTTAGTAGTTTTTCGGCTTAATTTATTAATTACTTACCAAAAAAAAAATCAAAATTTGTAAGATATTCAAAATTATGTATTTACAATCTATTTTAGGAATAAATTCGAAATTAAATGGGTTCTTAAACTAATTTGGATGAATATTTAAGGGTATTTTTTATATTTTGTATATTTATGTATTAATCATTATCTTTCATAAATTACTGATAGTATTTTAATTATTAAATCAAAATAATCATTAATTTAAACGAAAATGATAGCTTACTTACATACATTTTTGGCAGTCTAATGATTTTACATAATAAAATATGCTTTTTATGTTAGTCCTTTAATTATTAAGCAGCGCTTACTAGTTTTTAAACTATCGCTACAGCAGCGTTTAGTTTATCAGCTAATTATGTTTTTAGAAAAAGGTTGCTTTCGTGTGACCTTGACTTAATTGGTTTAATTGCCACGGCAGCGCTCTAGACATTTTTAATTATTAAGTAAGAAATTAAGACAATTTAATAAGTGGAAACCTAAACATGTAAACCTTCTCAATAAGACAATTTATAGATAAATTGAGAAAAATATAGATAGCCCGAACTGGGAATCGAACCCAGACCATGACGGTATCGCGCCGAGTGCTCTACCAGTTGAGCTATCCGGCACTATACTATATTCCGTTCAATTTAATCTATAACTTATTGAGCCACACCGTCCATCGTACGGTAAAAATATAAATATTATTTAATTATAAAATAATTAATCTCGAAATTTTGCTAAAATTAAAAATTTTAATAACTTTAACTTCATATATTTTTTAAAATAATAGTTTTAGAGATACAAGTCACTCAACCTTTTTTATAGAAAATTAAATTTTCTACAAAAAAGTCGTTTACGTTTTTTCTCTAGACTCAACTGTTCATGAGTTAACAGCAAAAAACCATCGATTTGATACGAAATTTGACATTAAAGACTCACAGGAGAGCTAGAGTTGAACTCAGAGCTAAGCAGATACTGGCTTTTTTGAAGAGCATACAATTCTCTTTAAGAAAAACTTTGGACCCATACGATACATAAAAGTGGGGCTGAGTTTTACTAATTGAAAAGAAATAAAACTAAATTTACGTGCTTTTAGCATGGGAAAACTTCAACGACGTTGTTCCAGT
>OZ024711.1:8842260-8915437 GCA_964016945.1 Microplitis deprimator | reverse complement strand
TTTTTTGAAGAGCATACAATTCTCTTTAAGAAAAACTTTGGACCCATACGATACATAAAAGTGGGGCTGAGTTTTATTAATTGAAAAGAAAAAAAACTAAATTTACGTGCTTTTAGCATGGGAAAACTTCAACGACGTTGTTCCAGTGGTTAATATTAATATTAAGAGCTCAAAATTGGACTGAATTTTTATTTTAACATATAGAACAAAATTTTCGATGGGGAGCAAAAAAAAAAAAATGTTCGTTTCAAACAGAGCACCCTAATATATATATATATATATATATATATATATATATATATATATATATATATATATATTAGGGTGGCGCAAAAAAACCGACTATTTGTTTTTTCCGATCTCGCATGAAAATTTGTTTGTTTACGATGTTTTAAGAAGCCTCTCCAAAAATCAGCTCGATAAAAAATTTCTAAGAGGTCGCTCGCGAATTTTGAAAATATCAAAAATGAATGAAATTCGGATTTTTGAGTTCAAAATTTTTTTTTTTCTCGTGGCAGCAATAGTTTATATTTGTAAAATCATGACTATGCTGAAAATTTCAGCCCGAAATTCAAATATTCAAACGGCGCTTAAGAATTTCGAATATTAACTGATAATATGTAACTAATAGTTTGAATTAGTTTTTGTATTTTTTTATAACTCAATTATTGTCATTTCAGTAAAATATAACTTTTGCATAAACAAAAATATACTTGACAGTCTTAAACAATAAAATTTGGTAAGTTATGAATAAGCGAAAAAATCTACAAATTGAATTAAAAAATAAAAAAGTATGTTAGAAACTTATTATTTCTATTTCTCGGGTTGTATTTTCATTCATTGTCATGCAAATTGGTGGTGAAAAAATCGAGAAGCTTTATTATTAATATTCAAGGGTCGCTCGAAAACGTTCAAAAGAGAGCACTCGGAAACATTCAAAATTCTTGAGCGAGGTTTAAATATTTGAAATTGGGCTTAAATTTTTAGCGTAGTCATGATTTTACAAATATAAACTATTGCTGCCACGAGAAAAAAAAATTTTTGAAATCAAAAATCCGAATTTCAATCATTTTTGATATTTTCAAAATTCGTGAGCGACCTCTTAAAAATTTTTTATCGAGCTGATTTTTGGAGAGGCTTCTTAAAACATCGTAAACCAACAAATTTTCATGCGAGATTGAAAAAAAAAAAATATTCGGTTTTGTTGCGCCACCCTAATACATACATATATAAGTTTTTCAACGAATGGTATTTTCGAACTCTACTTAACTAATTATGTTAGGTTATGACAAAATTCCTTGAAAAATCAACCATGAGGACAAATACGAAACCTAGATTTTCAAAAAAATCTACCTAATAAATTGAGATTAAGATAAAACACTAAACTATAAGTCGGTCTCATTTTTTAAATTGAGCTACACGTATTATTATAAAAAAATCGGTCTGTCAGTTGACCCTGCGGGCCAGCCTCAAAACTTCCCGCCGTTTTCGAGCTCCTTCAGCTCGAAAAATTGTTGTGGATACATTTTCGAGCTTGAAAATACTTTTGAATGCCTTTGTTTTTGAAAAATAACGTTTTTTACCATTTTTTCTCCAACGATATCTCTTGATCTAATAAAGCGATTGAGATGTTTAAGGTGGCAATCGACGCGTTTTATTGAGTTCTATAACTGATCAGACTTTGAAATTTATTTATCGAATCGTTTTTGAGAAATTTCAAAAATACTAAAAAAAATTTTTTTTTTTAATTCTTTCGACAACGGTATCTCTTGAAAGAATTAACCAATTTTGATGGTTGCATTCGACGCGGTTAATGAAGCTTTAAAGCCCAGTTGATTTTGGAATCAATCCATCGAGCCCGTAAAAAGTTTTCCGAAAAAAACATTTTTGAAAAAATTTTATTTTTGAAATATCTCCGAACGTACCCTACCGATCAATTTCAATCTTTTTCAGCTTCGAGATATTGACAAACCGCGTCGAATGACACCTTGACGATCAAAATCGGTTTATCCATTCAAAAGTTATATATATTTACATACGTACGTACGTACGTACATACATACATACATACACTCAGACATCATCTTGAATTTAGTCAGAATAGCTTCCTAGAACCTCAAAACGTCGACATCTATTGGAATTTCGATTTTCAAAAATCGGGGTGAAACCAATAACTTCCCGAATTTTTGAAAATTTTCAATTTTCTTAGCGGGAAGTTAAAAAAGTCCGATAAAAAAATTATATCGTGGATGTCCTTTGGTATGTTGTTCATAAATTCTCTGTGAGCAAGATATATCCAGAACGACGACGAAATAATCTAATTTTTTTTTTTCTGTTTTTAAAATCATGCAGAGATAGTTCCTTTCGAAAATCACTCCTGTAGTTCTTTTTCTTTTCTTTTTATAATGAATCAAGTATAATAAGCCAAGTCAGTATATTTGCTGTTCTTTGTAGGGTTGGGTGGGGCAGAGCGGCCCCCCTAAGCCAGTTATTACTTTTTGTGGCTTTCAACCATCAGATTACTTTACTTTTGTCGTATTTCGAACAAATTTATGGACATTTTGCCGAAATTCTAAAAAAAAAAAAATTTTTTTTGTGGGGCAGAGAGGCCCCCCTCCAAAAAATTATAAAAAATTTTTTTTTCTTTTTTTAAATTATTTCTATCGTTAAGGATGTATTTCTTTCTCTTGACAATTATTTTTGATTTTATATTACTCAAAAAAATTTTTTTAAGGTATAATAAATCGTTCACCCTCGATTAGCTTAATTATTAATTGTTATTTAATAGAAAAAAAAAAAACAATTCTATATTTCTTGTTTGTCATTATTTTTAACCGAAAAGACGTGTTTTTTAATTTTTTAGATTATGGATAGTTTTACTTTATTTAAAAAATTTATCAACTAAAAAGAAAGTTTTTATTTTTGAATATTTTTAGTGACCAAATTTGCCTCAGACAGAGAATCAGCCGAAAAATATGAAAAAATTATTTTTTCAGAAGTTTCGGCTTGTCCACTTTGCCCAAGGTGTCATGCGTAGGGCTTAAAATGCGCAAACATATCAGATTTATAGTAATTAGACGAAAAAAAAAAAAATTTCTTTTGATCAAAATTTCAAGGGAGCCGCTCTGCCCCACCCTCCCCTATGTGCAAACAATATACTTAAATATATGTCTATATTAGGGTGCTTCATTTCAGAGCAACATTTTAAGTGCTTGTGGAAAAAATTATAGTTCACTACAAAAAAAAAAAATTTTGACCAGTTTTTTGAGGGTGGTACATTTTGTCCACCTAGAAAAAAAAAACAATTTTCTACGGTAACTGGAAGCTTGGTTCAATTTCGTCAAATGTAAGTCTAAAAAAGAAGATGATTCACTGTATTCAAATGCACAAAAATCCATTATTTCTGTGGTGGTCCTGTTTAGCCCGCCTATTCCTTATATATATATATATATATATATATATATATATATATATATATATATTATTTCTTACAGTTACAGCTTCATTATTTTTTTACCTTATGTTATATTTTCTATCTGCATACACCTGTTTTTTAGCCTAGCACCGTGCTTCGGGCTCGAACGCTATATATTTTCCCTTTGCAGCTGAAATAAGAATTATTTATTTGCAATTTCAATATTTTCGCTTTTTAATTTAAATTTGAATATTAAAAAATAAATAAGGTAATAAGAATCATATTCAATTCACTCAAGTTTTTTTTATGAACGAATTTAAAACACAGTATGAATTGGCTCTTACTATTGTGTGGCTCATGTTTTAAAATTGGGCAGCCGTTTAATAGAAATAAATTGAGAAAAATTCATGGCGCTGGCAAGCTCTACTTGACACACGTACCGAGATAACATTAAAATACTTTGGCACAATTTTATTTTAAAAGTTGTAACCATTGAATCCTTTTTGGCTGAATACTTTTGTTATAAATTAGCAAATTTGTTTACTTTATCTTTATTGCCGCTATGTAACAGTTAAAATAAATTTTATTCTTTTATCAATAAATAAAAGACAACATTTTCTGGATAACCAATGATCCAAAATATGTTCATCGGTACTGCACTTTTTCTTAGACTACTCTGATGATTCCAAGTCTCTTTAAGGGATGAATGGAAAATAAATTGTCGGAAGGGAATAGTAGTAAAAAATGCTTGACAACTTCTGAGCCATTAATTCATGTCCTTTTTCATAATTCAAGTGATAAAGTATTATGAAAAAGAGATGCTACGGTAGAAGAGAAAAAGATATGAAGTCGCGAATTACACTTTGTCGGGATCCGAGTTGGCTGATGGTAGCTAGTGGATCGTGGTTGTGCGTTAGCCTGTCTTTTTTTAAATCCCTCTCTTATTCTCCTTTCTCATTGCCTTTTTCCATTTCCACAGTTTCTCCCTACCACTTGTGTTATGTAGTATACCTCTTTTTCTATGCTATGATGTTCAGCATTCTTTTTGTGCGGTTTGCAGCATTCGCTAAAATTACCAATTCCTTGTCAGAACATCCGAACGGACGATCCGTGTGGTTCGTGCTTTGCTCAGATTTTTGGCTACCTTCCAGCCAGGCAAAAACCTATTTGCTGAGAGTAGTAGACCCTGATATGGTGAGTCTGTATAGCAACAAAGGGACTAGTGTGGATACTAAAAAGGAACCCATGAATCCGGTCGGCAGTTTGAAAAGATGAAGTAATAAGGACAAAAGTAAAAAACAAAACTAATTATTCATATTTATAATATTGTATTGTTTAAATGTTTTTTTTTCCAATTTACATTATTTAAATTATTTTTACATGTCTGAAGTCCATATCTTTATTCCCACGTGTTTAGTATAAACATAATTTTCAATTGATCTATCAATCTAAAATTATATGTTTATTTTGAAACCATACTAGCATAAAAACTATCAAACATTTTAACATTCGCGTCAAAAGACGTAGTATCGTTCAAATTAAGTTTAAAGTTACTTTTTATCTTGTTTCTATCCATGTAAAAGATTTTTTTTTATTTTACTTTATTGTATATACATTAGGGTGTCCGTTATTTACCAAATTAAATTTTTTTACTTGGCCATGATATAAATCATTTATTTATGACCAATACATATTTTTGTAGGAAATTTCCCGCTCTTCAAAAAAGGTCTCTTATGTTTTTTTTGTGAATCCAACTGTTTAAGAGATATTGAAGGTCAAAGTTTGATTTGTTTAAAAAAATTGACGTTTTTATTTGAAATTTGATAACTCTCTAACATCTAAACATAAAATTGAGCGCTATAAATTTTCTTGTAGGAAATTTATCGCTCCTCAAAAAAGGTTTCTTACACTTTTTATGTAAATCAAACCATTTAAGTGATATCGAAGCTCAAAGTTGATAGATTTAAAAAATAATTTTTTTCGATTAAAATTCTATAACTCTTCAGCAAACAGTTTCACTTAAATGGTTTGATTTACATAAAAAGTGTAAGAAACATTTTTTGAGGAGCGATAAATTTCCTACAAGAAAATTTATAGCGCTCAATTTTATGTTTAGATGTTAGAGAGTTATCAAATTTCAAATAAAAACGTCAATTTTTTTAAACAAATCAAACTTTGACCTTCAATATCTCTTAAACAGTTGGATTCACAAAAAAAACATAAGAGACCTTTTTTGAAGAGCAGAAAATTTCCTACCAAAATATGTATTGGTCATCGCCGTGCACTTATTTTTAAGCAAGTAATAAAATTTTTCTCATTGTACTAAAATGAGAATGTATCATTACTTAGGCAGGGTTAAACGGCATTAGAATAAACTTTTTTATTATTTTTGGATCACAAATAAATGATTTATATCATGGCCAAGTAAAAAAATCTAATTTGGTAAATAACGGACACCCTAATATACATATTTAATTCGATCCTCGTCTATGAGTCATACATTATGATATTGCTTTCGTTTTAGAAATAAACTTAATCTGTATCATAAGTTGAATTAGCGAAAAATTGCCATTCCGATGCAATGAGCATCAAATATAATTAAATTATTGAGTCTAAATATTTTACTACAGAATCTGAGATACATGAATTGCATTCACTAGCTGGTACAACTGTACATATATATGAACAATTATATATATTATTTATCGCAAAACATTTTTTTTTTGTGAATAGAAAAAAAAATTATTTATATTTCATGAAAAATATTTTTTATTCGGATATTGTTGCTCAGTGAGCTAGAATTTGTTTTATTCATTTTTTTTTATAGCCCGCAGAAAAATGATATGAGCTATATTTTTTAAATAGTGATAACCTAAGTGGAAAATAAAAACAAACAATAATGATAATCAATAAATCGTATAATATCATGAGAAATAAAAAAAAAATATTTTTTTGGTAATTTTTTTTTTTTAAATATGAATTTTTCGCCATTTACTTTAATTAAAATTTCATCATTAAATTAAAGTGTATATTACTCTCGCAAATTCTCATTTTTGAGTTTTCCAGCTAAAGATCATCAGTTTTACTTGCAGATTTTACGACAGTCCTGAAAATAGATAATTACATCACAGACCAGCTATATTGTGAATTCAAATTTAAAAATACTGATAACTACATAACTCATTTTTTTATTATTATTATCATTGTGTTCTTTTTTTTTTATTATTATTAAAGTTTTAATAATAAAAATATAAATTATAAACGATTCAATCTTCTATTAACTTTAATTTGATGCATTCATCATGATATTTTAAATCAAATATATTTTAACCGTTTTTTCATTCTATATAATACTTAAAAATAAATTTGCTGTGATCGTAGTATCATTATAAAATGTCAATTTTATAATAAAAAATAATTAAGTTTAAGTTATATAAATCTTTTAACCGCAACTACTACTCCCGGTACTACGACCACTATTACTAATTATACTCATCGACAAAAGAACATCAATAACCAATTTTGTAAAACCAATATCGCGAAAATTAGTTTCCAACGTCTCTTTTCACCCCTCTCCCAACCCTATCGTCTTTTTCACCAGCCAAACTATCTACAGCCCAGGTCTTCCTCTCATTTTCATCCTTGGCTACGTCTTTTCTGGGTTGCTTTACTGTCTGTGCTCATAATGTCCGTTCCTTACTCGGTGGTTCGGTACTCAGGCTCAAACAGCGCCTGGCAAAACTTATGCCTCGTTCCCCCAATTTTCTTTCTTTTCTTTACTGAAATATGAGAGACGTTCGCTTTACTTTATTCTCTTTTCCTTATCCTTCTTCTTCTTCTCCACTTTGTTTTTTTTTTTTTTTTTCATTATCATCTCATCTGATATCTTTTTCTATCACCCTTTCTCTCTTGTTTGATGTACTTCTATTGTGCTTGGGTTTTTAAAGGGTTTCCTTTGAATCATTATACTAAATCCTAAATCTTATTTTCTTCTTTACAACCTTATACGTTTATATTTTATTAAATTTACGTTTAGACATCCATTATTATTTAATTATGTTATTAAATGCCACTATTTATTAATTAAATATTTTAGTATTTATTTGGTTTGTTGTTTGTGTGGGAATTTCCACCATCCCTGATTAAGAAAAATGATTTGGAATGGTTGAAAACAATTTAAAATGATTTAAAACAATTTGAATTGACTAATCAATGTATATATATGAGGGTGGCGCGAAAAAACCGACTATTTTTTTTTTTTTCGATCTCACATGAAAATTTGTTGGTTTACGATGTTTTAAGAAGCCTCCTCTCGAAAAATCAGCTAGATAAAAAATTTTCAAGAAGTCGCTCACGAATTTTGAAAATATAAAAAATGATCGAAATTCGACTTTTTTATTTCAAATTCTTTTCTTTTTCGTGGCAGTAATAGTTTATATTTGTGAAATGACTACGCTGAAAATTTAAGCCCAAAATTCAAATATTTAAACCTCGCTCAAGAATTTTGAATATTTTCGAGTGCTGTCTTTTGGACGTTTTCGAGCGACCCTTGAATATTAATAATAAAGCTTCTCGATTTTTTCACTATCAATTTGCATGACAATGAATGAAAATATAACCCGAGAAATAGAAATAATAAGTTTTTAACATACTTTTTTATTCTTTAATTCAATTTGTAGGTTTTTTCGCTTATTCAAAACTTACCAAATTTTATTGTTTAAGACTTTCCTGTATATTTCGGTTATGCAAAAGTTATATTTTACTGAAATGAGAATAATTGAGTTATAAAAAAATACAAAAACTAATTCAAACTATTAGTTACATATTATCAGTTAATATTCAAAATTCTTGAGCACCGTTTAAATATTTGAATTTTGGGCTGAAATTTTCAGCATAGTCATGATTTTACAAATATAAACTATTGCTGCCACGAGAAAAAAAAAATTTATAAATAAAAAATCCGAATATCAATCATTTTTGATATTTTCAAAATTCGTGAGCGACCTCTTGAAACTTTTTTATTGAGCTGATTTTTGGAGACTAACCCTAGTAAAAATGAAAATGAGGCGCTGGCCAGCGCCTCGCCAGTTTCGCTAGAGTAAAACAAGGCGCTAGCTAGCATAAAAACGAGGCACTGGCTAGCGCCTGGCCAGTTTTGCTAGAGATTATCTAAATCCAAAATGGCGACTTTTTAAATGTTATTTAAATGACAAATGTCTCAATATTTTAGGTTATATATTTGAATATTCAAAATAATTATTATCACTATAAAGTTAAATAAATAACTTGAAAATGATAAATTTATTAATGCTTAAGATTAATATAAATAAGTTAAACCAATCAACACTAATTACTTGATGAAATTAACATAAATTTATAAAATAAAATTACTATTTAATAAATTAATAAATTCAAACTGCAAAGTAAAAATTCAATAAACTATTTTTTAGTATAAAATTTATAATTTTTTACAAACGCACTCAAATACTTAAGACAAATCAAATAATAAAAAATTTTAATGAACATTCTTATTTTTACATATAGCTACTACTTATTTTTATGACTTAGTCATCATCATTTCTATTTTATTTAATTCAATAAATTATTTTTCATCATAAAATTAATAATTTTTAACAAAAGTACTAAAATACTTTGCAAAAATTAAATGTTTCTTAAATTTTTAAATTAAATTAAACTTCATCATCATCCGGCATTTTTTTGCACTTTAAAAGACACATCACATTTATTTAAAAATATCATGTTGCTGATATAGGTAACTCTGGGACTACTCCAGACTAAAATTTTTAATAACTCAGTTAAGTCACAATCCGCGATATTTGTTTTAATTGCCCACAATCGGAGTTCTACAATAGTGTCAAGTCTTTTCTCCATTTTCAAATATTAATTTTCAAACTATGTTATTTATTAAACCACTATATTATAATAATAATAAATTATAAATAAACTCATTTATGTGAAATTTATTTAATTACGTAGTTCTTATTATATTTTATTAAACTGATTAGAAATGTTTAATAATGAATTAGAGGTTAATCAGTGTTGTTTGTAAGCACAAATATACATTGACGTAGACAATACATAGGCGTATGTTATGCCAATTTCTTAATTATAGGTGGCGCACAATCTCTAGAACTGCCTCGATTCCGCTAGCTAGCGCCTAGTTTAAAACGAGGCAGCCCTCGTTTATTTTTACTAGGGTTCTTAAAACATCGTAAGCCAACAAATTTTCATGCGAGATCAAAAAGAAAAAAATAGTCGATTTTTTTGCGCCACCCTAATATATACATTAGGGTGGTCGTTAAAAATAAAGTTTTCTCAGGCGCCCCATAAAAAGCTTCTTTTTAGAGAAAAAATACGTGGAAATTCGGTTTTTCCTTTTTAAGTATATAGAACACGTGCCGCAGGACGATCAAAGTTTATTTTTCGATACAATCGCGTTTTTTTAAAAATATCTTATGAAATTAGCAGATTCAAGGAAAAAATCGTAAGAACAATTTTGTAGAAAATTAAATACTTAACAAAAAAGTTTATATTCATTTGTTTTATAAAATGTGTATTGATGAAGATATTTTAAAAAATCTTTTTTTTGATCTAATGAATCGAGCGTTTAAGGATTACAAATTTTGAAAAGAACATGTTTCTAAGTATATAGAAACTACAAGAAGCATTAATGATTGATGTGTTACGAGTTACGAAGTTGTCTATATTTATGAAAAAACGTTATTTTAAACATTCGTAATCCTTAAAATGCTCAATTGATAAGATCTAAAAAAAATTTTTTTAAATATCTTCATAAATGCACATCTTATCAAAAAAATGAACATGACCTTTTTTGTAAAAAATTTAATTTCCTACAAAATTGTTGTTATGATTTTTTCCTCTAATCTGCATATTTCATGAGATATTTGGAAAAAACGGCGATTGTATCGAAAAATGAACTTTGATCGTCCTGCGGCACGTGTTCTTTTTACTTAACAAAAAAAAACCAAATTCCCCACGTATTTTTTCACTAAAAAGAAGCTTTTTATGAGGCGCCTGGGAAAATTTAATTTTTAACGACCACCCTAATATATATATATATATATATTAGACGGCCAAAAAAATCGACTATTTTTTTTTTTTTTTTTTTTTCGATACCATGAAAATATTATTCCTGACGACCAAAAAAAATTGTTATGCAAGTTTGAGCCCTTAATATTGATATTAAGAGGTGTATCGTTACGACTATTAGTTTTTTGACAGAAATTTTATTTTTTACCCAAAACTCGTAAATGATCTACCTGAAAAATTTGAACAATATATATTCTTAAAGTAAATTGAATTCCCCACAAAAAATCTCTCGTAGTAAATTGACGTAAAACGAGCCGTTTCCTTGTAACCGTGCCTTAAATATTGTTTTGTTTTTCAAATTCTTTGTTTCTATTTTGGATTCTTGTAACTACTAGAAATATCAAAATTTATTCTAGTCAAGATACATATTTTTGAAGGAAATTTATTGCTCTATAAAAACTTCAACCTTGAATAACTTTTGAAGAAGTGAATTTAGCAAAAAATGTTAAGAGACCTTTTTTATAGAGCATTAAATTTCCTTTAAAAATATGTATCTTAACTACAATAAATTTTAATATTTTTAGTAGTTACAAGAATCCAAAATAGAAACAAAGAATTTGAAAAACAAAACAATATTTAAAGCACGGTTACAAGGAAACGGCTCGTTTTACGTCAAAATTTACTACGAGAGATTTTTTGTAGGGAATTCAATTTACTTTAAGAATATATATTGTTCAAATTTTTCAGGTAGATCATTTACGAGTTTTGGGTAAAAAATAAAATTTCTGTCAAAAAACTAATAGTCGTAACGATACACCTCTTAATATCAATATTAAGGGCTCAAACTTGCACAATAATTTTTTTTGGTCGTCAGGAATAATATTTTCATGGTATCGAAAAAAAAAAAAAAAAAATAGTCGATTTTTTTGGCCCAGTTTAATATATATATTAGGGTGGCGCAAAAAAACCGACTATTTTTTTTTTTTTCGATCTCGCATAAAAATTTGTTGGTTTACGATGTTTTAAGAAGCCTCTCAAAAAATCAGCTCGATAAAAAATTTTCAAGAGGTCGCTCACGAATTTTGAAAATATCAAAAATGATTGAAATTCGGATTTTTGATTTCTAAATTTTTTCTTTCTCATGGCAGTAATAGTTTATATTTGGGAAATCATGACTACGCTGAAAATTTAAGCCCAAAATTCAAATATTTAAACCTCGCTCAAGAATTTTGAATGTTTCCGAGTGCTGTCTCTTGGACGTTTTCGAGCGACCCTTAAATATTAATAATAAAGCTTCTCGATTTTTTCACCATCAATTTGCATGACAATGAATGAAAATACAACTCGAGAAATAGAAATAATAAGTTATTTACATACTTTTTTATTTTTTCATTCAATTTGTAGGTTTTTCCGCTTATTCAAAACTTACCAAATTTCATTGTATAAGACTGTCCTGTATATTTTTGGTTATGCAACAGTTATATTTTACTGAAATAACAATAATTGAGTTATAAAACGATACAAAAACTAATTCAAACTATTAGTTACATTTTATTAGTTAATATTCAAAATTCTTGAGCACCGTTTAAATATTCAAATTTTGGGCTGAAATTTTCAGCATAGTTATGATTTTACAAATATAAACTATTGCTGCCACGAGAAAGAAAAAATTTAGAAATCAAAAATCCGCATTTCAATCATTTTTGATATTTTCAAAATTCGTGAGCGACCTCTTGCAAATTTTTTATCGAGCTGATTTTTTCAGAGGCTTCTTAAAACATCGTAAACCAACAAATTTTCATGCGAGATCGAAAAAAAAAAATAGTCGGTTTTTTTGCGCCACCCTAATATATATATATATATATGTATGTATATTTATATATGTATGTATATATATATATATATATATATATATATATATATATATATATATATATATATATGTATGTTTAGTATTTTATACCTTCCACCCCCCACGGACCTAAGTGTGGGGCGAGTTGTATTAAACGAACTCAGTGAGCCTCTCGTCTTTTTGAATAATAGGATTCTTAGTTATTTAGGTGGACTCTTTGAGTCTCCCACATTATGGTACCTTATCCTGTCTCTTTTATGAACACTAAAGGTTCTTAGGGGAATGGGGGGGGGGGGGCAGCGGCACCTGTTAGCTTCCTGGAACCACAGCTTTGTAACGTATTATACTGCTTAACTTGTATACTTAGAGCTGCTAACGGTTAGAGTACTAGTAGCGAAACCCTCGAAGAGAGCGGTGCTTGCTAGCCTGGCCCATTTTAGGGCATTGACTACTTTTGCCACACACAATGTAACAGAGGAGTTATCCTTGTCAAGTCTGGTCACCCCTTTTTATTGTTGTTGATTAAAGAATATCAGGGCGCCGCTGGAAGATGGACTCGACCTTCCAGAACCGGAAATTTAAAATGTATCATAAATCAGGGTCGTTTGGTAATTTTTTGTGAGAGAAGTGAGGAGATGAATAAGAACACTAGAATAAATATTATAAAATTAGATTTTATTGAATATAATTCCTTATAACCATTAAGCAACTTGTTTATACTCCTTATGACAGACTAATTATTTTCTTATGACAAACTAAATTAACCTTTTGTTTGAGCAAGAACTAAAATTAATTATTTAACAAGTTTATTGATCGTTAAAACAGATTATATTGTAGGTAAATTATTGTGAATTCAGAATAGACTCAGGTAGATGTTAAGTAGTGGACTGTCGTTGATAACTCTGGTACTGGTGAATGCTCAATAGATTGGATTCCTCGTGGCTGAGCTGGTGGCAACAGAGCTAACGTGCTCTGACTCGATCAGTGTTGAGTGATGATGAACTGAAAGCGAGCCTGATAAGCGGCCCGCTGACTAGTAGCCCTGGTTGGTGATGATTTCGCCGCGTCAGGCGAAGGACTCGTAGTTGAAGGTCTCGCTATGTCAAGCGACACGTAGGTGATGCACGCTGTTGATTCTAGCTTGGCAGGGTCAAGCAACTGCTAGCGTGATCAGGCGGTCTTGGAAATAGCTCAGGATCTTGAGTCTCAGGCTTACTCGGATGTTAGACAAATAGCGGCAGATCAGCTTAGAGGTCAGAACATGATGCTGGAGTTCTCGCGAGCCATGAATTGGTGCTACGATAACCTCAAGCTGAATGTTATTAGATTGAAGATTGAGTAGACAAGCACATGATTGAAAGAATATCCCGAGACGCATGTCTCATCTAGCTGATCCATCATTACAACTGAAGGGTGACCAAGGCGGTGTCCCGGTCACAGAGAACCAGGGACCATTCTGGGTAAGGCCTTGGTGAAAACTGGGGGTAGGTCAGTCATTATGATGCGATCGGTAAGAACAAGAAGTTGATGCTGTCTGCTAGGGCATCTGACGGATCACAAGGTGGTGCCCCGGTCGCAGGTGAACCGGGACCATTCTGGGGAAGGCCTTGGTGAAGACTGGGGGCAGGTTAGCCATCATGGTGTTCTCGGTAAGGAGAGAATACTCGAAAGGATTCTCCAGAGTAGATATGGTCCGCTATAACCACTGACGAATCACAAGGTGGTGCCCCGGTCGCAGGTGAACCGGGACCAGACTCAGAAAGATATTGTGACGAACAATTAAAGGTCAGTCATTATAGCGCGACCCAGTTAGAGTGTCAGAGTATTGACAGATGCAAGAAAGACTATTAATTGAATCTATGTACATACCAAATCTAACCCAAGTTTTAATTTACTTAGACCTGAGTCGTATGATTGAGTGCTGGTAGTCTGAAGCTGGATATCACGATCACACCAGTGCGTGATGGCACGTTGCTGCTTGTTGATGATCACGAGCTGTTGATTGCTCTGGATGCTGCGTAATTGATTCTTGATAGCTTTTGATGGTAATAAATGCTTGCAGAAGTGAATATTATTATAATTGAACTGTTGCTACTTCCACTATGTTAAAGAAAAAGAATTAATTGAACTGATATTTGTTAACTGGTGTGAAGCTGGTCAAGAAAATTGACAAGTTCGGAAACACTCGATGTGTTCAGAATAAGAGGTCACAGAACGACTGACTGGTGATAACGGCAACGAGTTGATGCAGAACACCAGTATGCTAGAAAAAAAGGTTCGAAAACTGGTTTGGAAGTTTCTAGATTTTTCCACTTTCCCAAGAGCGTGAGAAAGTCCTGTAAAATTGTTTATAATAAAAATTATATGTATAAAAAAAAAGACTGCAATCTGGCGACCAAATGTTCGCGTAGAAGAGCTGCGTATGCGGGCGAAAGGCTCGCGCTGTGAACAGAAAGGATCAACTTTTATGGCCCCGAACTCGGGACGGTCATAAAAGTAGGTACACGGGCGATGTTGCGACTAGCACAGAGCTAAAATATTTATCAATTATTTAGTTTTTTATTTAATATGGCAATTTTCAACATTTCCCGCCCGCCATACGTTAGCACGGTGAACGAATAATTATATCAACTCCTCGTTGACTGGTAGCGGGCACAGCTTGAAGATGGGACGATTCAGGGTTGAAGTCTGAGTGCGTACGCTAACGGTACGAACGTAGCCATCAGCTCCAGGGTGAGTCTGAACGATCCTTCCTAGTGGCTACTTAGCAGGGTGATACCGCTCATCGACAACTAGGACCAGATCCCCGACTCGCAGGTCGGGAGTTGGTTGATTCCACTTGAAGATGGATTGGTAGCGTTGTAAACAAGACGATGACCATCGAGACCAGAAGGTCTCTAGGCATTGGCGAATGAGCTGCCAACGTGATAGCCGAGACGTTTTTACTTCTTCTAAAGATGGTTCCGGCACCACATTCATAGCTTCTCCGATGAGGAAGTGGCCAGGTGTAAGGGCGGATAGGTCCTCAGGATCATCAGTGAGAGCACAGAGTGGTCGAGAGTTGAGCGTGGCTTCAATTTGGGTCAATGAGGTTGTCATTTCTTCGAATGTCAGCAGTTGCTCTCCAATTATTCGCCTCAAATGATGCTTGACCGACTTAACTCCGGCTTCCCATTTGCCTCCAAATTTTTGCTCGTCTTCCAACAACTCTAAAGGGCTTCAATAAATTTTTTTTGATAATCTGCCTTTATGACTCTTTTAGGAAATTTTATGCCGTTTAATTCGCTGGCCTCAAAAAGACTTTACGACGATTTGGCGCCGAGTTATCATTGATCAAAGCGAAAAAGTCCATTTTGAATTTGATAATAAATAACTCCGGACATATTGGTCGTACAGAGAATAGAAGTAGGGTTTAAAAAACTAAGAAATATTCTCTATAAGGCAAAATTAGTGGCTTTTGATGGAAAAATTTTTTTTGAAGCGATAATGTTTATTAAAAAACAGGTAAAAGTTCGCATATTTAAGGATATTCGGAAATCTTGGTATAACCTTGGATATAACAGATAAACAAAGGATACTATCGGTTTTTTTTTCAACCTCAAAGTGGCTTGAAAAAACCCTGAAAATTTCAAAGCCCTGCGATTTTTCTTTCTTAGTGTTCCGCAGCTTTAAATTTATCGATTTTTCTAAAAATCGCATAAGGAGCGATTCTTTGGTTTTCAATCATTACTTGAATGTCAAAAAGTTTTTTTTAGCGACAAGCTTTATTTCTTCAATGAAAAACAGTAATTATTGAAAAAAATTGGAAAAAAAAATTTTTCAAAACTTTTTTTTTTTTTCGATATTTTGCTTCCTTATCATCTTCGAAATGATTTTGATGTTAACAAAATCAATTGTCATGTTTTGAAATATAGACTAATATTTAGAATATGATTTTAATGTAGACTAAGAAAAAAAAATTGGTCTATCAGTTGACCCTGCGGGCCAGCCTCAAAACTTCCCGCAGCTCCTTGAGCTCGAAAACATTGTAGAGAATACATTTTCGAGCTCTTCGCTTTAGAGCTGATTAGATTTTGGAATCAATCCATCAAGCGAATTAAAAGTTATTAAAAAAAAACATTTTTGAAAAAATTTTATTTTTGAAATATCTCCGAACGTACCCTACCGATTAAGCTCAAATTTTCAGTACTTATAGTAATTAACAAGCCGCGTCGAATGACACCTTGACGATCAAAATCGGTTCTTCTGTTCAAAAGTTACAGAATATTTACATACGTACGTACGTACGTACACTCGGACATCATCTTAAATTTAGTCAAAATAGCTTCCTAGAACCTCAAAACGTCGATATCTGTTGGAATTTCGATTTTCGCAAATCGGGGTGAAAACAATAACTTCCCGAAATTTTTGAAAATCTTCGATTTTCTTAGCGGGAAGTTAAAAAATTTTTTTTATAACATAAAACTTTATTGAGTTCCAATCATTAGATAAATTTAGTAGCAAATAAAATAAAATTTATTTGATAGATTTTGATGTTCCCGCCCAAATATAATATTTTTTTTGACTAAAGTATATATTAGTTTGCTCAAACAAATCTCTTTTTCAGAGTAGAAACCAGATTCGGCTTTCTGATGTTTGTAAGTTCTTTGAACTTGAAGAATCGAATTAAAACTGAAACTCGATTTTTACTTACTGTCTTTCGAAGTTTTTAATTGGCTAAATTTGACAAGTTTTATTAATAAATCTCAACTTTTCCAATTGAAATCACTTCTTTCACCTTAATTTTGACTTAGTCCGTCAAATTATCGATTTATCTTGCTGTTGACTTGCTCAACAAAGTTTTATTTTATTCATGAGAAAAAAGAAAGGTAGCAATGTTGGCGTTTTTACTTTTCCCTACTGAAAAATACGATTAAAAAATTACCAATTGATTATAATAAGAATATATATACATTTTTAGTTTTATTCAATTAAAAATATTGATCACTTGGATACATGTGATATGACGTCATCTTAAAAAGGTCATCTCAAAGCATGGACACTTGTTGAAGAATTAATTCCTAGAAACCGTACTGAAACAAATAATTTATCATCTTTCGAAAATTTTCAATATTTCGAGCGCGGTAATAAAAAGTAAAAAATAATTACCACAAGTTTATAAAATTATATGTATTTTCTTTTTTATTTAGTACAATAAAACACAACGAATCACAACAGCTAACTGGGTGTATGTGTTTAAACCCTGAACACGCAATATCGATTCTAATAAAATTGTGAAAATAGTTCTCGTAGCGTAACGAGGAACAATGCACTTTTGGCAATTAATTTATTTACACTGCCGGAAGTATGAATCTACAAGAATATCGCACAAATATAATTTTATTAAAAACCAATGATAAAAATACATAAATAAATAAATAATAAACAATATACTCTTCATTGCAATTAAAATGAAAAATTTACTTGTAAATTTATTAATTACTCTTCCTACACATTACCAAGTAATTTTTATTGAAAATATACATTTATAAAGTTCAATAAAACTAAATAAATAACGAAATAAATTGAAGAAACATCAATTTTTTTTTTAATTTTCTGAAAAGGTATTTTGGGTAAATTTTTTTTTTATTTTATATCAACAATATTAAAATAATACAATTTATTGTAAATAATTTAATATTTACACAATAATGATAATAACATTTGTCAAACATATCAAAGCTTCCAATGAATAAAAAAATGAATAAGTAAACAAAAATTCATTTTTTTACTTCTATTAACTGATAATGTTTGTTATATATTGGAAAAAAAAAAATGCATATCGAACCTATGAAATCCACTCTAACAACCAATTTAAAAAAAAAATTGTTACATAAAAACTCTATTCATACGTCACGTATTTGTATACTCTAACGATAACATACTTACTTGTTTATTTTAATTAACTTTTATCTACAGTAACTATCGTAATGCCACAAACTGATGCATAAATAAGAAAAAAAAAAATAACAATAAATAAAACAATATTAATTTAACAATCAACTATATGCAACGAAAATATCGTTTTTATAGTTCTCATGAAACATCAATTTCCCGTTGGCGTTTATTGTTAAAATCCAGTTCAAATGGTATTCTTTGCAAATTGGACCCTCGGTTCTTCACTGGTAGCAAAATAAATTACCCTTAACAAATCCAATTAAATCCAGCCAAAAGCATTGGGAAAAGCGCTGAGACGTATACCACGGTTGCGGTATCTACTCACCCCGCTATTTTCACCCTCCCCCCTTCCCCCTTCCGCCCTAAATCCACCCTTACTCTCTCACCTATACCGCGAATTCACAATATATATATGTATATATATACCTCGTACGCGATAGGTCATGCAGCAAAATGTTATTATATACTCATATACACTAACGGCGCTAAAGTATACATCACATATACGTATCCATGTAATGTAGAGAAAGATGATGTAGAGTAAAGAGAATCGCTGCTCTACGCTTACCCTGTACCCTCTGATACTCAGTGATTCTATATAAGATGAAGAATTTGAAAATATGATTTTAATACTACTGCTCTCATCATATATCATGCTTTTGTCCACCTACACTATTGTCTCTCAGTTATCCCTCTGTACTATACGAAAATCTATAGGGAAACGACGCTACGCTGGGATCATGTTGAGAGTGCAACCAACGATAGAGTTAAGCTTCGTTACCTTCAATGTTACTATTATATATGCCAGACAGCTTTAAGATAAACCAACGGCTAATTTATATTTAAATTTTAAAACTTCACTCAAGGAAACTTGTACTTAATAGTTCTTTTTTTTTGTTTAAATCGATACGCATACACGGACGAATTATTTTTTTTTGAACCACCATGGCGTAGAAACTATTAAACATTTTGATACGAACTACTACTCAGACTGAGCGAGTCATGTATCTTTTTTTTTTTTTTTTTTTTTTCAGAGAAGAATTTTAGTTACATCATATACTTATAAATACAGCTACGGCAAATTATTGAATTTTTGAGTGTCTTTAATGATAATTTAGATTTATGAATTTAATAAATAATATTTTTTTTAAATAAAATACAGAGGTGATGTGTTGAGCTTTTTTTTGCAGTAAATGTGTATGTAGTTTGAATTCAGGGGCGGGGGGGGGGGGGGCAAAACGGGGTAACCCCAAAATTTTATAAAAAAAAAATTTTTTTTTTTCGTCTAATTACTATAGATCCGATATATTTGCGCATTTGTACCCCTACGCATGACACCTGGGACAAAATGGACCAGCCGAAAACTATGAAAAAATGATTTTTTCAAATTTTTACGTTAAATTAAAAAAAATTTAGTATATTTCCGCATTTTTAGCGCTACCCATAACACCTGGGGCAAAATAGACCAGCCGAAAATCATGAAAAAATGATTCTTTCATATTTTGTTCGTCAAATTAAAAAAAAATTAATATATTAATCCATTTTTCGTTTGATTTTCTATATCTGGGGCAAATTTGGCTACTAAGAATATTCAAAAATAATATTTTATTTTTTAATTGATAAAATTTTTTAAGTAATGCAAAATAATCTGTAATTTAAAAAATCAAAAAACACGTTTTTCGGGTTCAAAATAAAGACAAATAAGAAATAGGGGTGGGGGGGGGGGCAAAAGGGGGTACCTATGGAAATACTAAGTTTTCGATGACTAAAATACGCCGAATCTTTTTGTTTTTAATGGCATTCAAGGTAAATAGACAAAATTTTAAGCTGCCGTTATAAAATAAAATTTTTATTTTTGGCGGGCAAAATGGGGTACCCTTAAAAAAAGTTGAAAAAAAAAAATTCTGAAAATTAATCAAATATCATTAAATTAAATTTTTTTTTATGTAAAATACATAGAGGAAAATTACATTTTACAACATTGGTGGATACGAAGGCAGAAAAAAATTTTTTTGTGTGGCAGAGAAGCCTCCCTCCAAAAAATGATAATTTTTTTTTTTTTTTTTTTAATTGAATTGTTATCAATTAAAAAATAAAATATTATTTCCGAATATTTTTAGTGGCCCTACTTGCCCCAACTATAGAAAATCAGTCGAAAAATGAATTAACATATTAATTTTTTTTTAATTTAACGATAAAAATATGAAAGAATCATTTTTCAGAACTTTGGGCTGATCCATTTTGCCCCAGGTGTTATGGGTAGGGCTAAAAATGCGGAAATAAATTAAATTTTTTTTAATTTGACGGTAAAAATTTGAATGAATCATTTTTTCGATTTTTCGGCTGGCCCATTTTGCCCCAGGTGTCATGCGTAGGGCTTAAAATGCGCAAATACATCGGATATACAGTAATTAGACGAAAAAAAAAAAAATTTTTTTTTCAACAAATTTTGGGGGTACCCCGTTTTGCCTACCCTACCCCCTTTTGCCCCCCTCTCCCCTATAGTATTGTTTTTTTTTATTAAATAACAATTAGTAACTAAGTTAATCGAGGGGGAACGATTTATTACACCTAAAAAAATTATTTTTAAGTATTTTAAAACCAAAAATAGTTGTCAAGAGAAAGAAATACATTCTTAATGATGAAAACAATTTAAGAATAAAAAAAAAATTTTTTTAAATAAAATTTATCATTTTTTGAAAGGGGGCCTCTCTGCCCCACAAAAAAAAATTTTTCTGCCTTCCCATCCACCAATGATGTGAAATGTAATTTTTCCTGGGGTATATTACATATAAACAATTTAATTTAATGAAATTTGATTAAATTTCAGAAATTTTTTTTTTCAGCTTTTTTTAAAGATACCCCATTTTGCCCGCCAAAATTTAAAATTTTATTTCTTAATGGCAGCTAAAAATTTTGTCTCTTTACCTTGAATATCATTAAAAACAAAAAGATTTAGCGTATTTTAGTCCTGAAAAACTTAGTATTTCCTTAGATACCCCCTTTTGTCCCTCCCCCCCCCTCCCCTATTTATCTTTATGATGAATCGTGCAAAATTAAATAAATAAACAAGACCAAAGGCAAATGGTTGAACAAACTTATAAATACATTTATAATTATTTATATAACTCATCAGACTTATTCATTATAATTGCTTCTGTTAAAAACTGTTTTCAAATATTATACTTCTACTGATGCCCGCGAAGGAACGAATAATAATTTAACTTTTTGTATAAATATTCAGCAGATATAAAAAATAATCTAACGAATTTTTATAACTAACTGTAAATAACTAAACCAAAATTTAGTAAAATTATAATTTTTTGCTGGTAAATAATATAATTATCTTTTTTCAATTCTTAAATCAATTTATTATAATTATTAATTCATTAATATTTTCATTTTTATTTTTTAGGATATATTAGAGAAATAAAAAAAAGAAAATGAGAGAAAATAGAATATTATAAAAACCGCAGGCTACCAGAGTTGAATAATAAACCGCAACAAAAATAAAAAGTATACTTATAGTATTTTACTCGACATGGAAAAATAATAAATTATTGAATTTTCAATGGTCTAAATTTTAGTAAATATTTTGTTTATTATTTAAAAAATTTTAAAAGATATTTTTTTTTCTTAGTATCCCATACAAAGTCGCCGAGCTTCGAAATTTTCCCTAGATCGGCCGATGCCTGGTTTGCAATGATTGGCCAATAAATGGCTAACTATACTGGCCCTTGCATGGTGAATCATTGGCAGCCGTCTTTTTGCTTTTAAAAATGGCGTACAATTAACCGCCGTTCGTTGGCCAACGGTTTAGTCGAGTGCTCTTGATACCAAGCTTTGGCCGATGATTGATTGCCACGATTGGCCAATGCTTGCTGACTGCCATGCTTGGCATTCCGATATCATCCGATATTTAGCCGATCTTCGGCCGATGCTGAAAATTGGCAGCCATTCACGACCCAGTAATAGGCCGATTCTGTTTTTTTGTATGGGTATCTTCAAAAAACAGAATAATGTAATTCACTCATTTTATTTTTTTTTTTAAAGAAAAATGAAGCACACAGGCCTAATCATTTTTATGAAAATTAGCTTTTGATTTTATATTTCTAAGCGGACAAAGTCTAACTGCTATTTTGTCACTTTTAGTAGATTTCATAGAAATCTAACTATTGTATTTGTCTTCATGATCGAGTTATAAAAAAGTCTTGCTACCTCTAAACTCAGCTCGACGAGCTGAGTCAGGAAACACATACGGTTCAAAAGTTCATGTATGTATTATATATATATATATATATATATATATATATATATATATATATATATATATATATATTGTAACACGTGAAAAATTCGACGTCGACCCGTGGTTTAAAAATTATTTGAAAGAAGGACTGGTTATCCGCTGAGTAATAGATTTGGTGACATCTATGATGAGAATCTGGACTTTGATCGAGGAATCGATCGAACGTATGTTATGGGGAGATTCGATTGAGACGTTGAACGGAACGGCCAGGTTTTTTTGTTTTTTGATGAATTCGATTCGCGGCTAAAGAAAACAATTTTCGATCTACGGAAGGACAATTAAATCGCGAGTAAAAATTATTATGTGAATAATAATCTGAGTATTTAGTGAAAAATATCCGAGAGTTGTGAACAAGTGATCAAGCCGAAGCATCGGCGCGAAAGGAACACCGTGTAGATTTTAATTTGTTAATGAACAAGTGAAACGCGTTTGTGTAATTAATAAATTAAGGACGAGTAATAATTGTATGTTAGTGCAGTTTGACGCCTTATCGAAATAAAATATTATTTTATTTTATTTCATTCGATATTTCTGAGAATTACGGATTATCTGTGTCAAATTCCCAACGGCAGTCTTGTAGCCTCGCCATGTAAGAATATTCTGACGTCACTAGTCAAGTATTCCGTAATACGTACGTTGTCTGTGTGTGTGAAGAATAAAATAAGTTTATTTTATTTCGTGAATCGACTTTTTTTTTTTTTTTTTGTACGAACTGATTTTGTGTTTTTGAGCAACTATGACTTTTGCGGACAATTTTCTTGTTTATATCGAGTCAAGCCGACAACGGCAAATTATATTTTGTTGTAACCGATTTTTTAACTTCCCGCTAAGAAAATTGCAAATTTTCAAAAATTCGGGAAGTTATTAATTTCACCCCGATTTGTGAAAATCGAAATTCCAACGGATGTCGACGTTTTGAGGTTCTAGGAAGCTATTCTGACTAAATTCAAGATGATGTCCGAGTGTATGTATGTATGTATGTACGTACGTACGTTCGTATGTAAATATTCTGTAACTTTTGAACGGATGAACCGATTTTGATCGTCAAGGTGTCATTCGACGCGGCTTGTTGTTTACTATAAGCACTGAAAATTTGAGCTTAATCGGTAGGGTACGTTCGGAGATATTTCAAAAATAAAATTTTTTCAAAAATGTTTTTTTTAAATAACTTTTAATTGGCTCGATGGATTAATTCCAAAATCTAATCAGCTCTAAAACGTTGTAAGCCGCGTCGAATGCCACCTAAACCATCAAAATCGGTTCATTCGTTCAAGAGAAACCGTTAACGAAAGAATTCAAAAAAAATTTTTTTTTTAGTTTTTTTGAAATTTCTCAAAAACAACTCGATAAATAAATTTCAAAATCTGATCATTTGTAGAACTCAATAAAACGCGCTGATTGCCACCTTAAACGTCTCAATCGGTTTATTCGTTCGAGAGATATCGTTGTAGAAAAAATGGTAAAAAACGTTATTTTTCGAAAATAAACGCATACAAAAGTATTTTCGAGCTCGAAGAGCTCGAAAATGTATCCACAACAATTTTTCGAGCTCAAGGAGCTCGAAATAGGCGGGAAGTTTTGGGGCTGGCCCACAGGGTCAACCGACAGACCGATTTTTTTTGTGATACTGATCAATTAATTTTGTGTATTTAATATACGCCTAATTATTTTTGTTAATTCTGATCAATCATTTATCGTAGTCTTAAGTTCCTGACCTTTCCCCGATCCGCCACCCTGAGCCGTCTTTTCTGATAATTGTTTATTTGGTGATTATAAAATCACCTGGCGCCCAATATTAAATTTTGAACAAGTCCAAGTAAGTGTACTCGGATTTCACTCCGGTAGATCCCCGGTGGTGAACTACCCCGTTACAATATATATATATATATATATATATATATATATATATGTATACACATATATAAGCGAAATACCACTGACTCACTCATCACGAGATCTCCGAAACTATATATCCAATAAACTTGAAATTTGGCAAACATAATCCTTTCACAACGTAGACGCTCACTTAAAACGAATTTTATGAAACTCCTATTTAAAATTGACTTTGTAGCTATGTACCGAATCCTCGCTCCTCATTGGCTAACGACCAAATGCACTTCTCTGATTGGCTACTACCAGATGGCGTAGCAACCGTTGCTATAGCAACTGTTACCATGGCAACCGGCACCATAACCGTTTTCATAGGGAAATAAAAATTACTGACGAAGTGAGATAATCGATGGTGTAATTTTCCTCTTTAAATCGACACTGGTGGGACTATGCGTGGGCGTAAGAAATGGAAATATTTACGTTTTTTGACCAAAACACTTACAGATTTTTAATTTAAAATAAACATCACCTACGATACGAAAAAATAGATAGCTCAATTTTTTAACTTCCCGCTAAGAAAATCGAAGATTTTCAAAAATTTCAGGAAGTTATTGTTTTCACCCCGATTTGCGAAAATCGAAATTCCAACAGATGTCGACGTTTTAAGGTTCTAGGAAGCTATTTTGACTAAATTCAACATGATGTCCCAGTGTATGTACGTACGTACATACGTATGTAAATATTCTGTAACTTTTGAACAGATGAACCGATTTTGATCGTCAAGGTGGCATTCAACGCGGCTTGTCAATATCTAAAAGCTGTAAAAGATTGAAATTGATCGGTAGGGTACGTTCGGAGATATTTCAAAAATAAAATTTTTTCAAAAATGTTTTGTTTTAATAACTTTTAATTCGCTCGATGGATTGATTCCAAAATCTAATCAGCTCTAAAACTTTATAAGCCGCGTCGAATGCCACCTAAACCATCAAAATCGGTTCATTCGTTCAAGAGAAACCGTTAACGAAAGAATTCAAAAAAAATTTTTTTTTTAGTTTTTTTGAAATTTCTCAAAAACAACTCGATAAATAAATTTCAAAATCTGATCATTTGTAGAACTCAATAAAACGCGCTGATTGCCACCTTAAACGTCTCAATCGGTCAATTCAAGTCAGTCAGTCTTAATTTGACAGCATAACAGCATACATCTTGTATTCAATAAACTATATCTTTCTTCGCCTTTCTTTTACTGCTGTTGTGGTGTTGTTATTTCTAATCTAAGTGTGTTATCATTGTAGTATAAGTGGTATTAATTAATAAGCTACCAGTTATGACCATATATACGATATAACGCGCCGTTCTCTAACGATAGCGTCCACAAATCTACACCGATCTTAATGAAACTTAGTATACTTATTTTATGGACGATTATCTTGGATGATTTCGAAGATGAGCTAATTCAGCCAATAAGTTTAAAATTTATAATTAATTAAAATTTTGGAAAATTTTCAAAAAAAATTTGTATACTGATTTAACTGGATGTAACTTCTAACTGGAAAGAGATAGCTTATTTTTGTTTATTTTATCTAAAAGTTTGCCCGATTGCCTTCAGTTTTCATTATACAACTTTTTGATTCAGCCATTTTTTCACATAAATGAGTTTATTTATAATTTATTATTATTATAATATAGTGGTTTAATAAATAACATAGTTTGAAAATTAATATTTGAAAATGGAGAAAAGACTTGACACTATTGTAGAACTCCGATTGTGGGCAATTAAAACAAATATCGCGGATTGTGACTTAACTGAGTTATTAAAAATTTTAGTCTGGAGTAGTCCCAGAGTTACCTATATCAGCAACATGATATTTTTAAATAAATGTGATGTGTCTTTTAAAGTGCAAAAAAATGCCGGATGCTGATGAAGTTTAATTTAATTTAAAAATTTAAAAAACATTTAATTTTTGCAAAGTATTTTAGTACTTTTGTTAAAAATTATTAATTTTATGATGAAAAATAATTTATTGAATTAAATACAATAAAAATGATAATGACTAAGTCATAAAAATTAGTAGTAGCTATATGTAGAAATAAGAATGTTCATTACAATTTTTAATTATTTGATTTGTCTCAAGTATTTCAATGCGTTTGTAAAAACTTATAAATTTTATAATAAAAAAATAGTTTATTGAATTTTTACTTTGCAATTTGCATTTATTAATTTATTAAATAGTATTTTTATTATATGAATTTATGTTAATTTCATCAAGTAATTAGTGTTGATTGATTTAATTTATTTATATTAATCTTAAGCATTAATAAATTTATCATTATCAAGTTATTTATTTAACTTTATTTTTTTTTTTTTTTTTTATTGTAATTGTTTGAGAATACATATTCTATAACAATGTGATTTGCCTTTATGTCGCAACTGCTTCCTTTTTCTGCTTTCATTGTGCGGCTGTGGCCCGACTTGTGCTTATACTGTACTTGTACCATTACGGTGATACCCTACCCCCCACCTAGGTTGTGGGAGTATAGGGGCAAGGGAAACCACAGAGAAAACCTTTGCCAGTACAGTTCGGTTTGGGTGAGGCTCTAGTGATCGACAAAATTCCCATTTTACCGATCACTAGATCCTCATCCCGCGCCTAACGCTCAGAGACCTCCGATCGAGCTCAACACGTGGCTAAGCGGTCACCCAGCCAAGCAGCAATCCTGCTCGATGCTGCTGAACTTGGGTGATCGCCCAAGCCACACGAGAACCGCTCGGCTGCCTCTGGCGCCTTATTTATTTAACTTTATAGTTATAATAATTATTTTGAATATTCAAATATATAACCTAAAATATTGAGACATTTGTCATTTAAATGACATTTAAAAATTCGCCATTTTGGATTTAGATAATCTCTAGCGAAACTGGCTAGGCGCTAGCCAGTGCCTCGTTTTTATGCTAGCTAGCGCCTTGTTTTACTCTAGCGAAACTGGCGAGGCGCTAGCCAGCGCCTCGTTTTCATTTTTACTAGGGTTTTTGAGTGTGATAACTTAACAACTTTCCATAAAATTAATCTGAAAGCTCTTCAAATAAGCTTTAATTTTCATGCCTACATACATGTGCCTAGACTAATGAAATTTCTGATCTTACCACTCATTAAATGAAATTTCGCTATTGCATCAGTTGTCCTACTTCTTATTAGTAAATTAATGAAACTGCTTGAATTCATATTATTGCTGTGTAACACTTATATGTTTAACACTTGTTATATTTAATTTTGTTTTATTGATAGTGTATAAATAATTTGATATTGCAATAATAACAAGAATAATATTAATTATGATAATTGTTGGAAATTGGAAAAGGAACCGGTTAAATTATGGTGTCAATAATTTATTAGATCAGTGACTTTATTACTAATTGATAAGTTTATTACAACACGTGTATAATGATAAGAGAAAGAGACTATTCTGAATTGCTCGACTGTATGGCAAATACTAACTAACTACATCAAAACACAAAGTGCAAAGAACACACGTATACCCAAAGAGAGGGACCATTCACGTCATCCATCATAGCTCTTCTGCCCGTATGAAATTGATGGCTCATTAACTCCGTCATTCCCAATGAAAATAATATGATGGTAATAATAATATAGTTATTTCACATGTAACAATAATTTTGTTTGATGCAATGTATTTTTTATCATACATTATCAAGATTTCCTAGTATGTTTGTTTATTATTAGATAAATGATCATTAGCATTCTTAACAAATACTACATTTTAATTAATAACAATGTAACCCTTTACCATTTTCCACCAAACAATGAGCTTATCATTCAACATTCTGTTGAAGATAATTCAGTTAGCTTCAATTTTTGGCATTTAACTTAAAATTTTGACAATTTTTTAACTACCCGCTAAGAAAATTGGAAATTTTCAAAACTTCGGGAAGTTATTGGTTTCGGTCCGATTTTCAAAAATCGAATTTCTAAGAGATCTTGAGGTTGACGTTTTGAGGTTCAAGTAAGCAATTCTGACTAAATTCAAAATGATGTCCGAGTGTATGTTTGTATATATGTAAGTACGTACGTACATATGTAAATATCTGTAATTTTTGAACGGATAAACTGATTTTGATCGTCAAGGTGGCATTCAACGCGGCTTGTCAATATCTAAAAGCTGTGAAAGATTGAAATTGATCGGTAGGGATCGTTCAGAGATATTCCAAAAATAAAATTTTTTATTAAAAAATGTTTTTTTTTTGGATAACTTGTAATGTGCTCGATGGATTAATTCCAAAATCAACTGAGCTCTGAAACTTTATAAGCTACGTCGAATGCCACCTCAACCATCAAAATCGGTTCATTCGTTCAAGAGAAACCATTGTCGAAAGAATTAAAAAAAAATTTTTTTTTAGTATTTTCGAAATATCTCAAAAACGACTAGATAAATCAATTTCAAAATATGATCAGCTTTAGAACTCAAAAAGACGCGTCGATTGCCACCTTAACCGTCTCAATCAGTTAACTCGTTCGGGAGATATCGTTGGAAAAAAAATGGTAAAAAACTTTCTTCTTCGAAAACAAAGGCATACAGAAGTATTTTCGAGCTCGAAAATGTATTCACAACGATTTTTTCGAGCTCAAGGAGCTCGAAAACAGCGGGAAGTTTTCGGGCTGGCTTGCAGGGTGAACTGATAGACCGATTTCTTTGTTCTATATCTTTAAGAAGTTTTGAGAATATCAAAAAAAATTTTATTTTGTAATAAATTTTTATTTGGAAAACTTAAAATAATCAAATAATGAAAAATTTACTTCTATTTCTGCTATCGAATGGCCATTTTTTTTTAAATACCATTTGCATTTATTCTGTCAACGAAAATGTAGAACACTTGCAAAAATTAATTGCTTTTTACTTAAACGACATTTCGCATTATCCATAGATATGTTTTCAAACATTTTCAATAACCCATCAAAATTTGATGATTCTTGCTTATTTCAATTCAGAGTTTCGAACATCTCATTATCCATTGGAAATTTATGGATAATCTTCATTTTTAAATAATCTGTAATGGAACACTCATAAGTTCACTCTGTCTCTCTCTGGTTCTTGATAAAAGTTTAGTATTTCCGTAAATACTTAACCGCGCATCATTAAGTTTGGGATTCGAGAGAAAATCTATTTTCTATAATCCAACGGAAACTTCGACATTCATAAAAGAAAAAAAAACTAATTAATTAGATTAATTTATTAACCAACAAAATGGTTAACATTTTTTTATCAAATATAATCATTATTATTCACTTGTCTGCTTGTTTCTTTTTTTCACTTAATAATGCATATAAATTTTAGCTCAAGCAGATAATTAACTTAAGTTTTTTTTTTTACTTTCACAAGTATTTAAAATCTTAAAAAAAAGATTAATTAATGATTTTTAATTGTGAAAATTTCATTTTTAATTAACAAAATTATTATTAGGTATCAGAAAGAAAGTTGTATTTAATAAACTAGAAAAATCATTTATCAGTATCTTACACAGTTTCAAAAAAATAAAAATAGTCATTACTTTATCACAATATAGAATTTTATTGATAAAAATAGATTATATTTCCAGCACGACGTCGAAATTCTACCGAGAATTTATGAGATTGATATATGATTGTATCAACTCACATTTGACAATTTTTTTCAGACTGTCCCGCCAATAAAACTTATCTTTGAATCAAGTAAAATCTATAAATTTGTTTTATTTTTAATTAGAAACTCAATCAATAATTTAAATTATCAACTAATGGCATTAATGATTTGAGAAATAGGTAGTAATAAATAATTATGGTGATAAGCGTCGATCTACGCAAGTTATTATGTTTATCAAAGAGTTTATCACGCGTCATCAAATACCATTACTGTAACTCTCGATATTCGATAATTTTATTCAATATAACTCGCTCTCACATCGATGAGGGGGATCCCCGTTCCATTTATTCTTCACATAATTAAATACGGACTGCAATCACTAAATCTTGGTATAAAAAAAAATCTTTTGTTTATTATCTTTGTATCTGTTATTATTAATTTATTTCAATGTTATTAAAATGTTTATAAATAGATGAAAAAGTTTTTTGATTATAAAAAAAACTAACACAATTATTATGTTATATTCCTGTAAAATAAATATTTATGTTGTGATAATTTATCTAGACAAATATATATGAGAAAGGTGGTATCGCAATGAGTCGCCGCCAATCATTATACTCCCAGTGAACACATGACCTTATTTTGACGTCATACGTAGGTCATAGAAATGTCACAGCATCATATGTAAATTTGATGTCAATCTGACGTTCTACATGACTTTAATATGATGTAAAAACTTGATATCATATTGATGTAAGCATGACTCTTGTATGACGTCACAGCTATGACTTATGTGTTACGTACGCTTGGCATCATATTGATGTCAGCATGACTCTTGTATGACGTCACAGTTATGGCTTATGTGTTACGTACACTTGACATAAAATCTACATCACATTGTTACGTAGTAATAAATTCATTATTGTATATTATAATGACGTAATTTTAAAATCATACATTTATGTCATTAGCAAAGTCACGGTTATACGTAATATGGATGTCACTCTTAAATCATATCTTTACATCAGTGACAAGCCAGTATTTTACGCAATGCTGATGTAATTTCCGAGTCATAGTTTTTTATCATCTATTTATTAAAATAAAACAATCATAGAATAAATTTTCAATGTGTAAATGTGTAAAAATGTCGAACATTTTTGGGGCCAAAGTAATTGATAAACTCGATAATAGATTTCACAGTTTTAAATTAAAACATTAGCGTGAGCATAAAAAAATTAACTTTATTTTTCTAAATAATATACCGAAAATATTATTGAGAATGACAAAGAAAATGTAACGACAGTTTGAACTCTTTTGATATTAAGATTGTAAAGTTTAGTATTGCAATTTTTCAATCGATTAAATTTCATACAATTTTGTGGAATTATTTAATGTTTCGCAAAATTTTATATAAGATTTTTTCAATTTCACATCACAACAGAAAATTAAAAAATTTGAAGAAACTTACTAAAATTTTATATAATTTTTTATAATTATCATTTATAAGTTCATGGAGTTTTTTTAAATTTTGTAAAAATCCATCACGAAAATTACGAACTCTATCTTTACCGGCATTTCACTCTAAATACATCAATTAAGCATAAGACTTGAACTCGTGATGTGACCAGTGAGCAACGTTCAGGACTGTGTGAACGTGCGTTTCTGATTTTACGACTTGAAAATCGAGCGCAAAATCTAACAGATTCTGCGGCCATCTATTAGAACAATTATATGTTAATTAACACTCCTCAGTCACTCGGGGCCATGTCAGAGGACCCCTAGATCAAATTCTACTTGAATTTAGACGACAGTGGGGTAGTTCCACGCCTCCAAAATTAACATATAAAAGGGCCAGCAAACACTTGCTCGAGGACTTAGGCCCTGGCCGTCACCTAGAGTGGACTGATGACGCTTAGCGAGGTCCCTACTCTAGCACCAGGACTCATTACAATTTATATGAGTCGGCCTAACAATAAGTTCATTATATCTAGTCATATAGCCCAGTAATCAGTTCTATTTCGTTTAAGCTGTTACCTGAATAATTTTGCCTATTGAAACTTATATTTATATTAAAACTAAATTATCAATTTTATAAGTGATACTGGTTTTGACTCAAATTAATTAATTAAGGAGATTTGTGAGACTCCTTCGTCTGGTTAAAGAAAAACCAAATTTGATTACTGAGTGAGTGTGGTGGTTTGATATACAAAATCTACCCGTGAGGATTTACCGAAGAGGATCGACATCGAGTCCAAGAAGCCCGCAACGAATCGGAGATCGATATCACCAGTAAGCCCACGTACAACCAGATAAGTCTAGACAAAATTGTAACAACCATTTTCTCTCTCTTCAACGCGACATTACATAATTAATCAATAATATTGTTCCTCGCGTCCAATAAATAAATGTGCATTTAATAAATTTATGTCACTGTCGCTGGACGCTTACTCATTCGCAAAGGAAATTAATTTATAAAAGAAAGTGGGAGACTGTAGAAAATTCGGGAACCTTGGTTAAATAAAGTGTGAATTTATTGTATTTCGTGTTAAACTTAATCATCACCAGCGTCCTTTAGAATAAGTTTATTTCAGCCGCGTGTCCGGTCAGAACGAGTCGACCTACAACCTGAGATCTATTTTCCCGATCTTCCGAACCAACGACGAAATAATTATAAGTTTATATTAATATAAAAATATTTAAATTTATTAAGTATAATTATTCGGGAAATTTCATTAACTGTAGTTCGTGGCTACTGGACACGAAGTAGCCAGGGCCCACCGTTATAACTGTCAGCCAAGAGTAGCCGTGTTCGAACCCAGCAGACGCCCAGGATTTTTTCGTAATTTACTGCTATCAAATCTTGTTTCTGAACTCGTAATGCGTTTGCGCGGTAATAATCGAATCAAAAATTCGGTATTTATTTATTTTTTTTTTTTTTTTTTCCAAAATATTTTTTCCGGATTGATGATTTTGACATCACCCATATGTCATACTAACGTCATGGAATGTCACACATACATCACATTTACGTCATGTATACGTCATTAGTTTTACATCATAATTTTACGTAAAAAAAGTGCGAAATAATGAGTCACACCTGACTCATTCATGACTTATATCTTACGTAAATGATGATACAGCGTAACGTCACTTTGACGTCAAATTTACGTAAATGTGTTTACTGGGCCATAATCATTATAATTCATATACCTATGTATTAGGATGTATCAAAAAATTCGACTATTTTTTTTTTTTTAATTACTCTGAAAATATTGTTCAAGATCCCATGCAGGAGCTGCCAGAGTTGAACGACGGGCCCCTACCTGGCCCAGCACTGGGGAACCTGGCTTTGGCACACCTATATTAGTCCAGGCTTGGGCCGAGACTGGGTTCCTCTGTCTTGGCCAGCCAATGGCAAACCAGGCTTGGGCCAAGACTAGGTTCCCCTGCATTGGCCATCCAATGGCAAGCCAAACTTGGGCCAAGGTAGGATTACCGAAGTTTGGCTATACCTATGGCTTATAGAAGTAGATCATATAAATGTACCAGTTCAACGTTAGTAGGTTCATCCAGTAGCTATCGTTCGTACCCAGCAATCAGAAGGACGGCAGTTCGCGCCCAGAGTCCAGCAGAATTTTCACCGAGTTTTTTTCTCATCATTTACCTCCCTTAGATAATTTGAACGTTAATGATTATGAATTCTACGAGGTTAATAATAATAAAATTTTTTTTAAATTAAATTTATTCGTTTCCTCGAAGCCTGGACCAGGTATGACAACCAAGCATGGGCCAGGTCTGGTAACCAAGCCTGGGCCAGGTCTGATAACCAAGCATGGGCCAGGTCTGGCAACCAGGCTTGGCCTGAGATTATCATTCCAAGCTTCTACCAAGGCTGGACCAAGACTGACTTACAAGCCTGGTCCAAGGTTCTATAAAGTTGGGCCAAGTCGGGGTCCGTGGTACTTTTCTCTCTGGGATACCGAAAAAATTACCCTGTTAAAACGGCAGCTCTTAATTTCAATATTGAGGGGTGCTTCGTCGCGATTTCCTATTTCCCATTTGATTATCATGGGAAATTTTTCGTTTAAGTTTGGAATTTTATCACGCATAAGCAAGTCAAAGTATCGAAAAAATCAATACACATATATTCGTTGGAAATTGAACGCTCTACAAAAAAGATCGATTATCATTTTTCGATAAATTTAGTTTTTCAAAAGTTATTCAAGGTCAAAGTTTGATTCAGAGTAAATTTCATCATTATTCGACTTTATCGGCGAAACTATCAAACTTATCGTAAAATGGTATAAGACCTTTATTGTTGACAATTTTATTCTGTACAAATTATCTTTGATAAAATTTTTTTAAGTTTTGCATCGTTTTCTAGTTATTTTCATTTTAACCCAGATAGCAAAATGACGTCTTAATGAGTTTTAAATGAGTTCTTATTTATGATTTGGACGTCTCATCAACATCTTAAAGAAGTCTTTAAGAAGTTCTCAAGATGTCGAATGAGCCACCTAGCGAACTCAGTAAGACGTCTTTAAAAAGAGTTCTTAAAGAGTTCTTTTTTCTGACTTCGCAAATAAGGATTCAGTATGAATTTACCATGACGTCTTTAAGGAGCTCCTAATTTTGTTTTCATAAAGAAGTTTAAAAAAGAATACATTTAGACGTCACTAAACTGACGTCTTATTTATGGAGTCTTCAAGAACTCTTAATTAAGAATTCTTAGAAATGACACCTTTAAGAAGTCACTATAAGACTTCTTGAGGACGCCTTCAAAAAGACGTCGTAAAGCAGTCATTCCGACTTGAATGCTGTCTGGGAATGTAAAGCTCTTAAGAAAAATAGTGTTCGGATCGATTTCAATAAGTCTGATAGTTTCGCCGAAAAAGTCGAATAGTGATAAAATTTCCCATGCAGGAGCTGCCAGAGTTGAACGACGGGCCCCTACTTGGCCCAGCTCTAGGGAACCTAGCTTTGGTACACCAATACTGGCCCATGCTTGGCTTAAGATTGGGTACTCAGTTCTGGCCGTTACTATGATTGGCCAGGCTTGGGCCAAGACTAGGTAACCGTGCCTTGGCCATCCAATGGTAAGCCAGACTTGGGCCAAGACTGCGTAACCTAGTCTTGACCGTTACAATGATTACCCGGGCTTGGGCCAAGACTTGGTTCCCTTGTCTTGGCCATCTAATGGCAAGCCAGACTTGGGCCAAGACTGGGTAACCTAGCACTGGCCGTTACAATGATTACCCGGGTTTGGGCGAAGACTGGGTTCCCTTGTCTTGGCCATCCAATGGCAAGCCAGACTTGGACCAAGACTGGGTAACCTAGCCTTGGCCAGGTCTGGCAATCAAGCATGGGCCAGGTCTGGCAATCAGGCTTGACCCGAGATTATCATTCTAGACTTTTACCAGAACTAGGCCAAGACTGGCTTCCAAGCCTGGCCCAAGGTTCTACAAAGTCGGGCCAAGCCTGGGCCCGTGGTACTTTCTTCTCTGGGTTACTATGAATCAAACTTCGACCTTAAATAACTTTTGAAAAATTAAATTTATCGAAAAATATTAAGAGACCTTTTTTGTAGAGCGTTCAGTTTCCAATAAAAATGTTTATCGATTTTTCTGATACTTTCATTTGCTAATGCGTCATAAAATTCTAAACTTAAAAAAAAAAAAATTTCCGATGTTAATCAAATGGGAAATGGAAAATCGCGATGAGGTCCCTTTTAATATTAAAATTAAGAGCTGCCGTTTTAACAGGGTCATTTTTTCGTTATCCTGAAAAATATTTTTAGAGTACTTCTTAAAAAAAAAATCTGGGTGTCGGTTGGCCCTGCGAGCTCGAAAATGCTATTGCATGCAATTGTATTTTTATGAGCTTTTCAAGCTCTAACAAGTTACGTTTTATGCTATAGCTTGAAAATTGAAAAATCAAAAATCATTAATGAAAAAGCGGTTTCTAAATTTTAATACCCGATTACCTTCAATAAAATAAATGTATTGAGGCAGAAATCAATGTCAGTGATCATAATCAACATTTAAATAACCCGGAAAAAAATGATCAGACCTGAACATGCCTGTTCATGTATGATCAGGCCTGAAATTAGACCTAATCATACCTGTTAATGTATGATCAGGCCTGAAATTAGACATGATCAGGCCTGATCATACCTGCCCATGTCTGTTCATATCTGTTCATGTTTGAAGCGTTAAATACGCTCAGGCCTGATCATACCTGTCCATGCCTGTTCATGCCTGTTCATATCTGTTCATATCTTTTCATGTCTGAAGCGATAAAAACGCTCAGGCCTGATCATACCTGTTCATTAGGGTGTTTCAAAAAAAGACAATTTTTTAAAATTTTCTTATGGTATCCAAAAATTGAAAGTATAACTGAAAATAAAAATTTGGATACGAACTCGAGCTCTTAATAATAATATTAAGGTCTGCCTCAATCCATTTTTCTATTTTCCATTTAAATAACACGGGAAAAATTTTTTTTTTCTAGAATTTTCTAGCTTTTTTTCTAGATTTTTATATACAATAAATATTCTTGTAGGAAATTGAACGCCCTACAAAAAAAGTCTTATCATTTTTTAATAAATTCAACTGTTCAAAAGTTATCTGAGCTTAGTCAAGTTTATAGTAAATTTTGAGATATTTTTACTTTTCCGGCATAACTATCAGACTAATCACAATATACCATAAAAACTTCTTTGTAGGTAATTTTATTCCACACAAATTAATACGAATAAAGTTTTTTAAAATTCCGCATTGCTTTCTAATGATTTTCATTTCAATGTCAAGCTCTTAAAATCAATCAGAAAACTGTCTTTTTACGAGCTTAAGATGGAAATGAAAATAACTAGAAAACAATGCGGAATTTAAAAAAAATTTTTTTAGTAATAATTTATGCGGAATAAAATTACCTATAAAAAAGTTTCTATGAGATTTTGTGATAAGTCTGATAGTTTCGCCGGAAAAGTAAATATATCTCAAAATTTACTATAAATTTGAATTTAAGCTCCGATAACTTTTGAACAGTTGGATTTATCAAAAAATGATAAGAGACTTTTTTTGTAATGTGCTCAATTTTCTGCTAAAGTATTTATTGTACATGAAAATCCGTTTATTTGTTTGTAAGCTAGAAAATTCTAAAAAAAAAAAAAAAAAATTTCCCATATTATTTAAATGGAAAATATAAAAATGGATTGAGGCAGACCTTTATATTATTAATAAGAGCTAGGATTAGTACCCAAATTCTTATTTTCAGATATACTTTCAATTTTTAGATACCATAAAAAAATTTTTAAAAATTGTCTTTTTTTTAAACACCCTACTGTTCATGCTTTTTCATGTCTGATCCAGCCTGATCAATGGGATTAAATTTAAAATCCTAGTTATAATTAAATGTAACTAACTTAGTTATAATTATATATAGCTAACGCAGTTATAATTATATATAACATATATAATTTCATATAACTATAAATCAATAATTAATAAATTAGATATAAAATTTTGTTGACTAAAAATTTATCATATATAAAATACTAAATTTTGCTGACCAAGAATCTATCACGTATAAGATTTTTGACTTCCCGCTAAGAAAATCGATGATTTTCAAAAATTTCGGGAAATTATTGTTTTCACCCCAATTTGCGAAAATCGAAATTCCAACAGATGTCGACGTTTTGAGGTTCTAGGAAGCTATTCTGACTAAATTCAAGATGATGTCCCAGTGTATGTACGTACGTACGTACGTACGTACGTATGTAAATATTTTTTAACTTTTGAACAGATGAACCGATTTTGATCGTCAAGGTGTCATTCGACACGGCTTGTCAATATCTAAAAGCTGTAAAAGATTGAAATTGATCGGTAGGGTACGTTCGGAGATATTTCAAAAATAAAATTTTTTCAAAAATGTTTTTTTTTGAATAACTTTTAATTCGCTTCATGGATTTATTCCAAAATCTAATCAGCTCTGAAACTTTATAAGCCGCGTCGAATGCCACCTTAACCATCAAAATCGGTTCATTCGTTCGAGAGAAACCGTTAACGAAAGAATTAAAAAAAAAATTTTTTTTAGTTTTTTTGAAATCTCTCAAAAATGACTCGATAAATCAATTTTAAAATTTAATCAGCTCTAGAACTCAATAAAACGCGTTGATTGCCACTTCAACCGTTGCAATCGGTGAATTCGTTCGAGAGATATTGTTGGAGAAAAAATGGTAAAAAACGTTATTTTTTCAAAACAAAGGCATACAAAAGTATTTTCGAGCTCGAAGAGCTTGAATATGTATTCTCAAAAATGTTTTCGAGGAGCTCAAAAACTGCGGGAAGTTTTGGGGCTGGCCCGCAGGGTCAACTGACAGACCGATTTTTATTACTTAAAGTTCATACGAAATTTACCTGTCAAGTCAATCTCCTAGGTCAACGGGTAGCGGGTTAAACTTTCGAGCGCGAGGCCCACGGTTCAAATCCTGCACACGCCCGAATTTTTTATTTTTTTTATTTTATAGAAATAATTATATATAATTGTTTGTAGTTATACATAATTACATATAATTATATAGGGCCATTTTTTATCTATAATTTTTTTACCCGGGTGGGCATGAACAGACATGAACATACCTGATCAGACCTAAACATGCCCGGCCAGGTCTTGTCAGACCTGGTCATTTTTCATATCTGATCAGATCTGATCATTTTTTCCCGGAAATCTTGGACTCAGGTCAAAGCAATAATATATCAAATATCCGAGATCGAAAAAAAGCAATAATATATAAAATATCGAAAGAGACTATAAAGAGGAAGCGTTGGTATGACTTCAGGGGTGATTTCTTTTCAAATGGCCATAACTTAGTGGAAAATTGTCCGATTTGGGTCTTTTTTTTTTCAAAATTCGTGCTTTTTAATGAATTTTCTAGAAAATTTATGCAAAAAAATATTCATTATGAATTTGATTGTTTATTCATTATTTTAAACTTGAAACAGCGATTTTAAGATTGTTTGTATCCTTCGATTTTTACAAAAAAGTTTTCAAAAATATAACACCCCAAAACACGAATTTCAAGCCTAGTCTCGTAACGGGATAATGATGGGTTATAATTTTTTTTTATTTCCCGTTAATAAAATTGAAAATTTTCTAAAATTCAGGAAGTTATTGGTTTCGGTCCGATTTCAAAAACCGGATTTCTATCAGATCTTGACGTTTTGAAGTTCTAGGAAGCTATTATAATTATAACTATAATTAG
Organism: Microplitis deprimator; assembly: GCA_964016945.1. NCBI lineage: Eukaryota > Metazoa > Arthropoda > Insecta > Hymenoptera > Braconidae > Microplitis > Microplitis deprimator. The sequence goes on along the minus strand of OZ024711.1, from coordinate 8,876,124 downwards.
TTAAAAGATTATAGAGCGTTCACACCCACACACACACACACACACATACACACACACACACACACACACACACACACACACACAATAGTCAGAATAGTTTCCTAGGACCTGAAAACGTCGACATCTGATGAAGACTCGATTTTCGAAAATCGAGATGAAAACAATAACTACCCTAATTTTTTGAAAATCCTCGATTTTCTTACCGGGAAGTTAAAAAAATAGTCGATTTTTTTTTATACAGCCTACTATTTATACATATTATTGGAAACTAAATAAAGTAAACAAAAATTTCAAACAACTAAGTAATAGAAGAATTTAAAATACCATGAATTCACTGTATATATCACTTTTGCGGATAAAAGTAAATTCAATTTGCAATAAAAATAAAATAATGAAAAAAATAAATAGAACAAAATAAAGGCTCGATTTTCTTAGTATTTTATACTTTTGTTTTCTATCATAGTGCACCGGGCTTAAGTCAACGACGGAAACCTTCGCCGGCAATTTTTTACGTCTCATGGGATATCCGTGTTTTTCTCCAGCTATTTTATCTTTCCCAAGGCCTCTTCCCTCTTGGTAATCTAGTAGTTTAAACTGATTTCGCTCAAGACCTAGGGATGATGCCGACGTCTCGGAATCACTTCCGATGTTAACCTTGTCAGGAAAACGAATTTCCTAAGAGGTACCCATGAAATCTATTTTTACTGTATATATAATATAATATTATAAAATATAATTTATCATATTAAATTATACTATAAAGAATATAATTTTTATGGTTGATTATTATAATGGTAACGCAGCAATAGACGCAGATATTTTATCCTGATAGTATGATACATTATGTGTGTATTTTAAAGATAAACTTTAGGTGTACATTTTAGCTTACTTTAAAAGGTTGGGAAAATCCAAGTTATTATTCAAGGGGTCATTTAAGAATACTCATAAAATAAAGTATCGGCAAAAAATTATAAGACTAAGAGCTTAAAATGAAATGAATAATCAAAATGTGCAGCTGCCAGGTTTATTTCATTCGAGTATAAAAATATTAAACATACAAACAATGGAATTAAGTATTGCGTACAGAATAAGAAAACCAATTTTTTTTTAAATTTAGTCAAAACCTCTTTATTGTCTTCTGTGTTTCTGTATTGCTCTATATTTCTGCACTGTCGTGCCAAATTTCGGCCATTTTTAGGCCTAGGGAGTTTAGGCTTGTGTTCACTATCTGGGCCTTTTATCGGCCAACTTTCTGCCGAGAAAAAAATTTATTATTTTTTTTGTTTTAAATTTTTCTACCCGGGAAGCGGGCTCGTCCGGACGACAAGCGGAATTGTTATCAATTCGTAAAGTTTCTAGTCTCAAACCGTTCGTGGGCATGAGATTCCAACTTCATAGATAATCTGCCGTAGTACAGAAATGTATTATATTTACGTGTTAAATGTCAACAGCGACCAAGATGAAAGATGAAAGTGTAATTTGAAAATTTGTTTTTTTTATTTTCACATTTTCAATAGCGCTGATGAATAAGAAATTGCAAGTTTTGGTCGTTGCTCTCAAAGTTTACCGACGCAAAGCCACTTTCGTCACTAACGGACGAGTTTCATCAAGTCTCACACCACTTCCGAGCTCGCATAATCTCACGCTTCTTTATATAACTCCTCATCTAACCTTCACGCTTTCCTACCACTGCTACTCTCTGCTCCTCTACTAATGCTTTAGCTACTATAGTACTGATGCTTTTGCTTCTGATGCTCTGTACCTCTTATCAAAGGATATATATGAAAAAGGGGAGTAGGATCAACGAGTCTGGGAAATCGCGTACATCCGTCAGCGTCGACATCGCTTATCCGTGGGTGCAGACGAATGAAAATGATATAGACAAGAATCCAAGAGAATCACGAATTTTATGCTACTGAGAGAATGAGAATTAAAAAATATGAAATAAAACAAGTATATACATACATATACATATATATATATAGTTAGATCAAACAAATAATAAAGTGAAATTAGAGTAAAAAGAGAGGATTTTTTAATTTCCTGAATCAGTTATTAAAACGTCCAAAGAACCAAAATGTGAAAATAAACGATTTTAATATAATATGCAGATCTGCGAGACATATCTTTCGACATTTTGAAGTGACTGTCAAATAAAAATGTGACGATAAAAAAAAATATTTGATATGTTTCAGAGTTACCGCAAAAAAACGGCGTAAAAAAATAAAAAATTTAGCATTGCTTCTTCTTGCGTGAGTGATGGATATCATGGAGACAGTTGGCGGATGTTATAAAATATTAAAAATTTTCCAGCGAGTAAATTCATGTTATATTTATTAATAAAATAAAAATTATTTAAAATATTGAATATTTATTTAGATAAATAAATGAATTAATGACATTGGTATTTAAATGTAGCGTTCTCGATTAAATAAAGAAATTAATATACCCGTAGAGGGTTTTACAATCGGGCCAGCGTTCGGCCATTAAAAGTCGCCAGGCAATTATGACTGGCCTGATAATGGCAACCATGACTGGCCAACTGATGGCTGACACCTGGAACCGAACTTGGGCCCGATAATGGCAAATTATGATTGGCCGGGCATAGAAAATTAGAATGGCCCAGTATTATTAAACAGTGATCGTCGGCCAAGCGTACTTCATTACTGGCCCATTACTAATTATTAATTTTAATTTATGAAATTTTATTTCATTAATTATTTACTCGATTTATTAATAATTTTAAATTTGTCTGATGTCTGCTATGTCACACTCATAATGTAAAATGTATTTAAAATTTTTAAATGATAAAAATATTCAATGAAAATAAATATTTTGAACTGAAGAATAGAAACAAAATAAATCATTTGAAGTTATACTATAAAAATAATTAAAAAAAAAAACCTAAACGCAAAAATTTATTTTTTATGATTTAAATTAGAATTTATCTATTTTTAATGCATTTTTTATAACAATCATACATACTATATTAAATATTAGGGCTCCAGTAATAATTAATATTGCACTTTATTTAGCCAGCCAATAAAACTCACCGTTAATGTCTATCGATAACATTAATAACATTAATATGACTGGCTGTTCCGGTATTAGGCACGGGTTCATTTTGGTGTACCAATAGACGGACAGTAAAATTAATATAATAATACAATTTTTTTCATATTGTTAATATATTTTCTTGAATTTTATGTCATTCAAGATGCATATACAAAGAAAAAATTATTGAAAAGTAATTCTATAAATTTTCTATAAGCTTAAGACCATTGACTAATTTCTTGGCAAAACCATTAAGAGACATGAAAAAGTCATGAATCTGAGACTAATGCTATAATTAACATTTTTTTTTCATATTTTGGATATATTCTAAAATCTATTTTATATCTTATTTTGTAACTAAAAGATTAAGGTTTTAAATAAAGAAAGTTTTATTTAATTTCATCGCATACGAGTTAAAATATAATATAATGATTATCAAATCGTTCCGGTATTGGGTCTTGTTCCGGTATTGCGACATTTACCTTACATCACTTTTGAAACCAGTGATGGTATGCGACTTAGAAAATTATTTCAAAAATGATAAAATATATACGATTCGTTTGTCGAGTGTTGCGGCTGTGGTGCGGTGGTGTTGCGGCAATCATAATTTTATTTCATCATCAACTTGTTGCAGCGGTGTTACGGCATTTGGGAAGTTTTTCAGAGAATATTAATATAGTGCTATCGTGTTGCGGCGGTGCCCATGCAGGAGCTGCCAGAGTTGAACGACGGGGCCCTTCTTGGCCCAGCACGGGGGAACCTAGTTTGGCACACCTATATTAGCCCATGCTTGGCTCAAGATTGGGCACAGTCCTGGCCATTACAATGATTACCCGGGCTTGGGCCAAGACTGGGTAACCTAGCCTTGGCCATTCAATGGCAACCCAGGCTTGGGCCAAAACTGGGTAATCTAGCCTTGGCCGTTACAATGATTACCCGGGCTTGGGCAATGACTGGGTTCCCCTTTCTTGGCCATCCAATGGCAAGCCAGACTTGGGCCAAGGCTGGGTAACCAAGCCTTGGCCGTGACAATGATTACCCGAGCTTGAGCCAAGACTGGGTTTCCCTGCCTTGGCCGTCCAATGGCAACCCAGACTTGGGCCAAGGTAGGATTACCCAAGTTTGGCTATACCTATGGTTTAATAAGTAGATCATATTAATGTATCAATTCAACATTAGTAGGTTCATCCAGTAGCTATTGTTCGGACCCAGCAATCAGAAGGACGGCAGTTCGCGCCCGGAGTCCAGCAGAATTTTCACCGAGTTTTTTTCACATCATTTACCTCCTTTAGATAGTTTAAACGTTAATGATAATAAATTCTAAGAGGTTAATAATAATAAAATTTTTTTTTAATTAAATTTATCCGTTTCCTCGAAGCATGGGCAAGGTCTGGCAACAAAGTCTGGGCCACGACTGGCAACGAAGCATGGGCCAAGTCTGGCAACCAAGCATGGGCTAAGCCTAGCAACCAAGTCGGGCCCCCTGTTATCATTCCAGAGTCCTACCAAGGCTGGCTTACAAGCTTGGGCTAAGCCTGGGCCCGTCGTACTTTCCTCTCTGGGTGTTGCGGAAATTATAATTTTATTATTTTGTTGCAAATTTGTTGCTGCTGCGTTGCGGCGGTGTTGCGGGCATTGAGAGCCCGTGCGGCGCTGTTGCAGTGGTGTTGTGGCTATTTTACGTTTTTACTCGGGGTAATTGTAAAAGTTACTTTAATAATTAAATAACCCATCATTTAGATGATTTACTTTATAAATTTATTTTTTATGTAAATAAAGAAATGTTAAGCATAATAATACACAGAAAAAACAGTTGTCTTGGTTCAAGAAAATTATTGTCTTCCGAATTTTCTTTCTTAATTCAATAAAAATAAAACACTTAATTCAAAAACTTTTTTTTTGGTTCAAGACAGTAAATTCTCTTGTTCCGAAAAAATTTATTTTTGAAGCGAAATCGAAAATTTCTTGGTTTAAGAGAAGAAATTCTTGGCTAAAGAAAATGAGTTATCTTTCGCCAAAGAATCAACGTTTTGAACGAAAAAAAGTTTAACTTCGGCCAAGAAACTTTTTCTTGTCTTAAGAAAAAAAATTTCTCACTCCAAAAAATCAAAGTTTTGAACGAAAAAAAGTTTACTTGGACCAAAAAATTTTTTCTTGCCCCAAGGAAAAAATTTTCTAGCTCCAAAAAATAAACGTCTTGATTGAAAAAAAGGCCATTCGGAAGCCGAAATGGAAGGTAGATTTTTCAATTAATTGATATAAAAAAATAGTTTTATACATACATATCTTATTAGTGTATAGTCATGATATGAAAATAGACTCGTTTTCTAGGAGTGAGGGTAAAAAAAGACAACGATTATTATTGATAGAGAACTTCAGATAGTTGATTTGACATAACATTATACCAGGTAATGTACCAAACTAACCTTCACATAAATAAAGTATTGAAAATTTAATTAGTATAGGATCATAATTGTAATCGCTGTTACCATGACCCAGTCAAAATAACAATAATACTTTCAAAAAAAGTTGGAAAGTCCAAAATTGCACACCTCAAACGCTCATGTGATAGTGCAAAAAAAAGTTTTTAAGAACCTCTAGTTTTCATTCGATGATTTTGACTAGATTTTCTCCATGAAAACTGGTATATTTCTAATATAAAGAAGTACTAAACGGTAGAAATGTCATACATCTCATTGAATTTGGTTATAGTGTGCAATGCATAAGTTATCAGGAGTTGAAACGTTAAAAAGTTATTTTTTTCTATATTTTTTTTTTTAAGTTTCAATGCCTCCGAATTATTGGAAGGAATAGTGAAAACGTAAGTAAGAGGACAAAAATTAAAGCTTAATAAGCAAGCTTTAAGATGCTTTTTACAGTAATTGTCTATGAGTTTTAGTTTCAAAATTATATGAGCTTTAATAGTGAAAAAATGTTTTTTTTTTTTTTTTTTTGAAAAATCGAAGAAATTTGAAACATCCATAACTTCGAAACTAATTAACCGATTTAGCCCATCTTCGAACTTAATCAAGATAATTTTCCATAGAATAAGTGTAGAATTAGGATCCGATATGAATTGACATTACTGATTTCTTTGATGTAAAAGATCTATTTCAACCCTTTCCCCCAACGCTAGCCTATGAAGTAGAGAAGTGGCAGAAAAAATAGTAGAAAGGGGCGCATGTACGCACTACTAAGATTGAACCGTTATTCACACGGTCTTACTAAGAACTGTGATTTATTTTATCCCCAAACAGCTCACACCGGACTCCACGAGACTCCGAACCGGGAAAGGGTTAAATTAGTCGAATAATAAATCGACTGAATATTGAGTTGAAGTTATTCTTTAAAAAAACTGTCTGCATGATAGTAAAAATTTAACTTATTTTAGTTTAAACAAAAACGTGTAGAAATTATTTAATGAAATTATTTAAAGGAAACAACCGAACAAAAATATTGTGATCGGAGAATACACACAGATCTTATCACAAATAATTTTCATAAACTCAACTTCAATCTGCAAACTATGTTATTGATCCCATTAGTTGATTGTATTCCGGAAGATGCATTTCATATAAAGATGTCATTTCTACATGTGATCGAACAACATCTTTCCATACTTCTTGTTCAATATTTTTTTGAATGATATTTATAACACTATCATCATTATTGGGACGGGCCACATAAAAATGCGTGTTGTCAGTATTAAATATTGTTAATATTTTTGAAGAGCGTGTGTTTTTGGGCTTAGATTCAATAATCATTGTTAACGCAGATCGTAAGCCATCAACAACGAAAGTAACTAATGTAACTCCTAAACCATGGCTGATTGCAATCATAGAGCCTTCATTGCCCCAAATTTTGTCAGCAGCTACCATTCTTAGAAAATCATCAACTTCTGGATTTTTCAAACGATCGTTATCTTCATTGCCAGTTCTAACTTCCACGACTCCCGCTTTACATAATACTTCATAATAATTGATGTTCAAAAGAACATAATTAAGAACAAAAAGTTTGATCGGCGGATATTTTTCTTCATCGTCAAACAAAAGTTCTGCAATTGCTCGAAAGAAACAATTGCCATCACTTTTAACGTTATCGATTTTAAAATTATGCAGAAGCTCTTTAGGAAATCGTTTCTTTGGTACAGTTTTTTTAACAGAATAATTTCTTATCAATTCTGTGTTATCAGTTGCTATTCTATTTTCAATATCCGAACAAACTCTTAAAAAAAATTTGTGTATCTGAGAAACAAGTTTCTTTAATTAGAATCTAATGTGTTTTGTTTAAACATTTTTAAAATGTTTAATTTTTAATTATAATTATGCATAGCGGTAGTAAGTAAAAAAATTTTGAGTAGGTTCTTTTATAATTAAAAAAAAATACTAATATAATTAAAAAAAAAAAAAAACAACAACAAATTTTAATGAAAGGAAATTGTATATATTTAAAATTTTTCGTGCTTCCCGCCATTTTTTTTATTTTATTTTATTATTTCATATTAAATGAGAGTTATGAGTCGTGCACTTTTGGATCTTCCAATTTTTTTTTTATTATGAAGAATTTTTATTCAACTTTTAAATTATTTTAATTTGATTTTTTTATTATTTCTTAATTCCAGTTTATTTTTTTTTTTATTAAAATTTTTTCTAAATATCCCGCATTTTTTTGTTGTAGATGTCGCTCTTTTCTTTTCAATCCTACTGTTTTACGCTAGTGCTGCTGCCAGTAGTTAATGGGGAGAAAAAAAGAAAAAAAAAAAACATTTACTTTTGTATAATAACAATAGTAAAAATAAAAATGGCAGCTTAATTTTTCGTAAAAAATCAGTTTTATTGTTTTATTTAATTACAATTAAACTAGACGGATTTAGATAGTGATTTTCAATGGGGTTCTTGTGATCGATAATACAAAGAAAATAAAAAAAAAGTTAGGCCGATTAATTGTGTCTATCGAGAGTTATTTGGTTTACTAAGTTTCATACAGGACAATTGACGACTCGTGTCACTGCGATAAAAATAATTTATATTTAATTAATGGAATAATCAATCGACTTAAGATTGGGCCGAAATTATTCTTTAATAAATCGTCTTCGTGTTGGTATACAATTTGACTCATTTCATTGTAATCAAAAGAATATAGAGAAAATTTAATGTGAGTGAGTGAGTCAAAAAATTTAGAGCGATCATAAAGCACCCTCAGCGCTTTCGCGCTTGAGGTGTGCAATATAAAATAGCTGTGAAATTAACAGGTTATTTTGTTTACAATAAAATACACGTGACAAAATTGTATTATAATGGGAAATTCATAAGTTATGTGGAATGAAAACCATATTTTCAACATTTTTGATTTCATTAAAAAGTTCAAGGGTATCAAATTATTGGAAGAAATAGTCAAAACATAAAGCTTAAGGTCATTAATGCGAGATTATTAGTCAAGCTTATAGATACTTTTTACGGAATTTGTGTATAAATATTAGTTTTGAAGTTATATGAGCTTTAGCGTTGATTAAAAACTGATTTTTACGAAAAATCATGAAAATTTCAAACAGCCATAATTTCAAAACTATTCGAGGGATTCAGCCCATCTTCGAACCTGATCAAGGTAATCGCCTATAGAATAAGTGTAAAAAATTTCATCAAGATCCGATAAGAACTGTGGGTGCTATCGTAATGACAAGACAAGTGATAATCATTGGGAGTAGAGGTACATTTGATACATTATAAGTAATAAAAGAAATACTTCTAAAATATAAAATAGCAGTGAAATTTACAGGTTAATTTGTGCACAATAAAATACAACTGACAAAACTGGATTATAATGGAACAAGCATAAGTTCTGTGGATTGAAAACCATATTTTCAACATTTTTTGATTCCATTAAAATTTTTAGGGCTATGAAATTATTGGAAGAAATGGTCAAAATATAAAGTTTGAGGTCATAAATTAAAGCTTATTAGTCACGCTTTAAAATACTTTTTGCAGAAATTATCTATGAGTTGTAGTTTTAAAGTTATATGGACTTGAAAGTGATTAAAAATTGATTTTTTCGAAAAATCGTTGAAATTTCAGACAGCCATAACTTCTAAACTAATCGACCGAATCAGCCCATCTTCGAACTTAACCGTGGTAATCACACATAGAATAAGTGTAGTAAATTTCATTAAGATCGGATGAGAATTGTAGACGCAATCGTGTCCTCAAAAGTCGGTTCTATTACATAAATATATATATATATATATATATATATATACATACATATATAAATTTTTCAACGAGTGGTATTTTTGAACTCTACTCAACTAATTATGATAGTTTATGACGAAATCCCTTGTAAAATCGACCATGAGGACAAATACAATAGTTAGATTTTTAAAAAAATCTACCTAAAAAAAACCCTTGGGCCAAGAAAAAATCTCTTGCTCCGAAAAATAAATTATGCTTAAGTGAAAATAAAAATTGCTTGGGCCAAGAAAAAAAAATTTCTTGATCCAAAAGTTTGCTTCTTTAATAAAGACTTAAATTTTTCTCAATCAAAAATGTATTCTCTCTCCAAAAGGTTGACGTGTTGACTCTTTTTTTTTTTTTTTCTCTGAAACATAATTTTTTGTTTTTTTATTTCGCAAAAAATTATTCAAGTAACATTAACATTAAATATTAAATTCATGATGTATTATAGGATATACTATAGTACAATTCATAAGGGTACTTGTAGCTCTGTCAAATGACAGAAGAGTACTCGAACAAAATCGTACTGAAATTTGGAATTTAAGAATTCTAGAATATCTTTCTTACCAGGGATACTACAAATGGTAGGCGCGATCTAGTGACAAGCACCGAACTACTCCCGCTGCTGCTGCCTAGCACCGGTGACTTTCCCCTTCTCTATATCGATCTTTTCTCCCAAGAAATTTTTAACTTCCCGCTAAGAAAATTATTAATTTTCAAAAATTCGGGAAGTTATTAGTTTTACCCCGATTTTCGAAAATCGAGTTTTCATCAGATGTCGACGTTTCGAGGTCGTAGGAAGCTATTCTGGCTATTTTCAGAAGGATGTCCGAGTGTCTGTGTGTGTGTATGTGTGTGTGTATGTGTGTGTGTGTGTGTGTGTGTGTGTGTGTGGATGTAAACTCTTAATATCTTTTTAATGAACTGACCGATTAAAATGTTTAAGATGGCAATCAAAAGAGTTTGTTGGCCGTCAACTTTTCCGAAAATTTCAAATCGATCGATCAAATAGACTCTAAGATATGGAAGAAAAACAAAAAAAAAATTTTTTCAGTTTTTTTCAAATTTTTCAGAAATGGCTCGATCGATCAATTCCAAAATCTAATCAGCTCTAGAACTCAATAAAACGCGTCGATTGCCGCCTCAACCATCTCAATCGGTTAATTCGTTCCTAAGATATCGTGGGAGAAATAAATGCTAAAAAACGGTTTTTTCCGAAAACAATGGCATACAACAGTATTTTCGAGCTCGAAAATGTATTCACAACAATACAGCGGGAAGTTTAAGGGCTGGCCCGCAGGGTCAACCGATAGACAGATTTTTTCTCTTGGCTTAAGCAACTTTTTTTATTTTGGTCGGAGAATACAAAAATACTTGCGTGAAAAGAATAGTACTTGTTCCGAGAAATTTTATTTTCTTTAACCAAAAAATGCAATACTGCTACAAAAAAATAATTTATCTTGCTCCAAAAAAAATATCTCTTACTTTAAGAAATATAAACTCTTGAAACAACCCGGGAAAAAATGATCAGACCTGATCAGACATGAACAGGCATGAGTCTTCAGGCCTGATCAGACATGAAAAATGACCATGCCTGACCAGGCCTGGCCAGACATGTTCAGGTCTGATCATGTCTATTTAGGCTCATCCGGGTAAAAAAATTATAGATAAAAAATGGCTCTATATAATTATAAATAATTATGGATAACTATATTATACAATTATATATAATTATTTCTATAAAAATAAAAAATAATAAAAACTTCGAGTGTGTGCAGGATTTGAACCGTGGACCTTGCGCTCGGAAGTTTAACCCGCTACCCGTTGACCTAAGAGATTGACTTGAAAAAATAGTTTTGTATGAACTTCAAGTAATAAAAATCTTATACGTGATAGATTTTTAGTCAACAAAATTTTATATCTAATTTATTAATTATTGATTAATAGTTATATGAAATTCTATATAAGTTATTTATAATAATAACTACGTTAGCTATATATAATTATAACTAAGTAAGGTATATTTAATTATAACTAAGATTTTAAATTTAATCCCATATATCAGGCTTGATCAGACATGGACAGGTATGATCATGCCTGAGCGTATTCAACGCTTCAGACATGAACAGGAATGGACAGACATGGACAGGTATGATCAGGCCTGAGCGTTTTCAACGCTTCAGACATGGACAGGTATGGTCAGGCCTGAGCGTATTTAACACTTCAGACATGAGCAGACATGGACATACATGAACAGGCATGGACAGGTCTGATCAGGCCTGATCATGTCTAATTTCAGGCCTGATCATCTATGAACAGGCATGGTCAGGTCTGATCATTTTTTCCCCGGAAGTGAAAATTTTTTTATTTAATCGTAAAAATATGTTGACGTCAGAAAAAAAATTTTGATTCAAGAAAAAAATTAGAAGATAATTGTTTACTTGGGGCAAGTAAATTTTTGTTTTCCGAATCGATCAAAAAAAATTTCTTGCATCAAGAATATTTTCCTCGATTCAAGTTAACTGTTTTTTCTCTGTATATAATGCACACAAGTATTATGATTTAAATATTTAATTTTAGAAAAATGAAAAAATTTTAACTAATAAAAAAATGGTCAGAACATCACCATCATTAACACCATTATCATTACTAACCCCATAAACATAATATATATTTTAAATATAAAAAAAATATATTTATGAATATATTAAAAATAGATGAGAAATATATAAAGATACACAAATATGTATGTGAAGTGTATTTAAAATATATAAAAAATATATTTTCAATATACACTTATCCAAAAAATTTAAGGAACAAGAAAATTTTATAAATTTTTTAGTGATTTTTGGAAGGCTGTATCTTCGTAAAAATGATCGTATCGAAAAAATAAAAAAAAAAAAACAAATTGAAGCTTGAAATCTCTGGTTTAAAGATCTTCAAGCAAAATAATTTTTTGAGCCACGGTTTTTGCGGAATCATAAGAAATAGGTTGAGACAGAAGTTTTCTAAATTTTGTGGTTTGGTTTTTTAGGTCTACGGGGCTGGGAAAATTTTTTTCGAAAAATCCAATTTATGGTTCATTTAGAAAATTTATTCAGCTACAATTTGCTTTTTTTTTGTTTCCCTGTACGACAATTTGCTGCTGAGATATCAGCCTTCAAATGAAAAAGGATCCTTTTGTCTTTGATTATCGATATTTCAGCAACTTATGGTCGCACAGTAATTCAAAGGGCAGTTTGGGAACTTGAATATATACCCTACGAGCTCCATTTTCGATTTAAAAAAAAAAAATTTTTTTTTTTATCCTTAATTTCGATTTGAAAAACCCACAAAAAATGGCCATTTTCTGGTTTTTTAGTCAACTCATCGCTATTTTGCAAATATTGATGGAAAGGTTAATGTTGCCAGGTGATTTTACAGCTTAATGTACCCCAAAAAACCCTAGAAATTTTCATATTGATCCATTAAACCGTTTGTCCAGGCCGATTGTTCAAAATTTTACAAAACAAGTTTTGTTTCTTTAATTGTGTAATCATCTTCAAAGCGAAGAAATTAATTTTTTTCAGATTTTCTTTCATTTTTGCGTTAGTTATTCAGTAAATGTAAGGTGAAGAGAAAAAAAAAAAAAAAAATTGCCGAAAAACGAGATAAAAAACAAGAATTTTTTTTTTTTTTTTTTTTTTTTTTTTTTTTTTTTTTTTCGTTTTTGGGGCTGCCTGATAGGCTGGAAATGATATTTTTCACTCCCTGTCTCATTTTCTAAACAGAAAATCCAGAGAGCCCTGGCAGTTTGGATCACTTTATCACCTGGAGCACTCGACACGCGCGAAAAACATAGATCTCAGGAAAAAAGTATATACCTAGCTGATATATATACTCGACGAAAATATATAATTATATAAAGCGGCAAAAATTTATGTATGTTTGATTATAATGTTCCTATAAGTTGAAAGTATATTTTTAACTTCTCGCTAAGAAAATTGAAAATTTTCAAAAAAAGGGAAAATTTTCAAAAAGTTATTGGTTTTTTCTTATAACATAAACTATAAAAGAAAATATATATATTATTTATTAAACATTGTATATTTTCAAAATATAATTTTCCGGTAATAAATTCTAATATAACGAAGTAAATAACTTATTATTATGGTTTTCTTTAATTAATAATTATTGATTTTTTAATTAAACTAAGTCTTAATTAATAAATATTTTAATTTTCCGGTTAAAGTTATTTTCAACTAACACTTAAAATATTTTTTAGTTTGTTATTATTTACAATCAACAACCGCAATTTTATAGCTTTACTTATAAAAATTAATTTAATAAAAAAAATAATACATACATTTTTATAATAAACGTCACTTTTGATAATGGTGGTAGAGCAAGATAATTAAACTGGGTTCTTGATAAATAATCAATTTAATTTATTAAGTTTTATTTTAAAAAGTTATGTAATTATAATAAAATAGTACGAAATTCTTATTTTTTTTTTTCTAAATAATCGAAAATATTAATTAAATTGCGCTTAATATTTCATAAAATCGAGTGGTTGTAGTAGAATGAATATCTAGATCATTCAAAAGTATCAGTTCAACATTAGTAGTTTCGTCCAGTAGCTATCGTTCGGACCCAGTAATCAGAAGGACGGCAGTCCTGATTACATGAGACCTAAGAACAAAAAAATCATTTTTTTTTGGACACACCCTAATAGTCATACGCTTCTATGTATGACTATGTATACCCATACATGGACCATATACGGTCATATATGTTTAATTAATCGTGGGCATATATAGTCATACAAAACCATGTATAGCCATACATGGCCTTGTATGATTCATATATGACCATGCATGACTGTATTAAAAAAGTTTGTATGCCCATGTATGGCCATATATGCTCCATGTATGGCCATATATGCTTCATATATGGACCATGTAGGCCATACATGGCCATGTATGATTCATTTTTCACGGGTAACCGTATTTGCATTATTTAAAATTATTGAAAAATTGTTAAAAAATATTAGAAGTAACGAAAGTTCGAAAAACATCGAAAAAAATATTAGTTTTTATAAGCAAAATTTTTTTAATAACTCATTTAAAAGATCGTTAACCCTTTATAAAATCAACTAGAATGTTTATTTTCGTATCTCTAATAGATCAAAAATTATATTAGTTTTTTAGTATACAAATGAAGCAGCCGCTGCAACTTTTGTAGCACGTGTTTTTTAAAAGTACCATAAAAAATTATAAAAAAATTTTTTCAATACTTTGTTATATGTGGTTGTTTTTGTAAATTTTAGAAGTTTCAGTAAAAAAAATATAACAAAGTTAAAAATTCGTTTATGACAAATTGGTAAGTTAATGAACAATGGAATTGCTGAAAAAAAAAATTTTTTTTTGTTACTTTATAGAGGACTGTCAATTATGATTTTTAGATAAAAAATAATTTCTTAACTAATTATTTAAACAAGAGAAATATAAAAAAACGATTATCAACAATTAAAAACTGCACTGAACGAAAGGTTATCTTGGTTCAAAGAGAATTATCTTGAGTCAAGAGAATATTTAGGAAAATGGAAAATATCTTGATTGAAGAAAATTTTCTCTTAATTTTGATTATTTCGATTCAAAAAGTTATTTTTTCGACTCAACTGGGTTAAAGTTTTAAGTTAAGATTATATCATCTGAGATCAAAAAGAAGAATTATTAAAGAAAGTAAATTATTTTTTGAATTAATATTTCGAATTTCTTCATTTATGTATAAAATATTTTATTCTACGAAACAGATATGAAAAAATACATTTTGTATTGTAATTATTACAAAGCATTTAGTAGAATTTACTAGTTAGCAATTTTTACATAGTAAGATATTAAAAATTAATATGCGTAATGTATTTTTTGCTAACACATTTGTATTTTTTACTATCTATATAGTAAATTTTACTATAAGTATTTTTAATAAATACAAATTTTAGAAAGTAAATTTTCTAATACTATATAGTATTTTTTACATGAGAGGATATTAAAAATTAATATGTGTAATGTATTTTTTGCTAACAAGATTATATTTTTTACTATCTGTACAGTAAATTTTACTATGTATAGATAAAATTAAAAGTTGGTGGGGATACCATACACAAATATGTATTACAAGTTCAGAAACCTTTTTTCAAAGGAGACATCGGCCGTCAGACCTAGGAAAGGACTCGCGCGCGGGAGATCAGGGTTCGAATCGCGGTTAAAGCAAGTGATTTTTTGAAAATAAAAATCGACACCGACACCAATGACATGAATAATAATAATAATAACAATAATCAAAATGGTAGCAATAACAATAAAAAGTTAAAATCTATTAAAAATTTTATTTTATTTATTTCTATTCTAATATAGTAAAATTTACTAAACGGGATAGTAAAATTTACTAAACGGGACAGTAAAATTTACTTATCTGTTTATGAATTTTTCATATAAAGAGCTTTATGTATTTTAATTAAAAAAAAAAATTTTTTTACCAAGAGAAATTTTTTTCAAACAAGAAAATAGGATATTTTAACTTAAGAATTTATTTTTGAAAACGATTTTCTTCTTGACCCACGAATTCCTTTTTTTCTGTGTGTTATTAAGATACATTTTTTTTTAAATCATAATATTTGTAATATAATGAAGTTGTGAAAAAATATTTGTTAAAAATATTGAAATAATCAATTTGTTTATAAAAAATTTATCAACAAATGGCGGGAAAACTTCTTTTTGCAAATCAATTAAAATCTTGTATTAATAAAAAGACGGTAATGATGATTAAGAAAAAAAAATTTTTTTTAACAACATTATACTTGGATTTTTCAGTTTTTGTTCAAGTTATAACAGAGGGGTTAACCTTGTCAAGTCTGGTCGCATCTTAGTATTATAGTCGAATATAAGGGCGCCACTGAAAGATAGACTTGGCCTTCCAGAACCGGATGTTGTTAAATTTATTGTAATAAATTCAATCAGGGTCGTTGTAAAATTTTGATTTTGTGAGAAAGGAGAGGAATATCAAATAGGCTGAAATAAATTTATGTAAAACTTTCGATTTTAATTTTTAATTATTGAAGCAACTTGCTTTATCCTTTTATTTCTTATGACAAACTAAATTTCTTTTTTATGGCAAACTAATTTGTTATGGCAAACTAATTTCTTATGGCAAACTAATTTCGTACCCTGGACGTTTCCACATTCACACACGCGTTAAAAGACCGTCCACCGGACGTTGAACCTTAAACCTTAATATACCCATACAAAGTTTAGAAACCGGCCCTTGAATGGCCCATCGCCGGGATCTCATAGTCTCAAAAGTTTCTTTGGGACCTAAAAAAAATCCTCCTAAAAAATCAGCTCGATATCTGAAAAATTGAGCTGGCGGTACCTAAATATATATGGCTGGGTGGTATTTTTTTCTTCTAATTTTTACTTGCAATCTTCTATATAAAATCTATTTTCATGCAAGAAATTATTATTTCATCATGCTCATAAAGTGAAAGAAAAAAAGTTTTTCGTATAGCAATAATTTATTTTACAAATTATAAATTATAAATTCTATTTAATATAAATAAATAAATAAATATTTCTTGCATAAAAATAGATTTTATATAGAAGATTGTAAATTAAAATTCGAAGAAAAAAAAACAGCCAATTAATAACAAAAAAGTAAAAACAATAATTAAACATAGAAAAAAATTATTTTTTTTTCGAATTTTGGGGGGTTGTAACTTTTTTTATATTGTAGTTACGAGCATGACTACTCAAGACATTTTTTAGGGAATTTAATTTCCTATAAGGATATGAAATTCAAAATTGGAAAAAAAATTTTTTTCTTTGATTTCTCCTCGAAAAATTAAAAAAAAATTTTTTTAAATGAATTTTAAATGGGAAAATGAACTTGTATGTCGCCAGCTCAATTTTCGAGAAATCGAACTGATTTTTTAGGAGGATTTTTTTTAGGTCACATAGAAACTTTTGAGACTATGAGACCTAAGAAAAAAAAATCATTTTTTTTTTGGACACACCCTAATAGTCATACTCTTCTATGTTTGGCCATATATGCCCATACATGGACTATAAACGGCCATATATGGCCATATATGTTTAATAAATTACGGGCATGCATGGTCATATATTGTCATACATAGTTTTATATGGCCATATATGCCCATACATGACTATGTATACCCATACATGGATCATATACGCCCATATATGTTTAATTAATCACGGGCATACATGACCAGATATAGTCATACATGACTATGTATGGCCATGTATGACCATGCATAGATTATATGCGGCCATATATGTTTAATTAAACATGGGCATATATAGTCATACAAAACGGTTCCATGCGTTTTGAGCACCTGACAAAATATCCCCGACAAAATATCCCCGACAAAATGTCTCCGGACAAAATATCCCCATGACAAAATATCCCTCGACATAATATATTCCAGACAAAATATCGTCAAGACTAATCATTTCCTGACATAATATCTCTAATATAAATATACTGAATGAATAAATTTTTGAAATGAAATACTGATTTATGAAATTATTGAATAACACAAAACTTTATTAAACACTATTAACTTCAATTATCAAAAAAATTCAAATAATTACTGATACACCATTTCAAATGATATTATGAATTTGTTTACTATCTAATTCATGACAATATATCTATATAATAATAACAATTTGCCATTTTTAACATTATATGTTACATTATATCAAAATAAATAATCACATTAATTTTATATTATTAAACTACTTATTTAAGTTTCATATTTTTTGATTCTAAATATCACTTATTATCATTTTTTTTTTTTTATCCTTCCGGGATATTTCATTTTATAGTTATTATGTCAGGAAATGATTAGTCTTGACGATATTTTGTCTTGAATATATTATGTCGAGGGATATTTTGTCATGGGGATATTTTGTCCGGAGATATTTTGTCGGGGATATTTTTTCAGGTGCTCAAAACGCCTGATACCATACAAAACCATGTATGGCCATACATGGCCTTGTATGATTCATATATGGCCATGCATGACTGTATTAAAAAAGTTTGTATGCCCATGTATGGCCATATACGAATCATAAATGGCCATGTATCCATAAATGGCCATGTATGATTCATTTTTCACAGTTATAGACCTTCAAGTCAGTTCTGTTCAGTAATAAAATATATGAACAAATGCGCATAACAATAGATTAACAATAACTAAAAATTTTTTTAATAACTCATTTAAAAGATCGTTTAATCCTTTATAAAATCGACTATAGTATGTTTATTTTCGTATCTCTAATAGTTTAAAAGTTATATTAGTTTTTGAGTAGACAAATGAAGCAGCCGCTGCAACTTTTGTAGCACGTGTTTTTTAAAAGTACAATAATAAATTGAAAAAAAAAAAATTTTCTATACTTTGTTATATGTGGTTTTTGTAAATTTTAGAAGCTTAGAAGAACCTAAAAATTTCGCGCAGAGACCCATTTTCAGCGATAAATTAAAATTATAAATTATGGAGATAGAGTTCCGGGAGCAAGGAGTTTTTTATTGAAAATTTCCTCCTCTTTAAGAATCTTTCTTTGCAATTTCTTAAATATTAATAGTCTATGAAATATTGGCAAAAAATTAAATGCCTTTTTTTTCATCTATAATTGTTTATAACTTTTGCAATTTTTTATGTGCTAATACACGCTTTTGGCACATTTTTCTAGGCGTCATTCCGGATCCAATGAGCTATCACACATAATTTTAAGAGCAGTATCTCTATTTTAAACCATTTTCAACTTGTCAACTAGACTAAATACCAAAATCGGCGCAAGCAAAAATTTAAAAAATTTTTAAATGTCTAGCAATTCATAAAATAAAATAATTTTTAGTGTATTGTGTAAATAACTGATAATTATAATTGAAATGACAAACAGCAAGCATTTATGATTAAATTATTGTAATAAATACACAAATTAAGGTATGGATAAGGTTATGTAGACATATATGATCGCAGAATAGAAGAGACACGGTCGTCTCACGCAGTCACGTTTACACACATAAAGTCCTCCCAGAGAGTAAGTCGCCGTCGGTTTTTACCCCCACTATGGAAAAACAAGTCTAATCTCATGCCATTACTACACATTAACACTACAAACCGAAAATTTCCGACAATTCCTGACGGTGATTTACTCTCTGGGAGGACTTTATGTACATATGTTTGAATGTGTACTTGGCGCAAGACACTACTGTGTCTCCGGATTTCCGTCAACAGGAAATTGTAATTATAAAAATATAAGACAATGATGTTTGAAGAATATACAAAATATTTTTTCATTTTCAAGAAAATTTATTCCATTTTAACCTGACTTCTACATACAGATACTTAAATTTTTTGGACTCGATATCAATATAAAAAATATACATCATCAATATCATTACATTTTTCACTTTTAGATGTTTACCATCACTTACTACTACTACTGATAAGGTATTTGACGCCAGAAATATTTCACGAGTGACATTTTGAGATCACTGAATGGTGATCCTGTAAGTTGCCTGCTATCTCTTCACATGAATACATCCATCAATATTATCATAAAACGATAATTTGAACGATATCAGTTTTGCGAAAAATTTTATGTACACACTATTCACCATTTTTATAAAAATATATTATCGTCAGTCATAAAATACAAAAATAAAATATTGACTATTTAATTATCAAATCTATAAATAAAATATAATCTACTTTATTAGCTACCATGTACATCATCATCTCATACTCCTGTTTTAACTTCAAATCCAAACCTAAACAGCTTTTACTAAATACACATATAATGTATCTCCCATACAAAGTTTGGAAATTGGCTCTGGATCGGGCCATTACTGCGCCATAAATGTCGATTAATGGCTCAGCAATGGCAATTTTTATTGACCGATAAACGGCTTATAGCCGGAATGATAACCTCGGCCCATTAATGGCGCTCGACTATCAGCCGATTAATGGCTGCTAGCAATCAGCCAAGCAAACAAATACATTTAATTAAAAAAAAATTATATGTTCATAATCGGCTAGTCATAAGTAGCCATTCATTGGCCAGCCATCAGCAGCGTCGTATGACTGTCCTTTTCTTTACGAGAAGTCATATTCTGATATGAAACCGGTAATGCCATAACATATACATTCAAAAATTTTAATTAAAACTTATTTCGATTTGACTACTCTATCTTGACATAAAATTAAACTGTTGCTGGTAATTAACTAGGTATGGACCAGTAATAATTGTCAATGCTTGGCCGAGCGACGCGCGTTTCCCATTTGAATAACATGGGGTTTTTGGTATTGAACGATTAATTTTTTATTCCGGCCAAAGTAATTGTTCAAAAAAATTGAAACTCTGTAGACTTTATCCTTATAATAGTAGCTACTCCTCAGACTTTTTACAGATTTTTAGCTACTATAATTTTGGAGGTATAGCAAGATGAAAAGGAATAAAAAAAAAAATTTTTTTTATTTTTATCTAATTTTTTTTTAAATAACATCAAATCACTCTGCATCCTTATCAGGAGTACTTACTTTTTTTCATTCTCACACCCAAGTGGGTAAACGGCATATCTATGTTGCACTAATACAGTTATCAGGAGCTTTGGCCGAGTTTTTCTCATTAACAAACAAATATTTTAAACAAATCAAAGGGCACTTCGCTAGATGAGACAGTATTGCATCACTGTGCAGTAGAGTGGTTTTCAAAAGGATGATTTTTTAAATTTATTACGATCACCTCTGAAACAATTCTAATTACGTAAAAACAATTCCCTTCAAGTTTGAGCTCTTAGTTCCAACGGGAAGAATTGCCGCAAAAATTTTTTTGTGATTTTTCCAAGAAAATTTTTTTTTTTATATTTTTTAATTTTGTGTCTTTTTAAAAGATATATGATGCTTTCAATCGATATCTGAGATCTGTATATATATGCAACTTATCATATTATGCCTTATTTTAACATTTAATAAATAATATAAATAAATTAAATTTCTTTTAATACTTGCTTAAATAAATTAGTCACGTTTAAGTTTATTATTTGGTTTTAGCAATAAATAATAAACAAAAATTTTGAAGTTTTCTGTATTGTAATGTCGAAATAGTGATTTTTCTACAATTTTCTAACTATAATAAATTAATACCAAAATAGATCTATTTATAAATAAATATAATAAACTTAAAAAATCGAAAAAAAAATTTGCGGCACAAGATCCCGTTGGAATGAAGAGCTCAAACTTGAAGGGAATTGTTTTTACGTAATTAGAATTGTTTCAGAGGTGATCGTAATAAATTTAAAAAATTATCCTTTTGAAAACCACTTTACTGCACAGTGATGCAATACTGTCTCATCTAGCGAAGTGCCCTTTGATTTGTTTAAAATATTTGTTTTTTAATGAGAAAAACTCGGCCAAAGCTCCTGATAACTGTATTAGTGCAACATAGATATGCCGTTTACCCACTTGGGTGTGAGAATGAAAAAAAGTAAGTACTCCTGATAAGGATGAAGAGTGATTTGATGTTATTTAAAAAAAAATTAGATAAAAATAAAAAAAAATTTTTTTTTTATTCCTTTTCATCTTGCTATACCTCCAAAATTATAGTAGCTAAAAATCTGTAAAAAGTCTGAGGAGTAGCTACTATTATAAGGATAAAGTCTACAGAGTTTCAATTTTTTTGAACAATTACTTTGGCCGGAATAAAAAATTAATCGTTCAATACCAAAAACCCCATGTTATTCAAATGGGAAACTTACATCGCTGTGCGGCACGGGTTCAAATTGAAATGAAGACCTGAAACTTGGAGGATATTTTTTTTTATTTATTTGGAACCACATAAGCCTCTGGGAGCATAAAGATTCAAAAATGTCCAAAATAAGGACCACCCTATTGTGTATACTCATATGCCGAAAAACGAAAATATACATACATAATAAGATGTATATCAAGGGGAGTTATAATCATAGGGCGTACAGGTACGTTTGAAACATCAAAAGTAATCAAAGAAATACTTTCAAGATTTAAAATAGCTGTGAAATTTACAGGTCATTTTATTCAAAATAGAATACAAATGAAGAAATTGGATTATTATGGGAAATAAATAAATTATGGGCAATGAAAACCATATTTTTTTTAATTTTTTGATTCCATGTAAACTTTCAAGGCCAACATAATATTGGAAAAAATGGTCAAAACGTAAAGTTTAAGGTAATAAATTAAAGCTTATTAGATAAGCTTTCAGATACTTTTTACGGAAATTGTCTATGAGTATTAGTTTTAAACTTATATGAACTTGAAACTGAATAAAAACTGATTTTTTCGAAAAATCGTGGAAATTTCAAACAGCCATGCCTTCTAAACTAATCAACCGATTTAGCCCATCTTCGAACCTAAACGTGATAATTACACATAGAATAAGTGTGGAAAATTTCATTAAGATCCAATAAGAACAGTAGGCGCATATATATTTACTATTTTATTTCAGGGTTTCTTTATATACTTCTTTAAACAAAAATGAAAACATAAAATAGATGGTAAGTCTTTCTTGTACATTGATGTATCTATACATTTACTTATATATCATGCCAATACTGTCATGTGGCTCTATAACTGAACTATAATTCCGCGTTATCACTGGATTCACGGGCCAACGCACAATTCACTCATCTTCAACGCAACCTCTATTCGGTCTCTTGATTTTCAGAAGCTGACTCTGGTCGTCTGTAGTCATATGTATATTATATAGACAATATTTTATGTAAAAAATTTATAGAATTATACTCATAAAATTTTGATTCAATTAATACTTTATTAATTTATGTATGATAAAAATGTTAAAAAATCCAAAAGTGCACACCTCAATCGCTCATTTTATTTTTAACCATTTCTTTCATTTTATAATAGTAATTTATTTTTTTTAACTTCCTACTAAGAAAATCGAAGATTTTCAAAAATTTCGGGAAGTTGTTGTTTTCACCCCGATTTTCGAAAATCGAGTTTTCATCAGATTCGACGTTTTGAGGTCCTAGGAAGCTGTTCTGACTATTTTCAGAATGATGTCCGAGTGTCTGTACACGCGCGCGCGCGCGTGTGTGTGTGCCTGTCTGTGTGTGTGTGTGTGTGTGTGTGTGTGAATGGCTTATAACTTTTTAAGTAATTAACCGATTTGGATGGTTGAGGTGAAAATTGAAAGAGCTTGTTGGCCATCAACTTTCCTGAAAATTTCAGATCATTCGATCAAGTAGACTCAAAAATATTTGCGAATTACGGAAAAAAAAATTTTTTTTTTTTAGTTTTTTATTGATTTCTCAGAAATTAGTTAAACGAGCGATTCCAAAATCTAATCAACTCTAGAACTTTATAAGCCGCGTCAAACGCCACCTCAACCATCTCAATCGGTTCATTCGTTCGAGAGATATCGTTGGAGAAAGAAATGGTAAAAAACGGTTTTTTTCGCTTATCTTTGAAGTGACTTATCCGATCAATTTCAAAATCTAATCAGCTCTAGAACTTAATAAAACGCGTCGATTGCTACCTCAAACGTCAAAATCGGTTAATTAGTTCAAAAGATATCGGCGCTTAAAAGTTAAAAAAATAACAAAGTGTTATTTTTTTCGGATAAATCAAAATATAATGTGCTAAAATGTGTCTGAAATCATACCAACTCTTTCTCTTTATAGTCGCTTTCGATCATCATATAATTTCATCTAACTTGTTCTTTAGATTTAATCATATTGTCAACAAGAAATTAAAAAAAATCAGTTTTTGATATTTTTCTCAGATATTTCATATATTATTGCTCTGACCTAAGTCACAACTCATTCAAATCTTGATTTTGATCACTGACATTGATTTCTGCCTCAATACTTTTATTTCGGGAATAAAAATTGAACAGCCGCTTCTTCAATAATGATTTTCGATTCTTAACTTTTCAAACTCTAGCATAAAACGTAACTTGTTAGAACTTGAAAATCAAAAAAAAAAATAAGGGCAAGTAAAGACATTTTCGAGCTCGAAGAGCTTGAAAATATATTCACTGTGATGTTTTCAAGCTCCTTGAGCTCGAAAACAGCGGGAAGCTTTGGGGCTGGCCCGCAGAGCCAACCAACGCCCAGATTTTTTTTAGTTTTTTTTTTATTTCTCAGAAACCAGTAGAACGATCTCCAAAATCTAAACAGCTCTAGAAATTGATAAAACGCGTCAATCGCCGCCTCAACCATCTCAACCAGTTAATGCGTTCGAGAAATATCGTTGGAGAAAGAAATAGTGAAAACCGTTTTTTTCCAGATATCTTCGAAACGGCTGGACCGATCGATTTCAAATTTTAATCAGCTCTAGAATTCAATAAAATGCGCCGATTGCTACCTCAAACGTCAAAACCGGTTGATTCGTTCAAAAGATATCAGCGTTCAAAAGTTAAAAAAATAAAATTTCTGCCTCAATACTTATTTCGGGAATAAAAATTGAACAGCAGCTTCTTCATTAACGATTTTCGATTCTTAACTTTTCAAACTCTAGCATACAACATAACTTGTTAGAACTTGAAAAGCTCATAAAAAAATAATTGCATGTAAGGGCATTTTAGAGCTTGAAAATATATTCACAGTGATGTTTTCAAGCTCCTTGAGCTCGAAAACAGTGGGAAGTTTTGAGGCTGGCCCGCAGGGCCAACCGACGCCCAGATTTTTTATTAAGTATTGGGACAATTTACATTATATTTTTATATTACATCAATTATACTTTACAAATCATCCTAACATACTCACAGTTTTTGGTGAAAAATTAAATAATTTTAATATCGCCATCCGGAGGATTCGAACCCAGCACCTTACGCGCGAAAGTCAGACACTTTACCGCTACGCTACGGAACCAGTAGGAAAGTTATAGTTTAGTTGTGCTTCTAGTACTTTGTTTTCATATTGAATGGATATACACAGTCAATTGCTAATAGATTGATCTAAACGAGATAAAAATTTTAATTTCAAGCTCTTAAAAAAGCGGTTCTGATCGATTTCAAAAGCTCGACATTGAAATAAAAATGAGTAGAAAACAATGCGGAATTTGGAAAAACTTTATTGATAATAAATTGTAGGAAATAAAATTGTCTATAAAAAAGATCCTATGACATTTTTTGATAAGTCTGATAGTTTTGCCAGAAAAGTAAAAATATCTCCAACTTTACTTCGAGCTCTAATAACTTTTGAACAGGTGGATATATCAAAAAATGATAAGAGGCCTTTTTTGTAGAGCGTTCAATTTCCTACAATAATATGTATTAGTCTATTCGATATCTTTATTTGTTAACGAGTTAACAATACTTAAATCTAAAAAAAGAAAAATTCCCGTGTTATTTAAACGGGAAAATCGAATTTTTTAATGAGCTAGGTCTGTAATCGACATAGAATTTTTTTTCTTGCGTGAAAATTTTTTTTATGTGTTGAACTTTGATTTTTTCCACATGCACTTAAAAAAAAAAATTTTTGCTCCGAAATGACGCACCCTAATATATATATATATATATATATATATATATATATATATATATATATATATATATATATACTAGCCGTTACCCGCCCGCTTCGCTGCTGGGCATAAATTAAAGTTAAGTAATGATTTTTTTATTTCATGATTAAAAATATTTCTATAACTATGGCTTTGACCGATGACTTCCTCGGCAATTATATTGATATTATTGTAATGTGCTATAAAGAACTGATGACACAATGCAATTAGAAATAATTACACCACAATCATAATGATGGGACAAAAAAAGTTATGTGCTTATTTTTTTTTAATTAAAAATGTACGCATCTCGGTCATCAGATCGCGGATAAAAGAGGAAGTTCTTAATATTTTGATTGAAATGTAATTATTATTTTTTTTTTTTTTTTAACATAGATTCATCGAAGTAATTCCGTTAAAGAGTGTATAAAGAATTAATATCGAACCTTTGAAACTCATTTTAGTACATAACTGCACGATACAATTGATTGTCATACCTAATTTAAACTCTGTAACACATATATTTGAAAAACGGGAATACATTAACGTTTGACACTCCGCAAATTCCTTCAGGAGTTAATTCTATTAAATTCGTCTAATGAGTGATACTTACATGACAAAGTTAACGTTCTTGCCAAATTTAAACTCTGTAACACGTATATTTAATGAACGGAAGCAATTAACCTTTAACGCCTCGCGAACCCCCTTAGGAGTGATTTTATTAAAGCTGTTTCATAAGGAACACCTACATGACATAATAAACGTTCATGCCAAATTTCAACTCTGTAACGTATGTATTTGGATAACGAAAGCATATTAACGCTTGACGCCCACGCAAACCCCCTTCGGAGTAAATTTTTCCGAAGCCGTTTTATAAGGGATACCAAATGACATAATGAACGCTCACACTGAAATTCAACTCTGTAACACATATTTTAAAAACGGGAGTATATACTTACATTTGAAACCCCCGCATACCCCCTTCGGAGCTAATTTCATTATAGTCATGTAGTGGGGGATACTGACATGACATAATAAACGTTCACGCCGAATTTTGAGTCAGTAACACCTACACGCAAAAAACAGGAGTATATTAACGTTTGACACCCCCCCCCCCCCGAACCCCTTTATGTTGATTTTATTAAAGTCGTTTCATGAGGGATCCCTGCATGACCTAATAAACTTTCATGAAGAATTTCAACTCTGTAACGTATGTATTTGAAAAACGGGAGCATATTAACGCTTGACGCCAACACAAACCCTGTTAGGAGTAGATTATATTAAAGCCCTTATGAGGAATACATACATGACATAACAAACGTTCACGCTGAATTTTAAATCCGTAAGCCTTACAAGTTTCATAGAATGTGATATACGATTCAGTTGACAGAAATAATTGATAAATGAAACAAAATCTAATCTATAAAAAAAAATATAAAAAACAATTGACGCTAATGGAATAAAAACAATTGATGGCTGTAATTTAACTGTTTTTTTCTTATACTTTTAGATAAATAATTTATCTACCGGAATTCTGATTTATAATTGATTTAAAAAGTAGCCTATATTTCAAGTGACAGCATCTTGTATATTAATAAAAAATTTCAACTTAATCAGATAATTGGTTGATTAGTTATAAAGGTACAAACTGACAGAGAGATAGACAGACGAAATTTCCAAAAACGGTATTAGACAGTATGAGTAGGTGATGAAAATAACATTTGACGCATAATTCGAAATAAAAAAACCATCTACAGACAGAGCCTATAGATTTATATATTAGTATAGATTACTTATAGGTTATGATCTTCATTTATTTTACATATTGCGTAAGATACGTAATTTTGTCTTTTTAATCCTATATATTATACAATAAATTAAAAAAATTCAAGTAATAAATGAAATAGATTTACATTCTTACTTAATTACAAATAAGTCAGATTAGACACTCTTATTTCGACTGTTTAATGAAATGTTATATACGATTTAATTGACAAACACAATTGATAAATTAAACAAAATCTAATCTATAAAAAAAAAATCGGTCTGTCAGTTGACCCTGCGGGCCAGCCTCAAATCTTCCCGCCGTTTTTGAGCTCCTTGAGCTCGAAAAATTGTTGTGGATACATTTTCGAGTTCTTCGAGCTCGAAAATACTTTTGTATGCCTTTGTTTTCGAAAAAAAACGTTTTTTACCATTTTTTCTCAAACGATATCCCTTGAACTAGTAAAGCGATTGAGATGGTTAAGGTAGCAATCGACGCGTTTTATTGAGTTCTACAACTGATCAGACTTTGAAATTTATTTATCGAATCGTTTTTGAGAAATTTCAAAAATACTAAAAAAAAATTTTTTTTTTAATTCTTTCGACAACGGTATCTCTTGAAAGAATTAACCGATTTTGATGATTGAGGTTGCATTCGACGCGGTTTATGAAGCTTCAGAGCCCAGTTGATTTTGGAATCAATCCATCGAGCTCGTAAAAAGTTATCCGAAAAAAACATTTTTGAAAAAAGTTTATTTTTGGAATATCTCCGAACGATCCCTACCGATCAAGCTTATTTTTTTCAGCTTCGAGATATTGACAAACCGCGTCGAATGACACCTTGACGATCAAAATCGGTTCATCCGTTCAAAAGTTATAGATATTTACATACGTACGTACGTACGTACATACATACACTCGGACATCATCTTGAATTTAGTCAGAATAGCTTCCTAGAACCTCAAAACGTCGACATCTATAGGAATTTGGATTTTCACAAATCGTGGTGAAACCAATAACTTCCCGAATTTTTGAAAATTTGCAATTTTCTTAGCGGGAAGTTAAAAATATAAAAAACAATTTATACGCGTTATATGAAAACAATTGACGCTTATGGAATAAAAACAATTGATGGCTGTAATTTAACTATTTTTTTTATACTTTCAGAACAATAATTTATATACCGGAATTCTAAGTTATAAGTAATTTTAAAAGTAGCCTATATTTCAAGTAACAGCATCTTGTATATGTGTAAGAAATTTCATCTCAATCAGATAAGTGTTTGATTAGTTATAAAGGTACAAACCGACAGAGAGACAGACAGATGATTCCAAAAAGGGTAGATACAGTATGAGTAGGTCATAAAAATGATATTCGACACAAAAACACCATGTACAGACAAAGCCTATAGATTTATATATTAGTATAGATATATATATATATATATATATATATATATATATATATATATATATATATTACATAATATGATAATTTTTTAATATCAATGTTATTAAATTTTTATTTTGTCAACTATCAATCAAACTTAAATCCCCAAAACTTAAAAAATGTTCAAAGGTTTCGACAGCAATTTAAAAGTATAAATCGATATCGATTTATGTACGAATATTTATAAGTTTATAGATAAATAGATTTGATTATATGTATCTAATGAATTCTATTGTAATTTATGTACAAAACCAAATTCATCATTAGGTGCATTATTTACGTAGGATGTATCAATTTGATTATTTGAGTTAACTAATGCTATAAACTTTAATTAATTATAAGCGTGTAACAGCAGACTAGAGAATTAGACTATAATTCAGTGATAACCAAAGTTAAGCAGCATCGACGTGGGACATTAATTGGACGGGTGACCTCGTATAAAAAAAGTAGTGAACGAATAGTAATTTTTTTTTTTTTATTTGAATTTAACCGACATTTATATTGATGAAAACAATAAATCCTAATTAAATTACTTAATTAATAATTTACAGATATTCTAAATGAGATTCTAAAAATTACTATATTCGTTCATGCATGATTATATATAATCATATATGATTATATATAATCAGATCTGGCCAATTTTTGGATCTGATCATCTATAAGTAATTATATATAATTATATATAATAGAGCAATATCATTTTTTCCCAGGAATATGTTTTACAATATTAAAGTGCGTGTAATAATTAAAATGAATACAGCGATTAATTAAATAAAATTTGTGAAAATATTTTTCTTAATCGATGTTAAAGTGCGTATTTTAATTTACTTGGGTGATGCACCACATAAAACAAATCGTGATTAATAAATTAGTGTTGTGAAAATATTTCTATTAATTTGTGTTAGAGTGCGAATACGAGTAATTACGTGTTTGATAAAAATATAAAATAAAAGTGATCGAAATATCAAACGACGAATGATTTTATTTTTAACTTCCCGCTAAGAAAATTATTAATTTTCAAAAATTCGGGAAGTTATTGGTTTCACCCCGATTTTCGAAAATTAAGTTTTCATCAGATGTCGACGTTTTGAGGTCCTAGGAAGCTATTCTGGCTATTTTCAGAAGGATGTCCGAGTGTCTGTACACGCGCGCGCGTGTCTGAAATCATACCAACTCTTTCTCTTTATAGTCGCTTTCGATCATCATATAATGCCCTTAACCATCTCAATCGGTTAATTCGTTCGTAAGATATCGTGGGAGAAATAAATGCTAAAAAACGGTTTTTTCCGAAAACGATGGCATACAATAGTATTTTCGAGCTCGAAAATGTTTTCCAACAATGTTTTTGAGCTCAAGGAGCTCGAAAACAGCGGGAAGTTATAGGGCTGACCCTCAGGGTCAACCGATAGACAGATTTTTTTTTTAAACAGGAAGAAACAGTGGAGACGGAAAAAATTTCTTAGAATTTATTGAGGAGTTCAAATTGAACTTCTGGGCGCAAATTAAAATTCGGAAAGGATAAGTTTGGTGATGTGTCGTTATTTAATAATAATAACAGTTAGATAAAAATAAAAAATAAAAAATTTATTATTTAAAAATGTACAAATCAACTAAAAATATCGTGATATCTTACCGCTCCCCGGGAAAAAATGATTTTGCCTAGTTATATATAATTATATATAATCACTTATATATGATCAGTTCCAAAAATTGGCCAGATCTGATTATATATAATCATATATAATTATATATATTCATGCATGAACGAATATAGTAATTTTTAGAATCTTATTTAGAATATCTGTAAATTATTAATTAAGTAATTTATTTAGGATTTATTGTTATCATTAATATAAATGTTGGTTAAATTTAAATGAAAAAAAAAAAAATTACTATCCTTTTACTGCTATTTTAATACGAGGTCACCCGTCCAATTAATGTCCCACGTCGATGCTGCTTAACTTCGGTGATCGCTGGATTGTAGTCTGATCCTCTAGTCTGCTATACACTTATAATTAATTAAAGTTTATAGCATTAGTTAACTCAAATAATCGCATTGATACATCCTACGTAAATAATGCACCTAATGATGAATTTGGTTTTGTACATAAATTACAATAGAATTCATTAGATACATATAATCAAATCTATTTATCTATAAACTTATAGATATTCGTATAGAAATCGATATCGATTTATACTTTTAAATTGCTATCGAAACCTTTGAACATTTTTTAAGTATTGAGGATTTAAGTTTGATTGATAGTTGACAAAATAAAAATTTAATAACATTGATATTAAAAAATTATCATATTATGTAATACATATATATACATACATACATACATACATACATACATACATACATACATACATACATACATACATACATACATACATATATATATATATATATATATATATTTATATATGTATATATACATAATTAAATATTTATAAGTTTCATTTCAATAAAGTCTGATCAGATCTAATCATACAAACCCATATATAATTAGATCTGATCAGATCCAATCATATATAAACTTATACACGACTATTAATGAATTTATATTAGCCATGCCTGATCAGATCTAATTATATATAGACCTATATATAGCTTTATACTTAGGTGGAGACATAATGTATTGGTCAGACATGATCAGATCAAATTATATATAACGTCATGCATAATTATATATGGAGGTAGATATGATTACATATAATCATACATAAATTCTTGTATAATTATATATAATTATACATATTTATATATAATTAAACAAAATCATTTTTTCTCGGGTCTTTTGTTTTATAATCGATTCAAGTGATTAATAAACCAAACACATTTAATGATTTTGTGTTGTGGAACGATAGATAAAAGATTTTGTATAGGTTATCATTTTTGAAAATTTTTTTATTCTTCTATCTGGGCTATGTAATATGTCTCAGTCATTTTATTGAGTCAATGAATATTGATTTAGATGGATAAATAAGGAAATTTTGTAAAACTGCTGAGATTACTATCATGAATTAAATTAAAAACAAAAAAAAAATTCAATATTAACGAAAATAATTAATAATTTTGTTTACTTCAATGTGATTGGGAGGGTCCTTATGAAATTGAAAATAAATTAAATAATCTAGTTTACAGAATTAGAAAACTACCAAATGGAAAATATAAAATCGTGCATGTAAATCGTCGTGCACTATATTGTGATCAATAAGAAAAAATAAAAGAGAAGTCCGGCTGGGACCCTGAATGATCTCAGTGTAGACGTTGTAAAGGGCTCCCGGAATTCTGTAGTCAATTAGTAAGACTAGGATATCTCTTCCAAACTGATAGAATTAAAGGATTTGTCTGGACGACTTACTAAAGACTGGTATAGTCTGTAAGAGAAGTCTGGCACTGGAGCCTTAATAGCCACACTGTAGACGTCGTTGAAGACTTCTCGAGATACTGAAAGAAGTCTGGCTGAGGGCTCTGAACGATCTCGGTGGTAACGCTGTTTGGGAATTCCCGGGATTCTATTAGGACTGGAAATATTCTGTTCGGTTATTAGCTGGAGGGAAGTCTGTCTCAGGGCCCTGAACGATTGGTCGTTGTAAGGATGTTCCCGGGATTCCTGGGCTTTTGATGAAAAACTGGATATTTCTTTTGTTTTGAGTGAGCTCAGCTCAAATAAAACGTTTGAACTCTTACGACATCATTGGTCAACAGTATCCTAACTGGAGCTTTGGGATTCATCCGGAGTTGACTTCGTCAGCATTTTTCTTTTGTTGATAGCCACGACTTCTTAGAGATAGATGGATACCTTGGAGAGTTTCCGAGTAACTTTTAGAGATAAAATTGAATTTAAAAAAAAAAATTTTTAATTGAAATTCGTTGCGACGTGTATTATTCAGTATCATTGATATGTTAGCTATAGATAACATATCAGAATATGAACTGAATGGATCAAGCGGTAGAACATTGAGCATTTAAGATCAAAATTATTGAGTTGATCACGACAATGAAATTAAGTTTATAAATTAACAACTGCTAAATAATAAGATGTAACGTTGAAATATGTTTAAGTATGAAATTAAATAAAATTTTAGTGATACTCATTATTTTGTTTTCTTTATTATGTGCAGATAATATTTCCAATTTCATGGGGTTGGGAGAGAAGGAGTCCATTCCTAATCCTTCAAGGAGGAGAGGAGGGAGTTCCTGTTTTCATTCTGAACCTGTTCCCATTCTTATTGAAGATCCATTTAATCAAGAGGAGGGTTACACTTTTAATTTCATTTATTTTGATTAGCTAAATAGGAAAATAGAGTCACATACATCAATTAACTTCTTAGCAGATTATTTTTTTTTTATCAATTATTAGCTCAATTAAATTATAGACTGTTTTTTTTTATTGTTTTATTATCTTTGCGTTAGCCTACTGAGTTGTTTTTGGGCTATGGTGTTTTTTTCCCTGTAGGGTGGTAAATAGGGTGTGTTAGGACCATAGCGGAATTGAACCGAGATTGTAAATAATTTTAATTTCAATTAAGTTCGATTTTTCCAACACGAATTTTTATCGGGACGATAATTTTATTGAGAAGGGAGTAGTGTAACGAATGTGAAACTGATGTTTTCAAATATTTAAATAAATCGAAAACAAATGCTTTCTTCTCTTGTTTTATAGATGCGCGACTAAAGTCAGTCAGTCTTATATTGACAGCTTAACAGCATACACCTTGTATTCGATAAACTACATCTTTGATTGCCTTCCTTTTACTGCTGTTGATTATGGTGTT
>OZ024711.1:8781686-8842060 GCA_964016945.1 Microplitis deprimator | reverse complement strand
AGGATATGACAATAAAAATATATAAAGATTATCGACAAACATTAACGAGATGAAATTATTCAAGAGTAATTTCTACAGTATTGATTAAGTAAAGCAAATTTAATTAAAAGTGTAAAATATTCAGTATTATTTACTGAGATTCAAGTGAAAATTAATTATTGATCACATACAGTTATTAAAAATATTTAAGAGAATTCAAACTATTTATAAGTTTAAATGGCTGGAGACAACTTTTATCAATAAGTAAAATGGTAACAAATTTAAATATACATTTAAGAAATGATTTAGGAAGATTAACTGCAAGAATAATTTTGATTTAAAATTAATTATCGATAATTGGTTGTACATTGATGTATGTTAAATTTAAGTATAATGTAAAATTATTTTACTAATTACCCATAAATAAAGTTGAAGAGATTAAATACAGATTATTATAAGCATAAAAGTAATTTTTATTTAAACTTTATTATTGATGATTGTCTTTTCATATTGTGTTTAGTTTTTTATATAATATAGTATATATATATATATATATATATATATATATATATATATATATATATATATATATATATATATATATATTTTAAATCATTACAATGAAATCATCAATTAGGAGTACGTTACAAACGGATTAGGAAAAAGAAGTAATAAATTCGAAGTAATATAATATTATCACGTGCATTGATATGTCTCTTACGTACATCGACGAATCTTACACGATTCATCACAGACCAAATAACATGTAAAGTAGCGTATTTAATTGTATACTACAATACGATACAATTGCGGTCGCTTCGTCACTGATACTAAAATGAAATACTACAATAATAACGTAGACTCGGATACAGCATATCTGAGGAAATGATCTGAGGAAATAAAATAAGGAAATAAAACACTTTGACGTCATAAATGAAACAATTACAACTTTTTTTTTTCACATATAATTTTTTTATTATTTAGATCTATGTATATCTGTATAGACCAAAACTAAAAGGAAAAATTACTCTAACGGATCCAAATTACGGTAATCCGCCGATAATTACGGTAATTCGGTAATCCACCGTAAAAATACCGGCTTATCTTAATTTACGGCAGATTTACCGTATTTTACAAAAGATTCAGCGTTGTTCTGTGATTCATTGTTAATATTTTACGACAGATTTTGCAATCGTATCTTTATGAAATTATCGTATTTTACGGAACCTGTAACGTAATTTACTGTATTTTACGGTGGATTTACCGTATTTTACGTCAAACCAACCATAATTTACCCATTTTAGCGTAGATTTCCGTAAATTGTCGTAAATTACGGTAAATCCAGCCGAATTTATACGGTATATTTACCATATTCTATGGCTAAAATGCGGTAATTTTACGGTAAAGCGGGTCTGCTAGGGTATAAACATGTAAAAATTTATATGAATCTCCATAGATCTAAATCGATTGAAGCATATCAATAATGATCAATAATTCAGTAATTGAAGCAAACAACACCAAGTACGTTAATTTGAGTACAGTCTAAGACAGTCACCTCCCTCTCCTCTCTCCGACTTTTTAAATATAGCCGTACTATAAATTAAAAAAAAAAAAAATTAAAGCATTTATTTAAAAAAGACAAAGTAGTAATAATTTCACCGTGATATAGATTTGAAAAAAAAATTCTTATAGTTGATTTGAATTATTTTTTTAACAAAATTTCTCAAATAAATTTTAACTGGACATGAAGATTTTACGGGTATTTATTTTAGAAATTTCGTTTCACGGTTATGTTAAACAACTAAAGTAAGTTTTTTTAAATCTATATTCTAGCGAAATTATAATCACATTGTCCTTTTTTTTAGCGAATGCTATAATTTTTCTTTAATTGATTAATAAAATTGTAATATGATTATACAGTTCATCATTGAATGATTTAAAAAAGTGTGAAGTATCGTCTTGGATTGCCCTTCAATTAAAAATAAAAATAATTCAAACTAAAATACGAATTTTGGTATATATAATAATGAATTTATTAATTCCAAAAATTATAAATGTTACTTTTTTATCAACACAACGACAATTAATATAAATAAAAATAAATTTATATTGTATAACTGTTGTGTATTGTTGTTTATAATAGTAATAAAAATTAATTGATAATTGAATTCATACAGATAAATATACATAAATGAATAACCAATGCTTACAGCAATTATGTGAATGAAAAAGTAAGTCTATTATTAGATGATAAATAAACTGCATTTAAGTGGGATTAGATAAGATTCATAACATTCTTGTATTATATATAGAATACTCGTATATATAAAAAAAAAAAAAAAATAATAATAATAATAATAATGAAAAACCATTTCCCTTCACTGACCGACGTCAATGGATCACTTAAAAGACTATAAGATATCAAGATGTAATATCAACACAGTGTTAATTCATCGTTATCATGCCATTCTTTAGCTTGCTAAGCAATTTGCATCAACGCACAGCATCAAACATAAGGTTAAACGAGTTTTGAAGGATATAAAGATATAGATATATACATTGATATGCAGGAATCGGGATTCACCGGATTGAGATTTAATTTTGAAACAACGTCAATCAAGATTATTTTTAGTATCATTTTTAGCAAAGACGGATTTATTAAAGACTTAATATTTTTTGCATAATTAATATTGAAAAATGGAAATAAATTACATATAAAACAATAAAGATTTATAAAAACAGGAAAATAATTACGTTTATTCAATCAATATATTTTTTCGAGTGTTTATGACATCGCCCTGGACCAGCAGCCGGACCAAGGAGCTGAAAAGATGCCATATTGCTCAAGGATTACGGATATAAAAGGCTTTGAATTGATGTATGATATGGTTCTAAATGGGTTATTGGATTTACATGTAAATAAAGAAGCTGGTCCGGATGGAGTACCCAATCTAATTCTGAGAAATTGTGCAGTTGGACTGTGCGAACCGGTATCCTCTATCTTTAACATTGAAGGACGGGTAAATTCCCGAGTATTTGGAATGAATCATATATAATATAAAACATATCCATAAGTCTGGTAATAAATTATCAGTGGAAAACTACAGGCTTATATGCATTCAATCAGCACTACTGAAGTTATTGGAAAAATTATTGTTACCGAAAATATCATTTGCTTTAAGAAATGTTATCAGTAGTAGACAGCACGGGTTCATAAACGGCAGATCTACTGTCACTAATCTGTTTAATTATACAAACGCAATATTGGAAGCAATGGATAAAGAATAAGAAATGCATGTTGTACAGACTTCAGTAAGGCTTTCGAGCTTGTAAATTCCTTTGAACTACTGAAAATCCTCGAGGCAGCAAGCGTGAGAGATGTAGCTTTAGAATGGGTAAAGTCCTATCTTATGGGTAGATCGCTCAAAGTATAAGGTCGAATAGGATAGAATCAACACTATATGAATCAAAACTAGGTTTTCCACAAGGATCGTATTTTAGACCTATACTATTTATAGTGGACATCGATGAAATGGATGAAATTATAGAATCGGAGCACGAGCTGTTTGCAGATGATAGGAAGATATATAGAATAGCCAAGGATAATAAGGGTGTAGAAGCACTGAAAAAACATCTGGATAATTTTCACAAGAGGGACTACCAAAACTACCCCAAGATATCATATAGATAGAGTACCACTGCAAGAACTTAGAGAGATGAGAGATCTGAGAATCATAGTAGATAATAGGCTAAACTTCAATAGCCATATCAATAGTGTAGTGATGAAGGCAAAAAAGAACCTGAGGTACATCATCAGAATGGGAAGTAACTTTCAGCAACAGGATATACTCGTCAAATTATACACTTCTTCGGTGAGGCCATTATTGGAATATGACACAATGATTCGGTCACCATACTATGCACTGCAAGTTGATAGGTTAGAGTCAATAAAAAATTGGTTCGTTAGGATTCTATCACATTCTCTGAAATGCAAAGGAATTATAACAAGTTTGGATGAAATTAAAAGACAATATCACATTCCATAAACCACCACAAAGAGTACCATTAACCACCTACAATTGAGACGCAAATGTCCGGATCACTGTTTCTTTCATGAAATAATAAATGGTGAGATTGACTCACCTGAAATATTATCATAAGTGTGACTTAATATACCGAACAAAATCCTAAAATGAATAGACTGTTATGGATACAAACTTTAGAAGTTAATCTTTTTCATAGTTCATATAAAAACTTTAAGTTTGAAGTAATGAAGTATTTATACAAATATATGTGAGCAATTTATATAAATATATTTGTCGTAACATTATTTGTTTATGAGATATAAGCATTGTAAGAAATAGAAAATGCTAATTTTTATAAATAAATGCGTGTAGTTCGAGAACTATAACAGATAAACGTTAGAGTTGAAATTTATAAGAAAGCTTAACTCATACACTGTATAAAAACGACTTGGAGGTCGAAAACTGTACCTGCAATAGTTGCAAAGTTACAGCAATTTGTTTGTTGACAAATTGAATCAGTGTTTGGACATTGTCGTGCTCCAAAATCCAGATTTTTTTTAAAAAATTGAAAAAAATTAAAATAAAAAAAAAATTGTTTATAACAAATTGTAAAATAAATAAATGAATAAATTGTTGACAAAAAATTTTTTTGTTTGCCATTACATTTAGAAATGCAAATTATCATTTAAAAAAAAAAAACGATTTCTTAATTATTTATTTAAATAATCAAAATATGAAAAAAACGATTATAAATAATAAGATATTGTTTTTAAGACAATTTTTTTTTTAAATCATTATTTTCTTACGCTAACAATATGGTGAAAAAAAATTTTTTTTAAATATTTAAGTAATCCATTTGTTTATAAAAAATTTATGAACAAATGGCATGAAAAAATTTGAAAAGTAATCATATAATGCCTAACAAGAATATGAAATCAGTAATAGCTTGAAAGTAAAAAAAAAAAAAATTATTTAACATACATTATTTCAATTTTTAATTTTTTTGTTACTTCAAAAATTAATAATTAATGAAATAAAAATATTTTATAAACTTTCATAACGTCATCTTGTTAAATATATTTATAAAAAAGGCTCCAAAAAAAAAAAAGTTTATAGATTAATTATTTAAACTTTTATATCGCCTTTTATGACAACACAACACCGTAAAAAAAATGTTAATTAAAAATTGAATAACTTTTTGAAAAATGGTGATACAACTTTTATTACCGCGGAACCATATTCTTTGAAGTGTCTAGATTACACCAGAATTTTTTCAAATTTTTTAATTAATATTAAATTGCATAAAAAAATTATTTAAAAACTACGCTCACTAAAGTGGCGGCGCGCGCATGCCGAAACTGCCGCGCAAAAGCCGATTTTCAACGTTAAATTGAAATTATATAAATATTGGAACTACAATTCCGGGAGTCGAGAACTTTTCTACTAAAATTTTCTGCTCTTTCAGAAACTTTTTAAATATTTGAGCTATCACTTATACTTTTTGAGATTTTGCCAAAAATCTGGACGGCTAATTTTTTTAACGGTTTTTTGTTAATAACAATTGTAATTTTCTTTTCCAGAAAAAATCCAAAAAACTTCTTTTTCTATACTCCATTCCGGATCGTTTAAGCCATTAACCATATTTTTAGGAGACCTGTAACTATTTTTCGCAGGAAATCAGCTTCTCGACTAAACTATTTCGCTACGTCCAGGAGCTCCCGAACCCTCTTCTGACTTCAAGGTCAAAATAGTACCAGGTAACTCGCTATTTGGGCCCTGTACATACAATTTCTTACTCATGGTCGTGACAAGCTGGCATGAGAGTCCCGCTACTAGTTGGACAACCGGAGAAATTGGCGGCTAACTACTACCCGTTGGCGCGGTTTTAAGCCAATGGAAAAATTCGCTACTGCAGCCATGTTGCACACGTCATCACCAAGCTGCAACGAAGGAAGAAAACACCGCTATTACATGGCTTTTCGCTATCTGGTGTTCAACCGCTTCACCTGGTGCTTTCCACCCTACTTTGTGCAGTCTAACGTGCTACCACGCACAGTGTTGCCAGATTGGGCTATTTACCGCCAATTGGGCTATGAGCACTCTAGATTGGCGGCTGAATTTTATTGTAGGCGGCAAATAGCCGTTTGGGCTATTTGGAGTTTTTAGTTAAATAAAAAAACTAATCTTTCTGTCTAATGTCCTAAACTACAATTAATGAAATGTAGCTGTAATTCCTTAAATTTATGCGTTTCTAAAGCTTGTAAAAAGCTACCTTCAAGCTTAGAATTTCTATTTCGGGAATTCCCGTTTAAACGAGAAATTGGTTTGCCCGCTCCGCCAATTGACCTACAAAGAAATGTGTGTAAAACTAAACAAAAATAATCCACGCAACAACTAAATTAATTGAAAAATGACTAGTCATTTGCAGATATAAGTTTTAAAATATCATGGCTGTGATTAGTGCCATCATAGTATATTGTGTCAGAAGGGATGAAACAAGATGATTTCATACTAAGGTGAATTTGGCTGCCCGAGCCGTAGGCAAGTCACACACCATATTTTTCATGAATACCTGCATCAGAATTTCAACATTCAGTGTCAGCAGTCTGTAAGAAACAAGTAAATTTTAAGCCGATGATGCAGAGAACTGTTAGAGAATAAGAAATCATTAATTTACAATCACTTATTAAATAGTAAATGAGACAAAAATATTATTTTCACTAATTTTTTAGTAATTTCATTTAGTTAATTAAAACTGTCACTTAAAAAATTAAATGAGTATACTGAAGTGACAAGCAAACAAATGTGAGTAATAAGGCTGCAACTGAACATTAAATATAACACCGGGCAGAAACAATTGTGTTCTTTCCCAAGGAAAGAAACACGCATATGCCTGCCCACTGTATAAAGGTATTTGTGAATTGCGAATTCGGTAGTAGTTGTTTGCAGCATCGGCTTGAAATTAGCTTGTTTCGACTGGCTGCAGAGGCACTAAAACTTCTAGTTTCGATGCTGGTATCATGAAAAATAATATAAAGAAATACAGTTTTTAAATTTAGAATTATTATATGAATCGTTTATCTGAGAAACCCCATAACTCAAAAAAACAAAATTTTTCAGGAAACACAAAAAAAATTTTTCTGGAAAAACTCGCCATTAAAATAATAAATAAATAATTGAAGACAATAATGTTAGCGTCTCTGAAAAAGATTAAAACAAAAAAAATTCCATTTTTTAATTGAAACTTCTTAAAAAAATTATTTAAAGTTGATTGACTTATGGGGTTTCTCAACTAAACGGAAGAAAAAGTTATAAAATCATTGTTTTTTTAATTTTTTCCACTCAAATAATTCATTAGACTGATAAAATGAAGTATATAATATGTATTTAAACTCTGAAACTCAGAAATTACAACAAATAATAATTAATTAAAGCATTTTAATTAGAAATATTGTATTTTTTTTTTTCTCCAAAAAAAAGTGCGAATTTTAAATAAAAAAGAAAAAATTATTCCTATAAAATTAAAACTGCATATGTTTATTTGAGAAACCCCATAAGACATTGACTTATGGGGTTTCTCAATAAAATGAAATTTCTGTCACCCCGTTAATTGTTTTTTAAACGCTGATTTGATGCATATTTTTATTAATTTCTATGGGGGGACATCCAACGAACCCAAAAATTCAAAAAACCCAATTTCGAAAAAAACATGACTTACGGGGTTTCTCAAATAAACGATTCATATTGCTATGAAACATTTTAATTGAAATTATTTAAATGGAATTAATTATTAGATGTATGTTTATCGAGACCTGCTAACCTGCTAAAAGCGCCTTTAAATGATTGAAAACAACTTGTCATTATATTTTAAAACATATATGTTAAAATATTTATGATAAAACTATTATATATATTTAAATAACTCATAATATGCTCTATTTATTACATTATTAATAATTTAATTGTTTTCTGAATATTTAAGAAAAAAAATTTAATTAAACAGTTACGTTTTATTATCATTACAAGTTAAAATATATTATTTAATATTAGAAGTTATATTTTTATCGCCAAAAATTATTTACATTGTAACAAAAATGTGCAATTTTTAATAATTTTTTCTAAAACGTTTTTAATATTGTTTGTAAAATTTCCTAGCAAAGAAAATTTAAAAATTTTGTAGTTATGTCCTTTCGGTATCAGGAGACACGGTAGTATCTCGCGCCAACTACATTGGCTATTCTTGGGCTACTCGAACGCCGCTCATCGTGCGCCCAAGAAAACGATAAATACCTTAAAATAACTTTTGACTATATGTATATTTTATAATAAATCATTAAAAATAAATTTAAATATTAAAATTATATAATGTATATATATTTATATAAACCGATAGTGGACAATTAAGAGTTAGTAAATAAATGAAACACTAGTGCATTCCATACCTTATTGTAAAATAAGAAACCGTTTTTGCTTGTTTAATTTATAAATTAAATTAAATCGAAATAGTAATTTTCTCAGTTTACGATAAAATATGCTAAGTACTTTGTTTTTGTTTATTTATGTACTTTTAATTCCACTACTATTTATCCTATCTACAAGCCCTCAAAAATTTAACAATTTGCTAGCATTAAGTCAACATGAATATGTTTAATTTGTTAACATAAAGATAACATTTTAAATCTTATATGTCAACATAAAAAAGTTGTCAATGTGTTACCTTTTTTGTACCAAAAAGCTAATTGCTATTTGTCAACAAAACGTTACAAAGTTTTATCAAAAAGTTACCAAAATGTTGACAAAAAATTGACAAATTGTTACCATAAAGTTATCGTTTTGAAATATAAAAAAGTTAACTTTTTGCTGGACATTAGTGGTGATATTTGTTGGAAAAAATTTGCCTTTTTACATCGCAAAATAAATGGTAACATTTTTTTTGTTAATTTTTTCGATACAAAAAAATTAACATTTGGCCACTTGGGTAGTTGTATTCAATATCGCGTATACTCAACAGTCGCATTCGCTAAAGTATTTTTTTCTCACAGTTTTTCAGTGTACATATTGTTAATAAAACAGCTAATTTATCATCTTTAATTTTTACTTATTGAATTAACCACACCTACACCAGAATCCTTTTGTGCATTCGCTCACTTTACACTTATAAATGTGTACATAAAATAAAATGCA
Organism: Microplitis deprimator; assembly: GCA_964016945.1. NCBI lineage: Eukaryota > Metazoa > Arthropoda > Insecta > Hymenoptera > Braconidae > Microplitis > Microplitis deprimator. The sequence continues at coordinate 8,832,872 of OZ024711.1, read as the reverse complement.
TGATAATATATATATATATATATATATATATATATATATATATATATATATATATATATATTCGAATTTATTATTATGATTATAACCAGTTGTTAAACAATTGTTGCAAGTTTTCCTTTTCGTGATTCAATACCTTGTATGAGATCCGTCAAAAGATCCTCCATTTGTGTCGCCGCACGTTTCAATTCACAATTGTCATTTGAATTGAAGGATTCTGCTAATAAATATTAAAAATACATTTTAATTAGATTCAAAATAATTTATTGCCAATACTTATTCAAGTGTAATCTTCAGGTAACGAATGATTCGATAATTTATCAGATTTACCGTTAGTTACTATTATTTTAAAAATTACTTTATAACTTTAAGTTCATTAATTTATTTTTAATAAGTTTTTCTGGATATAAAAAAGTGGACAAAATTGTTATTTTCATTGTTTATGTAATTTTATAAAGTTAGTCATCAATTTTATAAGAATTTATACTAATATATTAATAAAAAAAAAATTAAACTTTGGACGATAACGAAATTTCCAATATACTGACGAAGGTCAATGAATTTAAATGTAATTGTAAATAATTTGTTGAATTAAGTAAAAATTACCTTCTAATAGACAATCATTAGCAACCATATTCTGTAATCGATTGAGTATGTCATTTAAATCACCTTGAATATTTTGTAAGCTACTATGTCGTGAATGTTTATCAGGCCGTTGAAGACTAGACGGTGTATTGTCTCGTGCACTATCCAGTAGTGAATCATCATGAGAAATTTTATCAGTTACGTTTAACGACTTAGATGAATATTTTGATGACGGTAAATTGGCATTACTTGAACTCAACCACTGAGAAAAATTACCATGATCTTGATAAATGCTCGTTCGATTACCTTATTAATTTATTTTAAAAAAAAATAATAATTACTTTCATTCTGATAATTTTTTTTTTTTTCACATTAAATATTTAAATACCTCCGATCCAAGTACTAAGTTGAATTTTCGAAGATAATTTTGAATTTTCATATGAACTCGATACTTCTCTAGTTTCTTCATGCGATCCATCGTGTTGTGAATTATCAAATAGATTACTATTTATTTCATATGGATTAACATTACCATTACTGATTGTTGTGTTATTACAATCAACATTGTTACTCGTACGGATGATTGGACTTAATTGGAATTCAGGCAATGTTGAAAATCTGGATGCTACTGGTAATGATGGTAATAGCGGTGTACTTTGTACACAGCGCATAGTTTGTGGAAATGAAGATCGTTGACCATGGAACATGTATTTCTAAAAAAAATTTATTCTATTACACTAATTAAAGCAGTTACATAAAAAAATACTTATTAAATATGATTATGATTATTTTAAATATTTATACATAAAATAGAAAAATGTTGATTATTTGTAATTACACTACCTTATAGATTATTATAAAAAATAATATTAATCAATAATTATATTATTTTATGAATCAATATTAAAGAAATAGTCATAAATTTATTATTATTTTTGCACGACTCATGATGCGAAGCATCAGAGTGTGCTTTACGATCGAAAAATTTTTTTAATTACAATAATTTCTATACTTGTCACTACTAATTCAATATTATAATAATACCTATTTCGTATTACACTCAATATACCCAATGCTTATGGGCGGCAGCCGATAAAAAATTGTGTTGTGGCTTTTTTAACTTCCCGCTAAGAAAATCGAAGATTTTCAAAAATTTCGGGAAGTTATTGTTTTCACCCCAATTTGCGAAAATCGAAATTCCAACAGATGTCGACGTTTTGAGGTTCTAGGAAGCTATTTTGACTAAATTCAAGATGATGTCCGAGTGTATGTATGTATGTATGTACGTACGTATGTAAATATCCTGTAACTTTTAAACGGATGAACCAATTTTGATCGTCAAGGTGTCATTCGACGCGGCTTGTTAATATCTAAAAGCTGTGAAAAGTTGAGCTTAATCGGTAGGGTACGTTCGGAGATATTTCAAAAATAAAATTTTTCCAAAAATGTTTTTTTTTAATAACTTTTAATTCGCTTGATGGATTGATTCCAAAATCTAATCAGCTCTAAAACTTTATAAGCCTCGTCGATAGCCACCTCAGCCATCAAAATCGGTTCATTCGTTCAAGAGAAACCGTGAACGAAAAAATTAAAAAAAAAATTTTTTTTTAGTTTTTTTGAAATTTCTTATAAACGACTCGATAAATCAAATTTAAACTTTGATCAGCTCTAGAACTCAATAAAACGCGTCGATTGCCACCTCAACCGTTGCAATCGGTGAATTCGTTCGGGAGATATCGTTGGAGAAAAAATGGTAAAAAACGTTATTTTTCAAAAACAGAGGCATACAAAAGTATTTTCGAGCTTGAAGAGTTCGAAAATGTATTCACAACAATGTTTTCGAGCTCAAGCAGCTCAAAAACTGCGGGAAGTTTTGGGGCTGGCCCGCAGGGTCAACTGACAGACCGATTTTTTTTTTTTTTTTTTTTTTTTTCCAATAATTAATCTAACTTGACTAATTATGAAGCTTCGTAACTAATTTCAGAAATTATTTTTACTATTGTTAAGTTCTGGCTTTAATTATATTTAAATAAAAATTTTAAACGTCAGGGTCGCGAGTGAAGTGTCCGACATCAACATTGCGGAGGATCAACCTGCCTTTTGGACAGGTATCAGCGGAACCCCGCTTCCGACCATCGACCTAAACCGGCAACAACCACCTTCGGGGTCTATTCCCGTCCACGACCCTCGCTACGGGTATTACTCCGAAGTTCATTTCAAGGCAAAAAAAAAAATAAATAAAATTAAATTAATATTTTAAAACTATGAATATAATATTTATTAGGGTGATTCAAAAAATAATAAATTGTTTTTTTTCGCGCAAACAGGTCCAAAAGTTTCATTTAGATAAAAAAAGACGCCTGTGAAAATTAGAGCTCTTAATATTAACATTAAGAGGTTCCGCATTGCACTTTTCTATTTTCCATAAAAATAACATGGAAAAAAATTTTTTTGCGTCTTCTGATTTTTATAAGTAGCTAACGATGCGTCATAGGAATAATTGGCAGGCATATTTTTGTAGGTAATTGAACGCTCTACAAAAAAAGTTTCTTATCATTTTTTGATAAATCTATTTGTTCAAAAGTTAGTTGAGGTTGAAGTCGAATTCATATTAAATTTTGAGACCTTTTTACTTTTCCGGCGAAACTATCAGACCTATTACAAAATATTATGGGACCTTTTTTGTAGACAATTTTATTCCCTAGAAGTTATTCTAATTAAGTTTTTTCGAATTCCGCATTGTTTTCTAGTTATTTATATTTTAATGTCAAGCTCTTAAAATCGATCAGAAGACTATTTTTTTTAAAGCTTTAATGCAATTTTTACAAATAACTTGAATTTTCTACAAATGATAGTAATTTTTTATGTATAATTGTAATTTAGAATTTTAGATAAAATTTTTCAATATCTAATGATAATTAATATAAATTTAAAAATTATATTTTTGTTTACATAATTTTACTTTTTATTTAGCGGAACAAAATCATTTTTAGATTCAAATTAAGTAAAAATTACAGTTTTAAAATAAAATTTATCAAAGTCGTGAGAGATTTTTCAATTTTTTAAGTAATTATCTTTACAAAGGACTGTAATTATTATGATAAGTGAAAATTACGATCTAGATAGTAATAATTTAAATCAAAAATTAATTTTCTATAAATCATCGTAATTTTTTTTATGGATTGTAATTTTTCATTTGAGATAGCAAATTTTTAGTCATGGTTGTAATTACTATTTAATTTTCAGCGGCATTTTTCTCCGTGTAGCAACATTGTTTTCTAAGCGTTTAGTAATAAATATAAATGTAAATTTTGAAAAAAAATTAGGTTCAAATGGCTGCTGAAAAAAATTGACTAATGTTTTTCATTCGATCAAAAGTTACTTTTGTAGAGAATTTAATCCCCTACAAAATGACACCTTGGCCATTTTTTAATCAGTTATATTTAATGAGTTGTGAAACATTAAGTTGGGATACAAAAAATTTTTTTTAGAAAATTCTTATTTACGCGAGCGCTAACTGAAAAATGTACATATCGAGCTGAAATTTTTTCAGGATTTTTTTTTTTAGTGTAATCTTGACAATAGTCAGAATAGCTTCTGAGGTCCTCAAAACGTGAAGATCCGTTGAAAATTCGGTTTTCGAAAAACGGGCGGAAACCAATAACTTCCCTTTTTTTTTGAAAATTTTTAATTTTCTTAGCGGGAAGTTAAAAAGTACATAAAAAACATAATTGCACCCCTAAAAAAGTGGCGGCTTTTGCTGCACATTTAAAAATTATTTCTACAAAAATAGTTATAAAATCAATTTGTATAAATACGAATTAAATTCGTCCAGAGAAAATATCAATTAATATATCCTCTATTAAATTTATTTTTTTTTTGTTTTATATATATGTTGAATAACTGTTTCGCTAACAAACTAATTACGCGGTGTTGTTAGAACACTTGTTTTGTTTATTACAATAGATTTGATTTCGCTAAAATGTGTATATTCATGCAGGTATTATACAAAATTTATTTATTTGACGCATTTAGCAATTCACATTATTCGTAGATATAATAGTAATAATTTAGTAAGTAATGCTCTGTAATACTCTTATATTAACACTTAGTAGTATTAAACTTGCAAATTCAACATATTCTGGTGTGAACCTCCAAAGAAATTTATGGGCATAGTATATATACTTATTGACTAGTTTATATATCCCGTTTCACGAAATATTTATCTCATATGTTTTACTGGGTGACGGAATCATAAGCAAACGTTTTTCTCTTAGTCGTCTGCTTGATGCATTGACTCACCTAAATGTAAATTTCCAGAGAGTCAATAATATTATTCATTGAATTTTTAGCAAAAAAAAAAATATCTATAAATATACGTCTTGATTTAAACTATCAGAACGAGATTTAAGCTAACTTCAGCCTCACTTTACTGACAACTTTCTTTCTCCAGAGATGAATCATGTTTTAAAAATTTTAACTTGACATCCTCTAGTCTTTCAACATGTTCAGCATAATATGATGACCAGATTACACTTTTATATTCCAATAATCGCCTCTCAAGTAATACTTATCATAAATGTATTGTCATTGTCTTCCGTTAAAAATGTATCCCTAACCTCATATTAGACCCTGTGGAAAACTACGATAACACTAGACTTTTATACATGTAACGATAGTTATTTTTTTTTTTTTGCATCAGCTTGAGAATGGACTTAGATCCTATTGCAACATTCTGGCATCGATTATATTCTCAACTACTCTATATATCTTCGTATCATCTGCCAACGGCTTATGCTCAGATTGCAGAATTGTATTAATATCATTTGTATCGACACCAAACGATTTAGATCCCAAGTGCAAAACTAAGTACCCCTGACTTAATGTCATATTCTCCTGTAATCTACCTGTTAGAAATGATCTGAACCATTGCAACACTTTATCGCTCACTTCAATTCTCTCAAGTATCTCAATTAGTGTATTATTATTGACTAGATCAAAGGCTTTACTAAAGCCTTTCCAGTTTATATGCATACCAGATAAAAACAGTAATCATACTATATTGACGCATACATTTATACGATAATTTAAAACAGTATATCTATTTATAATTTCTTCTACATATTATAGGGTATACGTTATAATTAAAATCGCAAGGATCAATATAATAGACGAGTGTTAAATACATCACACAGTAAAAAATATCGTGTTAAAATCAACACAATCTGTGTGTTAGAAACGGTCCACACAATATTTGAGTTATTTTTCAACCCAAACTATTTGTGTTGAATTTCAACCCAAAATTTATGTTAAAATTTCAACACAAAATTTGAGTAGTATGAGAAGTAACTTCAACACGTTTTAAATGTTAATTGTAACACAAGAAAATTGTTAACTTTTACATTTTATTTTTGTACCATAAATTATTTTTAGGTTATTAAAAGTGTCAACAATTATTATTTAACATTGAACTATTTTGTGATAGTAGTAAACATAATCCTAAAGTTAGCAGACAATTAACAATTTTCGAATTTTTTTTCAACAAATCAATTACGAAAAAAAATAAAAAATAAAAATATGTGCATATAGGCAAATAAAAAAGCTACAGATGCAATTTTTAAAATATATATATATTTTTTTTTTAAACTATACGAATCATGAACTTCGTCAACTTTATTTTTTCATGTCCAATTGAAAATAAATAAAACTAATGTCACAGAAATAATAACTGCACTGAAAAAAAAATAGTAGTGGCTACTCTCTGGGATAGTACTGAGTACTTTCTGAAAAAAAAAATTTCAGACAGTACTGTATGCTATCTAGACTACATCCGCGACTCTCTGGATAGTACTGAGTACTATCCCGGACAGTAGTGGGTAGAGTCTAGGTAGTAGTGGATACAGTCTAGATAGCATACAGTACTGTCTAAAATTTTTTTTTTACAGACAGTACTCAGTACTACCCCAGAGAGTAGCCACTACTATTTTTTTTTTTCCGTGTATAATCAAGCAGAACTGATGCTCATAATGGCGCTTCCCGCGTGAATAGAAGAGAGACATTTTTTTTAACACAATTCAACTACCCTGATTAAAAAAATGATTTAGAATAATTCAAAACAATTTGAAATGATTTAAAACAATTTGAATCGACTAATATATAGATATACACTTAACATGGAGTAAATCATTTTTCTTAATCAGGGTGTCGCTTCAACAGTTTTTGTGATGATTTTGAAGTAACACTGAATAAATGTTGATAATTTCGATTTTTGTACTAGGTAACATTTTTAAAGTGTTAAATAGTAGATCGATTAAAAATTTTAAAGTAACAGAGAATTGTGTTAATTTGACACAAAATAATCAACACAAAAAATTTAACACGGACCGTTTTTAACACAGACACACAATATTTTTAACTTCCCGCTAAGAAAATTGCAAATTTTCAAAAATTCGGAAAGTTATTGGTTTCACCCCGATTTGTGAAAATCGAATTTCTAAGAGATCTTGACGTTTTGAGGTTCTAGGAAGCTATTCTGACTAAATTCAAGATGATGTCTGAGTGTATGTATGTATGTATGTACGTACGTACGTACGTATGTAAATATCTATAACTTTTGAACGGATGAACCGATTTTGATCGTCAAGGTGTCATTCGACGCGGTTTGTCAATATCTCGAAGCTGAAAAAAATAAGCTTGATCGGTAGGGATCGTTCGGAGATATTCCAAAAATAAACTTTTTTTAAAAATGTTTTTTTCGGATAACTTTTTACGGGCTCGATGGATTGATTCCAAAATCAACTGGGCTCTGAAGCTTCATAAACCGCGTCGAATGCCACCTTAACCATCAAAATCGGTTCATTCGTTCAAGAGAAACCGTTATCGAAAGAATTAAAAAAAAAATTTTTTTTAGTGTTCGCGAAATTTCTCAAAAACGACTAGATAAATCAATTTAAAAATCTGATCAGCTGTGGAACTCAATAAAACGCGTCGATTGCCACCTTAACCGTCTCAATCGGTTAATTCGTTCGAGAGATATCATTGGAGAAAAAATGGTAAAAAACGTTTTTTTTTTCGAAAACAAAGGCATACAAAAGTATTTTCGAGCTCGAAAATGTATTCACAACAATTTTTCGAGCTCAAGGAGCTCGAAAACAGCGGAAAGTTTTGGGGCTGGCCCGCAGGGTCAACTGATAGACCGATTTTTTACTGTGCAAACTAATCTTTTAAAAAAATGAATTGATCCCTTTTTTTTGGACCTATTAAATTTTATCTTAAAATCAAAAAAATACATTTAATCTCTGAATATTTTGATTTTTGAATCATTGTACTACTCAGTTTCATCTTCTTATCGCTACCACGTTGAACCAATCAAGTCCCAAAGATGCCGATGGAACGTTTACGAAACTTAAACTAGAGACGAAAATTATACGGAAGCTAAAATTTTTGTAGGAAATGAATAAATAGGGTAAGAGCACCAGTAGCCAGCCAGTCCTATACATTGGCTCAAAATATATATAGATATAATTTAACATGAGATGGCTGGCTACTGGTTTGGGGCTGGGTACTGGTACTCTTACCCTGATTATAGATCTTACCTTTAGTGTTTTTAATCGTTGTAATTGAGCTTCAATGGCTTCTCGATGCTGCTGTAATCGTTCATCACGACTTCCGCATATTTCTTTCAACTCAACTTGTAATTTTCTGTTCTCTTGTTCCAAATGATTAATAATACTCGATAATTCTTTTTGAGGATCATTATTAACTTTATCACTCACTATTGAATTTGATAAAGATGAATCAATAGTACTGTCAGAAAATAACGATTCATCTTTATTAAATGGTAATGCATTTAATGCCGATGATTCTAACTGCGCAGATACTTGAATTGGACATAATCGTAATTTATTTCTAATAAGATCAAGTATTGGTTTTGTATTTTGTTTACTCAAAATCTAGAAAACAAAATTAACTAATTAGTTATATATATATATATAGGCAGATCCATTACTTTTCGACGAAAGTTTGCGCGCGTGGATCATCGATTTTTTTCTCGAAAGTAGGTCAGAAAAGAAGGTAATCCTGAAAATTTGAGCTCAATACCCCTAAATCCGGCCACTGGAGAATTTTTTGAAATTTGAAAAAAGTTAATTTTTTGGTTATTTTAAAAAATTTGTATGTTAGTTTCTATATAACTTAGAGGAACTTTTCTGGCGGCATTTTTCCCTGTGTAAACTCTTCTTTCAAGAAATTTTCAGGATCACCTTCTTATATATATATATATCTATGTGTATATTAGAGTGCTCCATCTGAAACGAACATTTTTTTTTTAGCGGACACAAGAAAATTTTGTTATTTATGTTAAGAGAAAAATTCCCTGAAAATTTCAGCTCTTAATTTTAATTTTAAGTACTTCCTATCGAGCATCAAAGTTTTCCCATTTAAAAAGCATGTAAATCGAATAACTTTTCTTTAAAATTACTATAACTTAGCCCGATTCTTAGTTATCGTTTTGAAACCAGTTTTTATTTGTAGAGTAATTGTTGCTTTTTAAAAGTGTATAAAACGGTTTTGGTCTAACTCGATCCACGTCGATTGTATCAGCTCCGAAAGACAATTTTTCACTTTTTTCATTTATTTTTGTTAATAGTGAAGAAACGGCTCATCTTACAAAAAATAAATGAAAAAAGTGAAAAATTGTCTTTCGGAGCTGATACAATCAACGTGGATCGAGTTAGACCAAAACCGTTTTATACACTTTTAAAAAGCAACAATTACTCTACAAATAAAAACTGGTTTCAAAACGATAACTAAGAATCGGGCTAAGTTATAGTAATTTTAAAGAAAAGTTATTTGATTTACATGCTTTTTAAATGGGAAAACTTTGATGCTCGATAGGAAGTACTTAAAATTAAAATTAAGAGCTGAAATTTTCAGGGAATTTTTCTCTTAACATAAATAACAAAATTTTCTTGTGTCCGCTAAAAAAAAAAATGTTCGTTTTAAATGGAGCACCCTAATGTATATATTAGACTGTCAGAAAAAAAAATTATATTTTACTTTAATTAAATACATCTCAAAAGTTACTTTAATAAAAAAAAAATTCTCCTAAAATTTCAGCACTATATGTCAAAAATTGAGCTGGCGCACCCGGAGGACCCCTTTCCCATTTAAAATACATTGAAAAAAATTTGTTTTTCCTATTTTGTAAATAACCGTGTCAAAAAAAAATTTTTCCGATTTTTTAATTCAGCAGTCGTGTAGGAAATTAAATTCTCTACAAAAAAGGTCTCTTGTGTCATACGCTTAAAGTTGATTAAAAAAAAAAAGTTATGGAGGCTGAGACTTAGGGGGAAAAAGTCGAATTTTGAGGATGGGAAAAGAGAAAATTTTTTTCATTTTTTCTTTAATTCTACAAAATTCTATTGTAATTGGAATTGAAAATTAAGGCTTCTGGTATTTACGTTCTTTAGGTTTATAATCCTTCAAATTAATAATATTAGTCTGATAGTTTCGCCGAAAAAGTACAAAGATCTCGAAATTTACTATAACTTGACTTCGAGCTTCAATAACTTTTGAACAGATGGATTTATCAAAAAATGGTTACAAAAACATATCCTGGGCTTATCCGTACAATGAGCTATTGCCGAGGTAAAAAATTCCAAACTAAAAAAATTTTTTTTTTCTATGTTATTTAAATGGGAAATAAAAAATCGCGATGAACTACCTCTAAAACTTGAATTTAAGAGTTGATCTTCTGAAAGCATTTTTATTTTGTCATATACTATTGATTTCGGGTGGTACCAAAAAAAAAATAAAGTTATTTTTCTACACACCCTAATATATATATAATACTAATAGTAATTATAATAATAACCTTTGTACAATATTCTTTAACTGGATGTTTTAATTTATGTTTATGAGATGTCTTAGCAAAAAAAAAGCACATTTGACATTGATGATAACGGGCACATCTTAAACAAGTAAATCTCGGGCCACGTATTGGTGTAATTTTACAAGATGAACATTTAACATTATGAACTACATGTTCGGCTAATTTTAAACGATTGAATGTTGATATCCACGTAAGCAAAGGTGGATCTTGCATCAACCATAATCTTAACTCTGTTTTACTGACACCTAAACAACCCGGTGATTCGACAAAGCAGCTGTCAACATTTGATTGTACTAGATGACTACCATACTCGACACTTTCACCAAGTAATTCAGTTACTTTACAAATACTTGTAAGTAATGTATTTAATGCAGCTTTAGATAAACAGGCGTTGTGATCGGCCAACAACTGGTAAAAGTATTCATATTTTTCATGAAGACTTCCACAGCTGATTAAAGTTAATAATACTTTTACTGAAAATACTGAAGCTTTTCCTTTACTGTAATAAAAATAAATTAAAATGATAAATTACGTGAACAATAAATAAAATATTTCAAATAATTAAAAATCGATATAATTTTTTTCCACTACAATTCCGAAAAAAATGTTCAAGCATTAAAATAGTTTTTATAAATTTAAGATCATTGGCCCAGTTTTTAATCTGTTAAAGATCAAAAATAACGTTTTTACAATAAAAAAATTTGCGATACATTAAAATGCAGTAAAAAGAGCTCGGTGGTTTTATTGGTAAATTTAATAATTCATCAATCATCACACAAAACATTAATTTTCAAAACTGTGAAAATAAAAAATAAATAAAGCTCGTCAGATTATTGATTACAACATTAAATCATCTTGAATGGTGTAATAAATTATCAGATAAAAAGACTTCAAAATCATTTATTAAATTTCACCTCGTTACTTTTTTTACTTTTTTTAGTGTGATAAATAAATGACAGTATGTAATCTACTCATAATCGCAAAATAAATTGTGAAAATAAAATATAATACATTTATTTTAAATAAATTAAAAAATTGAACTACTTACTTGTTGAATGTTGAGAATATACAAGCAACAGCTAACTTTGTGATTTTATTAATATCAAATTCAACGTTAGCTTCTTTACGAGCTGCAAAATATATATCTGCAATGACATCTTCAACTTCTGTTTCATCTAGAATAACTGAATTTTCTGTTATTGATAATTTATGGCGCTCGAATACTCCAATTACTAATTGAAGAGGTACAAACTGCACTAAAATAATTACATAAATTTGAATAAATTAAAATATACAGACTTTTAAATTTATTATCAAAGAAATTAAATATTTACTGTAAAGTTTTCTGTGTAATATTAAAACTTTTGCAGCAGTACGATAAAATGGATAACGAATTCCATTACATTCTTTTATTTCTTTCATTACATCTTCCATTGTTATGTATTTCTTCTATTAGTAAATATATAATCCAATAATTCTGTTGAGACTAAAAAAAAAAAAAAAATTAATTATTAAATTCAGATCAAAAATCAAATTAATAATTAATAAAATTATATAATAAATTTATTATTTACTTTATTTGTAATAGATCTCAAGTATTATATATTTTTAAATGAGCTTATATTGAATTAATTTTTTTTTTTTAATAATTAATAAAAAACTTAATTAATGTAAAAAACTTGTTATATCAAGTATGTAAAAATATCAATAATTTTTTTATCATAAAATAAAGAAATGAATAATTTGTAGTGTTGATTAGAAAATTTTAAACTAATTGTTTGTTTCATAATTCATAAATATTACTATAAATTAAAAATACATTTCTAAAATCTATTAAAATAATGAAATAATTATATATTGCAAAATTGAATAAACATTTAATAAACTATCAAGAGTCGGCGTATGGAGATACATTTTAATTCATTAATATGTTAATCATAATAATAATAATTATTATAATAATAATAATAATAATAATAATAATAATAATAATAATAATAATAATAATAATAATAATAATAATAATAATAATAATAATAATAATAATAATAATAATAATAATAATAATAATAATAATAATAATAATAATAATAAAATAAACTATTCCGGTTGATTCATCACGCAGCTTATAACTTTTAATAATAATAAAATTTATAATTTAAAAATTATTCATAAAATAATACTTACCAATCGTTAACAGTGGTCATTTATTTGACATCTTTAGAAATTAAAAAAATTAATTTAATAAATTAATTTACTTAAATATCATTAATTTAATAATGTTTAGAGTAATGTAAACAACTTATGTGTTATTCCTTACATATATAAATATTTTAATTAATTAAATATATATTTATATTAGTAATAAAGTGCACGTAAAATAAAACAAATAAAAATTTACAATTATTTTAAAATACTTCTTTAAACTTCTGTTTTATTTAAATTAATTATTTATAAAAAATAAAAATAAAGTTTCAAATATTTTAGGTTAGAATAAACAGTCTCACTATAACCGCCAACTGATTCAGTCAACTGAAACAATGACACAACAATGGATCTATGGCTGGTGAATGACCCTTAGGGTCATTTTTATTTACTCGTATAGAAAGGTATTTATGGTAGGTATTATATATATATATATATATATATATATATATATATATATATATATATATATATATATATGAATTTGGGTGTCAGTGTACATATATGAATATATGACAATTTTATGTAATTTTTTTAGGTCTTAAAAATTTTACTAAAATAATCAGACGTCACAAATTTTTTGTGTTTTCATAACAAAGTACATATTAATTCAAAATATGCACAGAATTTTTTTTTATCATTCGTATGCGAATTTGAGTTTTTTTTTCTGTTAGTATTCAATTTATTTGCTTGAAACTAAAAAAGAAATTTCACTTTGCTGCTGCTTTTATCATCTTGTTTAGAAACATAATTCTTTTTAGCTAATAACCTTTGAATTTTCATTGTCATTTTTGTATAAACTGTTAAAAAAATTAAAATTTCAAATAAATATGTACATATATTACCAATTGACTGTTTTGTTAAAATTAATTCATAAAAACTCAACTCAACATTTATTATATTAATATTGATATTTTATGCAGTTCCATTAATAATAATTATATTACCGAAATTATTAAATATTTATTAAATTAATGCTAAACTTTTTAAATATTTCAGATGGATTTGAGTATTTGAGCCTTGACCATTCAATTATTAATGAAAACGATGATGAATTATTTAAACTTTCACGTATTTCAAATAAAATAAAAATTTCTGAAATTTTCGACATATTGCTAATTTATATTAAACCATATTAAATAATCATAATAAAATATAAATTTTAAATTCATAAAACATGAGCATACTTTCGACAAGTGACAATGGATGGATTATTTCCCACTCAGAATATTTAAATAAAATTTATCACAATGTTAATAATAATAATGAATTATTATCATTAGAATTTGATAACAAAGTATTTGAAATTAATTCAAAATTTTTACGTAGTAATCAAATACTAAAAGTAAATCAACAAAAATTGATGAGAAATAAAAAAAAATTTAAAAAGAAAGAAAATTCTGATTCTGTTTCGGTGGAAAAGTTAGAGGAAATAAAATTTATTAAAGAGATGATTGAGAAAATGTTAGCTGATGTTGCGGAAAAAAAAGTATTTAATAATTCAATTGAAATTGATTATAATAAACGAGCTCGTGATGCATCTCACGAATTTTACGATACTGACTATGATATATCTGATAACTTTTATGGATTCAATCAATCAGATAATGCGATTATTACAACTTTACATTCTACCGAATATGTATTTCCAAATAATTGTTATTTTTATTCTCATGATATTAAAGATATTGATAAAAAATTGGAAATGAAAAATCAATTTGATTTTATTCTTATGGATCCACCCTGGTGGAATAAATTTATACGGAGAAATAAAACTAATAGTTATAAAATGATGTTCAATGAAGAAATAAATAAAATACCTGTCAACAAATTATTAAATTTTGATGGTGTCATTGCAATATGGTGTACTAATTCTCAAAATCATTATAATTATATAATTGATGTCATTTTTCCATCATGGGGAATAAAATATCTTGCTAAGTGGTATTGGGTGAAGGTAAATAGATAAATAAATATATTTGATAATATTTTTAATAATAAACTATTGCTTTAAATTTATAGGTGACAAAATCAGGAGAAACGATTTGTGATTTTAGTTATTCATTAGTAAAACAGCCATTTGAATTATTGATTTTCGGTTGTCTAAATGAAAATTTATCAACTAAAATGCCAGATAAAAAAATTATTATAAGCGTACCTAGTGCTATACATTCACATAAACCTCCTATTGTAGGTGAGTTATAGTTTAAATATTTAAATATTTATGACTTATATTATTTTAAAATAATTAAACAATAAATTAATCAACTGTAATTGATAATTTATTAATTTGTAATTGTCTTGCAGATGTATTAAAACTTTATTTACCTTCAAATCCTAATTGCTTGGAAATTTTTGCAAGATATTTATTGCCTGGATGGACAAGTTGGGGATTAGAAGTATTGAAATTTCAACGGTTATCGTTGTATAGTATCAATAAAGTCAATACTTAGAAAATTGAAAACAATTTAAATATTTTATAAAAATTATCCTCGCAACTCATTTCAAATTTTGATTTAATAAGGTAATAGACCTAGTATCCGATCAGGAAACTAGGACCCGATTACTAATGTATTTAGTAGAATTCAGTAAATGTAGATATACAAATACATTGAGTGATCGGGTGCTGATTTCCTGATCGGGTACTAGGTCTCTTACCTTATACTAAGCAAGATAATCGGAGTAATTCATGATTGTGAAAAATCCTGCATACGCATTTAAAAATTGTTTTTTTTTTTTTTTTTTTTTTTTGTGATTGAAATTTAATATGTTTATTGAGAAATCAAGGAATTGTCAATTATTTATGACCCTAAAGTTAGCTCTCAACACTTAAAAAAAAAGTTTAGTTAAAGATATCTCCGAATTGAAGCATTTCGACATTCTGATATTTTGTAATGAATAAAATATTTTTTTCACTCATAAAAAAATTTTTAATTAAAAAAAAAAAATTTTTGGAAGCTCTCACAAAGCAACCCATTATCCGATATTTATTAAATTTGATAATTGAACATATTTTTTCATTAAAAAAAAATGGTTTCAGTCATTTTTTTTATTATTATTTTAATTTTTTCTGGAGCTCATAACTACGCGAAAATTCATTACACAAAAAAAAAAAAAAAAAAAAAAAAAAAAATCATTATTTCTTCATTTTCGAAAAACTTGACGAAGGCATTTTTTCACTTTTTAAAATTTTCATAAATACTTTTAATATCTTCATCTTTTGATTTTTTTTTTAAATTTGATATCAGATATAGTCAAAAAATGATAATAAATTAAAAAAAAAAAAAATTCATGCCTTTATTTTTGAAAAATCTGACGATGGTATTTTTTTAATTTTTAAAATCTTCACTGATTCATTCAACATCTCCATCTTTTGATTTTTAAAAAAATTTTGACATCGGACAACAAATCAAAAATTGATAATTAAAAAAATTAAAAAATCAAAAAATGAAATTATTTAATGAATTAATAGAAATTTTAAAAATTGAAAAAAACCATCGTTAGATTTTTAAAAAATAGAGGCATGAGTTTTTTTTTTTTTTTTTTAATTATCATTTTTTTATTTGTTATCCGATGTCAAAATTTTTCAAAAATCAAAAGATGAAGATATTGAATGAATTAATGAAAATTAAAAAAATACCATCGTCAGATTTTTCGAAAATAAAGACATGAATTTTTTTTTTTTAATTTATTCACATTATTTGACTTCATATCTTATATCGAATTTTTTTAAAAAATCAAGATGAAGATAATAAAAGAATTGATGAAAATTAAAAAAATTGAAATAATGGCATCGTCAGAATTTTCAAAAATGAAGAAATAATAATTTTTTTTTTTTGTATAATGAATTTCCGCGTAATTATGAGCTCCAAAAAAAACTAAAATAATAATAAAAAAAATGACTGAAACCATTTTTTTTTAATGAAAAAATATGTTTAATTATAAAATTTGATAAATATCTAATAATGGGTTGCTTTGTGAGAGCTTCCAAAATTTTTTTTTCAACGCGGCTTGTTAATATCTAAAAGCTGTGAAAAGTTGAGCTTGATCGGTTGGTTGCGTTCGAAAATATTCCAAAAATAAAACTTTCAAAAATGTTTTTTTTTTGTATAACTTTTAATGTGCCCAGTGGATTGATTCCAAAATCTAATCAGTTCTAAAAGTTCATAAGCCGCGTCGAATGCCACCTCAACCATCAAAATCGGTTAATTTGTTTGAGATATCGTTGGATAAAAAATGGTAAAAAACTTTTTTTTTCTAAAACAAAGCATACAAAAGTATTTTGGAGGTCGAAGAGCTCGAAAATGTATTCACAACAATTTTTTCGAGCTCAAGGAGATCGAAAGTAGCGAGAAGTTTTGGGGCTGGCTCGCAGGGTCAACCGATAGACCGATTTTTTTAAATGCTGAGAGCTAACTTCAGGGTCATAAGTATTAATTTTTAAATATAATCACCAATTTCCCGCGCTCTTTTTAAAAGTATTGTGGCGGACTCTTCACTATTAGACATCGCCTTTATTACTTAACTATACCCAATATCTAAAGCTAAATTTACATTTTACCTCATGCAGATACACAAAACGAAATTACTTATCTATAGTATAATTATTTGGTTATAAATATTTATCACTGACGTAAAAAAATAAAATAAATATAATAAGTGATACGTTAGAGTTTTAGTAAATTGTTAATATAAAAATAAAATAATTGTTGTTAATAAAAAAATATCAACAATGCCAGCAATAGTATCAGGACCACCGCAACAAAGTGAGCATATGTGGCAAGCATTGAAAAATCACATCACTAGAGAACGGCAAAGAAAAAAACAAGGTATTTCATATTTATATTATTTATGTTAAACTATTTTTACTTAATTTATTTCTTTTAACATTTATTGATAATTTATTCAAATAGAGCAAGAAGCTGATGCTGAAGAAGAACGATTACGAAAAGAGCGTGAAAGACAACAAAAACAAGATGTTATGACTTTGGGAGAAACCAGAGAACAAATTTGTAATTTGGAAGCTGAGCTTTCACAATTAAAAGATGAAAAACATCAATTATTTTTACAACTAAAAAAAGTTCTCAATGAAGACGACAATAGACGTAGACAATTAACTAAAGAGACCAAGTATTTATTATTATTTTTTTTTTTTGTAATGATAGCAGTAGACACTTAACAATTTTATTATTTTTAAATAAATAAATTCAATATTAATAAAAAAAACATTAACTTAGAAGACTTTTTAT
Organism: Microplitis deprimator; assembly: GCA_964016945.1. Classification (NCBI taxonomy): domain Eukaryota; kingdom Metazoa; phylum Arthropoda; class Insecta; order Hymenoptera; family Braconidae; genus Microplitis; species Microplitis deprimator. The sequence goes on along the minus strand of OZ024711.1, from coordinate 8,814,944 downwards.
TATCTGTAACTGCGTATTTTAAAACAAGTTTTTTTCTAATGCGTATTTTGTGTATAACAACAAAAAGATTGACGAATATGTTATGTTTACAAAAATTATTAATTAAGTAACACTTTATTTAATTAATGTAATTATTGAAGTATTCATAAATTTAACTTATTTAATAATACAAATAATTTTCAGCATATGCTCAGATGTTTTAACTGCCGTGGGTAATTATCAAACAACAGGAGCAAATGTTGTACATCAACAATTATTTTTACCACTGCCGACTCGAAGTCCATTGTACAAAGTTGCCACAGCCGCTACTTCGTCTCATACATTGATGGCTAACGTAAATGTACAAATCTAATTAACAATATTCATAAGAAATTTTAATTTTTTATTGTCAAAATTTTATTTTTTTATTTTTAATGTATTAGGGACCATTGAAAAGAAGTCATAGTCCATCACCACCACCATCAGCATCGTCTTACCACACAGTTTATGGATACAAACCTCCGCCGATGCCAAATTACAATCCTACTCATACACGTAAATTAAATTTAAAGGAAAATTGTTAATATTTTTTTTTTCTTTATTGCTGATATTGAAAAAATTTTATTAAACATTAGGTGATTTAAGGGGAGATGGTTGTGGTTTCTCAGAATCAGATGATGCAGCTCGAAGAACTGGTGACTCACGTGCAGTTCTTTGGAATAGTAAATTAATTTTTTAAAAGCTAAAGTATATTTTAATTAAATTAAATAGTACAGATGACTATTAGAATGAAAAATGAACGATTCTAGAGAACTTATTTTGTGTTAGGGTTGAAAATAAAGTTAAATGCATTTATTAAATTAAAAAACTACAGTACAATAATTTAGTCGTTTCGATTTTTCATTCTACGAAATGTCATTTTTCATATTAATTTTATCAAAAATTACGATTAAAGTCTACCCTAGTAGGTTCATCAAATAAGAAAAAATATTATAAGACTTTGATTATAATTTTTTATGGATTTAATTTGAGTTTTGGTGAAAACTCAAATAAAAAAAAAAAAAAATCTATAAAAATTATTATTTATTTTTATTAGAAAATAATCAGTATCCTCCTTCAACGTTTTATTCAACTCATGGTAGTCAAGGTGTTTACAGTTATTCAGCACCAACGTCACAGTCATCACGAGAAAGTGATCAAGCTAAATCGGTTTATTTGCCAAGTAACCGAGCAACGATAACTCATCAACCAGGTCAGTATTTTTTTAATATGAAAATAAATACAAATTTAATTATACAGTACTTACTGTTTTTTAATCTTCAAATTACATTAAATTTTTTTAAATAGCATACGTCACAAATCTGCATTCAATGGATCATAATAATACCTATCCAGAGGACAAATTTTATTTACGTCCCAGTAATCATGTGACAGTACACGGCGGAGCAATACCAATCCAACAACAACCTCAGGTATATTAATTTAGCAAAACAAAATTTATTCCTTATTATTAATCTAACGTATCTTGTCTAGATTTTTTAATTAACGTAAAAAAAAATTCATGTTTATTATGGATTTCTTCCACATTTATTAATGTAGTATTATATTAATAATTTTTATTATATAGGGTGCAAAAACTGGTAGTATTACATCAGGTTATCCTGTGAGGGCTCCAAAACCTCCTCCAGGACCTTATCCACCGCCAGGAACTTATGTCAGTTCCTCTGCTACTAATAGTTCTGGTAGATTTTTCATTCCAACAGGCAAAGGATTTCACACGACTCCAATCTGAAGCTTATTTACTAAAAAATATCACTGTTTGATTAATTTATGTAATTTTTCTTTACATAATTACTGTATTCCTGTAAAAAAAAAAAAATTATGCAATTATCTAGTAAAAGTATTCACTATCTGGTTAATCATTTTTTTAAAATAATATTGTAGACAATCTTTTTCCGTTAATAAATTTTATGTAACATATTAGTATGATAAAAAATTTTTGTCATTAAAATATAGATTTTATATTTTTTTAATTTTTTATTTAAAAAAAAAATTTATTAATTAAAAATAATTGTATTTTGATAAATAATTTTTATTTTTAAGTTCTCAAATATTTAAAAACTTTCTTTTTACATTGATTTAATTATTTTTATTTTTTACATCATTTTAGTAGTTATTGCAGTGTCCTTCCAGCATACCATTAACAATAAGCATCGTATCCTGAAACACTTGCTTTGGTAACACTGGTTTATGCCGCGTCATGAGCCCTCTACTATGCGCTAGCGGACGCAGGTTCGAATCCATGGCCGGGTCGCATATTCAATGCTATTATTTTCCTATGTATTATTACTTTCTCTACACCTTTAACTTAGCCACAGTCTAGCTCCCTGCTTGTGCTTCAATCACTGGCAGCGGCGTTCCCTAACTGTGGAAATAAATCAGCTTGTGCTTTGCTATGTTCTGTGGTCTTGATCTGTGGCCATTGTAACACGCAGCCATGCTACATTTTTATTAAAACCATATTCATTATCAGTTAAAAGAATATTTTCTGCAACCTAAATTTATTATTATTATACTTTTGGTTTAAAAATTATAATTAAATAAAAGTTTTACATTATACGTTATTATTTAATAAATAATATTTTTAAAATATAAATTTTTAATTCAAATAAAAATATATTCTCAAAGTAATACAGTGAGTTATATTATTTAAAAATTTTAATCTCTTTACGTTAATGCTTAAACTTCTATAAGTTAAGAAATAATTTAAATATAAAAGTTTTATTCAAAAATATAGATAAAGGTCGTACTGTCAACTGGGAAAAGCTTGAAAGTTATGGGAGATAAAAGTTACCAATTGAGAACTTTTAGGAGCAGTACGACTGCAGCGCCGTAAAACATTTCTCATAGTATTCCATATTATTCTACCCTTTGTAAGGGTAACGCAGGATAACAAGCTTCAGCTTGCCTCGGTTCGTCTTATCAACTTTTTCCACCCTAATCAAATTCAATCACGCGAATATAAAATTACTCAAATATTCATTTTATAATTATTTGTGTTGTAATAATTTAAAAATAGTACAAAATTAGACTTATTAATGTAAATATCATTTATGAGTGTATATTGAACTTTCGATATAAATTTAAAAATTTTATTTCTTCAAAATTTTTTTTTTTTTTTTTTGTAACCTACTCGTGAGCCTGAAAGAAGCGATATGACGCGTAGTTAATCAATACCGTAAAATGTACACAGTGTCTTACAATAGTGAATTTATTTAAAAAATATAAACAGTTTAGTTTTGAATTAATAATTTTATTATTTATTTTCTTTTAATTTTTAAGTTGTATTGTGATATATGTTTTATTTTTCACAGTTAATAGCGAAATTTTACTTTTGTTAAATATTTTAATAATTAAAGAATTATATCTTGTATAAAATACTATTCGATAAAAACCAATAAATTTCGGTATGTTTAAAGTTTAAAAAATTATTTTAAAATAATAAATATTTTTGACATTTATAATGATTAATAAAAAGTGAGTGATAGTCGACATGCCAATGTGGCAATCTGATGTGATAATGATTGAATTTTTAAGGTAATTCAGTAGAAATATTTAATTGAAATTTTTTTCTGTAAAAAAAAAAAAAAATACTAAAAATGACATAATTATATAAAATACAAACCATCCAAATAGTACATATATTGTACAGATTGAAATAAACGCATGCGCGTTTTATATAAACTCAAAGTAATCAATGACCACATTGTTACACGTTCACTATGAATATAAATCATATATATATATATGCTAATATGTGTTATACAATATCCATCTACGCTCTTTATTTTTTAATAAAGAAAAAAAAATTTTATAATGTAAATATTTATTTTTGCACTTTAAAAAAAGAAAAAAAAGAATATATCCTTTATTTAAAGACACGATTAGAAAAAAAAATTTTTAATAATTTTTAATGCTTTGAATACTTTTGAATCGCCCTTCTTATGGACATTTAACATTGCAAATCGTTTCGAATCGTTTCTTTTATTCAGGAATAATATAAAATGATAATTTGATTGAAAATAATTAATTTATAAAATTAAAAGAATACATACAATCGTTAATGAGATGTAATTTAAAATCGATCTCCATTGTAATCATAAACTAATCTTATAATTGTGATCTTTTATAGGAATCCATATATGTTTACAAGAGAAATGATATTGAATCACTTATATTTATGAGTATCAGTCACAACTTTTCTTCCTAAACTATAAGGTAAATATATCCCCACAAATGACCATGTATTTTTTTAATAACCAGCATGGCTTGTTATACAAAAAAAATAATATTAAAAGCTTTTACATTTCATTAAAATCACTTTATAAATAATTTATTTCAACGATAAATAATAATTTTTTAATTTATTATTTTATTTTGTGTCACTTTTTTGAAAATTGTATATTACAGTTTTGCATTCATGAAATTTTATCAGTTGCAAGAATAAGAAAAAGAAAAATTTCATAAATTAAAAATTCTTAATAAAGTTCTCTTTAGTAAATTTTAATAAAATGATGATTGGTTTGTAAAAATAATGTGGTCTATAATGGGAACATATTTACCTAAAGCCGACTTTAAATTTTTTAAATTATTAATAATTTAAAAATTTTTGTCACTTCAAAATAATTTTTCGGTGGCTGTACAATTGTTTTGTTATATTTCATTGAAAATTTTTTTTTTTTTTAATATAATTATGAATAATTATTTTAGCTCATTAAGAAGAAATATGGCTGAGTTAAGATCTCTGGACACTACTGATTGTCCAGAGTGTTCAGGGCCTCCGCCGATGTTCCGATTACCGCCCCCACCTCGGCCACCCTTTCTCAAAGAGGGAACATTTTGTTCAGAAGCACCATTGGCCGAACTTGAGGATTGTGGTAATATTCCCGTAAGTATTTAAGTACTTAAGACCCTTATCAACTTATCGTGCTATTTGTACTCGTTAAATTAAAAAAAAATTTATTTGTCATTACATAAACTCATCATTAGTAGGAAAGTTTAAAGACAATGATATTAAACTTAAAATCTATTATATGAAGTTAAATTTTTTTTAATTACTGACTAGTATTTAGTTTTTTTTAATAATTATTGTTATTAAAAATACTCAATAATATATTTTGAGCTCGTTAAACATTGACACAAACTTTTACTCCTAAAAAACAACAGGGGTTCGCACTTTTCTCTCTATTACACTCAAGTCCACGAACGGTACTATCTTTTTTGCACTTGTACAGTAAATGGAAACTTTGGCCGAGTTTTTCTTTTAAACAAACAAATGTTATGAAACAATTGAAGCGCACTTCGCTAGATTAGACAGTAATGCATCAAAGTGGGGTCTGTGTTTTGTATTGAGAGATTTTGTTTCCGAAAAAAACCCAGCCGAAAATATCTAATTGCCCCTGTTAACACCAAAGCGTATCGGTTCGAATTATTTTTTTTCAGGTTTAATAATAATAATTCCATGTATCTTCAATTACTTGCTAATAAAATAAATATTAAAAATTTATTTTTACAGCTCATTGATGTATCATACCACAACATTCCTTCTCTTCAAAATACAGCATTGATAGTAACATGTGCCATTGTTTTACTTCTAACAACAACTACTGTTTTCGTCGTATTCTGGAAGTAAGAATACTTTTTTATGTTTCTATAAAATATTTTTCGTGTACACAGTAAAAAAAAAATTTAATAAAATTCGGTCTACAGTAATTTTCTAAAAGACCTTTAAAAATAATTAACATTAAATTTAATTTAAAATAAAAATAATTATTAATAAAAGTAACACTTAAAACACAAAAGTGTAATGTAGACCGAAGGTAAAATTTTTTTTTTATCTGACAATAATTTATCTACTAAATTAGTTGTGTGTTAATCGTCATTTACTTTGCTTTTGAATGCTAAACTGCTGTAATATATTTAAACTCAAAAGTTTTTTTTTATATTTTACTGTCACATATTTTGCACTAATTATCTATGTGAATATACATAAAACTTCTGACTACTAATGGCGATTTAAAGGTGAGTATTATACAATAACTGCTAGTGTTCATTTCTCATACATAGGTAAAAAAGTATATTATGTGACAAGGGATAAAACAAAACGATTTCAGACCAGGGTGAAGTTGGCTGCCCGAGCCGTAAGCGAGGGCTGACATCACCTGCAGTCTGAAATCGTGTTTCATCCTGAGTTACACACTATAATTATCATGATTACCTACATTGGAACTTGAAGTTTCATTGTCAGTAACCAGTCAAAAACAAGTTAATTTAAGACCAATGATGTGATCAACTATTAGCGTAAGCATAAATTGGCATTTGCAATTTATTATATCAAGCAGAAACTATAAATACTATTTATTATTCATACTAATTTTTATAAAACTTAATCACAGTCAAAACTGTCATTTACGTATATAAAAATAATGGTCGGAAATGACTATTAAAGAAATGACAAGTATCATCAGAGTTTAAATTGCGAAAGCCTTCAGTCAGCGAGCAGAAACATTATTTGTTTCTTCCCAAGGGACGAAACAAACGTGTTTCTGCTCGCTAACTGAAAGAATGAATTCACAATTCACGCTTTTGCTATAGTATATTACATACCTCGGCCAGTAAAATAAGAAAAGTCTTAGATCACATACAATTGCTAAGGCTTTATTTTTTTTACTTGCCAAAGTGTGTTTAGTATTTTTCTGCTCAACGGAGCCGGAAAGTGGCCACAATCGCGACATTGGACTAGAATTAGCTTATTTTGACTGTCTGTAGAGACACTGAAACTTTAAGTTTCGATGCTGGTATCGTGAAAAAATACATCTTTTTACAGCTTAACTTTTTGTTCTCAATAGATACTTACTTTTTGTCTTGCGATTTGCTTTTTGATTAAAGCTTGATTATAATAAATCTCACAGTTAGTTGTAGATGCAATCATTATTTCTTGTGAAAGTTATCTACTTCTACATCCTTCTTGTAATTTATCATTTTATTTAAAAAATAAAATCAAACAGTCTCTAAGTAAATACCACTTTCCTATTTTTAATGAAAAAGTTGAAACTATCTTATCTTTCTGTAATGATATAACTTTTTAATTGAAAGTTACATTTTCTACAATAAAATATCTGTCTGTTGTATTTATTCACCTAAACTTCAAGTATTTTCTCTTTAGTAATATATAAAAAAAAAAAAAAAAAAAAAAGTACTAAAATTTTGTCTGATTCTTTTCTTAAAATTTTTTTTGGATTAAATATCAAAATTAATAAATTTTTCAGTTACATGACATTCAAATTATCACTAGATCGTTATAAGCCTCACGATCTTCAGCATGAACCGTTTCTTTTAAATGACTTGAAAGAATCCACTCGTTTAAGGTAAGATTAATATATAATATATCATTATATTTAATATTTATTTTATAAGCAATGCTTTTGTCTTTTTACACTTACTGTCTTGTATGCAAAATTATTATTATGTAATAACTATATAAATTTATAGTCATTTTTTTCAATTAATTTAAAAAATAGTCGTCTAAGAAGGAAAATCTGAACAAGATTTTTTTTTAACTTATAAACAAGTTTATCATATTAAATAATCTTAGGTCAGATATCTTTTAAAAAATTCTAAAAATAAAAAAAAAATTTTTTTAATACCTATAATTTAATTTCAGTTACGTAGTTTTAGTCTTCATATTATATTTTCCGCTTCATAAATTTAAAATTATAGGATAACGTCCATGATTTATTTAATTTAACAAATTGACTTTTGTAAAAATCAGAAAAACTTTGCGGAGAAAAATAAATATAAAGTATATTGATATATTTATAAACAATTATGCCGACACAAATTACGTAATTACAAAGGCAAAAAAAAAGTAACTTACATATCTATACATATTTTTATATATCAGAATGACAGTCTCATTTTTAAAAAATATCAGTCTTACTTCAAAACATCTTAAATGTAATCTAAATAAATAATTTCAAAAAATTTGATTGCAATTAAATAGTTCGTTAAGAGTCACTGAGCTTTCTAAATTTCGGAAATTAAAAATAAAAATTCATATTTTTTAGTTTAAACTTTTCCAATCTTTAAAGTTAAAATATCTTGTGTCGATCTTTCCTATCTTCAATAACTCAAAAACAATTAATATTCTTAAAATAAATACATATTTTATATATCGTAGGTTTTTGGCACGTCCATGTTTTAACATTTTTGGACTGTCGCGCGTATGGCAATGCCTACCGACTTGCTGTCAATTGTCAGCAGAAGGACCAGCAGCCAGTCTCATTCACGCACCACTTAAAGAAACCAGCGATTCAAGAAGAACGTTTGTCAATCAACAGCCTCACCCTCATCAGTATCGTCATTATGCAGTTCAACATACCGATACTTCAGCAATACGCACAGGACACTTGCACTCTGACTTAACCGCTAATCATGAACGATTTCATTATAATTGCCGATCGGTTAATAACAATCCACATATTAATAATGCAAGAGAAAATAATTCACAAATAAAATCACCTGGTATACAATCAGCTAACAGCGAACACGTAATGATGCTTTTAAGCGTTGCAGCACAATTAACAAATAAAAAACCACGATTTCTGTAAAAAAAAAAAAATTATTATTAAAAAATATCATACAAGGTAAAGTCACTGATTTATCTAATTCAATATACATAAATTAATTATATTAATAAATTAAATTATACAGACAAAATAATTTATTAAAGATATTTTTTATTCTACGAATAAATTTAGAAATATTTTTTAAGCAATTAAATTTTTAATCTAATAATATAATGTGGGTCAAGAATTTAAACAAGACAATTTCAGACGAGCATGACATTGATTGTCGGAGCTAAAGGTGAGAGTTGCCATCACGTAAAGTTTTAAAGTGTGTTTTATCTGGATTAGAACTCAGAGTTTAAATTTCTGGAGCCAGTTTAAATGATAAAATTTAAGAGCAATAGCGTATAAATAAATTCAACTCTCAACTTGATTCGTCGCAATGATTTTTCTGAGGTATAATAAACAAATGCGATTCGGACACTGTTAAAATGAAGTAGAAAATTAATTTTTCTCGCCTCCGGGCGGAAAGCGTCAAATTTCGTCCCGCTGTGCAAAACGAAGTTGCCACTTTCCGCCTCCGTCGACGAGAAAAATAGTATACACTCCTCGGGAAGTAAAAAAGAAAGCCTCAGATCACATGTTTGTTGACCTCGGCTTCGCCTCGGCCAACAATTACATGTGATCTGAGACATTTCTTACTTTGCTTCCCCAGGTGTGTAATATACTATATTGGGGAGAAACTATGCGTTTTATGTTCTAGGGAAGAAACTAGCGATTTTTAATTCGCAGTTTGAATGCAGTGATGTGAAAAAATTAATTTTTGTTTAAATATAAAAAATAAAAGCCTAATACAATGAGTTTCTAATAGCAGCTATTTTAAAACTAAAAATAGTTGATTCACAAATTTAAATAAAAATCAATGTCTTTACCTCATAAATAGTTTATTAAAACAACTATTTACACCACATACTTATTAATTAAAATAATACTGAGCTTGGCTCATTTTATACATATTGCAATACTCATCGTAAATTGTCGCAAAAAGTGCTTATTATCAAATAAAAATTATCTTTTTTTTTTCTATTTGGCAATCAGTTATAAATGTAAATATACTATTGCCTATTTGAAGATTTTATGATTCACTTTAAGATGTCAAAAAAACTAATGGAATAATTAAAGTATAATTTCTATTAATTATTACTAAGTATGAAATATAATTTTCAAATTACATTTATGGAAAAAAAAAAAAAAAAAAAAGAAAAAAAAATTAAAATAAAATTACTCAATAATTACAGAAATGTATCACTAAATTAAATATATTTATTCTAGTCATTTAAAACTTTTATTTAGTTGTAATTTTTTCATTCGAAATTTTATAAAATTCTAACTTAAAAAAAAATAAATAGGCTATAATGCCGATGTAATTAATATATTGTTTTTCATTATTTATATATATATATATATATATATATATATATATATATATATATATATTTAAATAAACTCTTCAAACATATACGTATTATTATGGAAGATGAAATTTCTTATATTATATATAAATTTATATTATTATACGTAAGTATTTATATTTTGACTTATAGTGCAGTCATATGACATATGGCGCAAACACCGCTAATACTTTTTATATTTTTTAAAAATTATTATTTTTTTTCTTTTCTCGAAATAAAACGAAAACAAAACATGTATGTATACATTATATGAAAGTTTTTGAACAATAAAAAATAACGTGATTATTAAATATTTAATTTTATCATTCTTTCTTATTTAATATTTTTGTAATAAATACTCACATCAATTTTTACAAGCTTACATCACACTTAAAAATTAATGAAGTACCAAGTACTTCATTAATTCGAAATTATAAGTACTGCCCCGAAGTTTACAAAAAAATAATTAACAGCAAAATGCATTAGTCAGTTACAAATATTTTTGATATCTATAGATAAATATATTTTGTAGACGCATTACAACTGTTCAAAAGTTTCACTCGTATTACACGTGTACCCCCTCCTTGGTTTAAAAAAATACTCTATTAGTACACGCATTTCTATTTAACTCAGAATTCTTTACATGATTTTGTGGTATCAAAAACTTAAATCAGTGAGGTATTAATCAGTACAGGTAAGGGCGTGTTCGTTCTCGTTCAGTATTAACGGAAAAATTAGATTTATTAAAAAATTTAGTTAATAATAAAAATTTAAAAAAATGTTAAGTGTTAATAAATGTATTTTATTTAAATTATTTTTATTATATACTTATAGTAAGTTGATTTTTTTATTAATTATAATTGAATTAACGGCAAAAAAAATGATATACTTATTTATTTTTATGTTATAGTTTGTTTGTCCTCTCAAGAAGAAAGAGATTATAAATGTGAGATTCCTAATGTCATAAGAGGAGCTTGGTTTTCATGGGAAGGTAAAAAAGTAAACACAGAAATAAATGCTGAATATATGACAGATCGTGGAAAATGTATTCTTATGAAGGAACACGAAAGATTGAATTATACATTAATATTTAAAAAAAATACGTGTTATCGTTGTGTTAAACTTATTGTAAGAACAATTAATGTTTTAGAAAAAACAGAGTGTAAGTAATTTAATTTTATAATTATTTTTAATAGATTTTATAGAAATCTATCTATTGTATTTATCCCCATGATGAAATTTTCAAAAAATTTTGCCATAGTCTATTATAATTCGTTGAGTAGGTTCCAAAAATACTATTGATTCAAAACATATATATGTAATATAACGCGTCTTGTTGACACGATAGTACCTTTAATTCTTAACGGGCCTTAATGAAACTGGGCATACTTATTCTATAAATGATTATCTCGATTTTCGAAGCTGAGCGAAATCGGTCAACTAGTTTAGAAATAGTGGCGGTTTAAAATTTTCAACTTAACGAAAAACGCTACTTTCACCGTTTTTTTAACTTCCCGCTAAGAAAATTGCAAATTTTCAAAAATTCGGGAAGTTATTGGTTTCACCCCGATTTGTGAAAATCGAAATTCCAATAGATGTCGACGTTTTGAGGTTCTAGGAAGCTATTCTGACTAAATTCAAGATGATGTCCGAGTGTATGTATGTACGTACGTACGTACGTACGTACGTATATAAATATCTATAACTTTTGAACGGATGAACCGATTTTGATCGTCAAGGTGTCATTCGACGTGGTTTGTCAATATCTCGAAGCTGAAAAAAAATGAGCTTGATCGGTAGGGCTCGTTCGGAGATATTCCAAAAATAAACTTTTTTCAAAAATGTTTTTTTCGGATAACTTTTTACGGGCTCGATGGATTGATTCCAAAATCAACTGGGCTCTGAAGCTTCATAAACCGCGTCGAATTCCACCTCAACTATCAAAATCGGTTAATTCTTTCAAGAGATACCGTTGTCGAAAGAATTAAAAAAAAAAATTTTTTTTAGTATTTTTGAAATTTCTCAAAAACGATTCGATAAATAAATTTCAAAGTCTGATCAGTTGTAGAACTCAATAAAACGCGTCGATTGCCACCTTAACCATCTCAATCGCTTTATTAGTTCGAGAGATATCGTTTGAGAAAAAATGGTAAAAAACGTTTTTTTCGAAAACAAAGGCATACAAAAGTATTTTCGAGCTCGAAAATGTATCCACAACAATTTTTCGAGCTCAAGGAGCTCGAAAATGGCGGGAAGTTTTGAGGCTGGCCCGCAGGGTCAACTGACAGACCGATTTTTTAATAACTTTTTAACTGAAACATGTAGTCCTATTGGGGGAAAAGAACGTCATAGCTAGCTAATAAAATAAGCTATATTTTCCTTTTTTTATGTTTCGCTTTTCCATAATTTTTCCGATTTTAATAAAGGTTAAAAGTTACATGATTGATTTTTGTGTTAAGGTAAAAATGTCATTATTATATCTTTGATAGTTTTTGACAAATGATTATGAAATTTTGTATACTTACTCTTCAGGCAATTATCTTAATCGAGTTCAAAAATTAAAAAAGTCTGTCAAGTATTTGGGAAATGGTGGCAATTTGAAAATTTCAAATTGATGGAAATTGTTGCTTGAATAATTTTTTATCGGAAACTTCTATCTGTACTACGTATAAAAAAAAAGTCAAAATTCTGAGAAAATAAGCTATACTTTTTTTTTCACTTTGTGATTTAGAATAATTTTTCGAATTCCAGTAAAGGTTTAAAGTTACATAATTGATTTCTGTGTTATGGTTAAAATTCCATTATTCTATCGTTCGCAGTTTTCGACCTCGAAATTCATCAAAAATGTCAAGAAAAAATTAATTTTTAATTCTATTTTATTTTAAAACTTCAAAATAAAGAAGTAATGAGAAATCAACTTATATTTCGGATGCCGAATGACCTATTTTTATTCTCATTAATTTACTTAAATATATATATTTTTATTAAAGTGAATTGTGTAAATTTACCTGAAGGAGTAAAGCCAACGATTAATGATGTATGCCGAGGATTGAAAAATGATCAACAACTTATAACATTATTTTCAAAAAATCAAAAACCTGTTAACTGCAGATCATCTCTCGAGGGTGTATGGAAATTTGCCTATCAGGTAATTTTTAAAATTAAATAAAAAAATAAAAAATTATGTTCAAATAAAGTAAAAAAAAAAATTTTTTAAATTCACGGTTATTTTTAGAATCGATTTAGATTTACTGGAGAGTGTTATCATGAAGATGCTCAAATAAGATCATGTCAAACAGCGGGTACTCAGTTTTTGATAACAAATCAAAAATTTAATATAACTTATAAAAAATGTGAAAATATGAATGGAACATTTGATGGAGGTAAAGTCATATTTATTTACCATTTTAAATATTTTATTATTATTTTATATTAAATGGATTTAATTATTTAGTGGTTGAATATAGTTGTTTGGGCAATTGGTTCGTTGGAAAAGATCATTTCTTTGCAGTTGTAAATACAAAGGAATCAAGAGACGATGAAAAATATCGATGCTTTTTAAGAAATCGTGATGACGATTTGTATATTGGAGCATCTATCACCGCTGAATGTAATACATTGAATTCGGTTGAAAAAAGTCCTGAACGACTGCGAATTATTCCAATTAAATCAGAAATTATCGAGCCTAGATGTCAGTTACCGCAAAATATGTCGGGAGAGTGGATAAATATGGCTAATAATGAAGCTAACGTTGTAATTAATGAGACTCATATTATTGAAACATGGAATCCTGATGAAGGACGTGAACGAAAAACAATATATACCTGTCAGCAACAACGTGATCATCGATTCATGATGGCTCGTTTAGCTGTCGATGGATGGTAATTTTTTACTATAATATTTACACACTTAAACCATTTTGTAACAAGTATTGAACAACAAGTAGATTAAAATTTATAATTTCTCCCTGATTGTTTTGATGGACATAATAATTCTAAATATTTAAATGTATTACAGTCAAACAGATTACATTTGTTTTGAATTTATACCACGACATCACAACATCATAAGATTTAGAAAAAGTGTTGCTGTTGTTCAAAATGATTTTTCAACAGTTTGTTCATGGGTAAAATTTCAAAATTCTATCAAATGGAAGTACGATATGTTGATAGGTATGTCTTAATTATGAAGAATCATTTTTTTGTCTTATAATAACTATTAGCAATCCGATATGACGAAGTAACTGTCAAAGTATTTGCTACTAAATTTATTAAATAATTTTTAAATTTAATTATTTATCAAATTGTTGCAACTTTTCTAATCCCAATGGTTTTTTTAAATTTTTTATTTTCTTATTTTTGATTATTATTAAAATTAAATGAAACAAGTATCCTCTCCTATTATAAATTTTATAATAGTTTTGATCATAACAGAATATTTAAAAAAAAAAAAAAAAGAAAAACAAAAAACGAGCCTGAAAAGTTGCAACACAATGTGAGAAATATGAATGTCAGAAAATTTTTCTTGTACTCTTAATAATGTAGACTAAATGATTCATAATTTTTAAATTAAACTTAGAAAAAAATCCTGTTCCCGTAAGATGTCCAGTCGCAGGAAAATTTCAATTTACACAGAGAGGAGATATTCTATTTGAAACAAAAATTTTAGGAGGCGTTACATTGGCACCGCGACCTTTAACTTATTGCAAGCAAAATATATCTGATTTTTCGGTTTGTGATTACGATCAAAAAGAAATAAAAATTGATGAAAATTATTGTTTGTCAGTAGATTATCGAGGACGTCCATTGGATATTGATAGTAAGATTTTAATCATTATTTTCATATCGATATTAATATTAACAACAATATTTAATTTACGATAATTATTATTAAAGGTGATCCTGATTATAAAATGAAATGCATCGGTTATTATTTTGAAAATCTTCAATCGTATTTAATAACGTACGATGAACTAGATCCATTTAGTAATTATCGTTGTTGGGTGTACCAAAGAGCTGAGCTTAATAGAGTTTTGATGTCACAAGCTGTTGGACCTTATTGTCATATTAATCAGACGGCGAGAAGTTATAATTGGACTGAAGGAGCTGCTGTTGCTATTGATATGATTGTAAATTTATATACTTATTCATTTATTGTAGTCGATTATTCATGAATTTATAATTATATTAATATACTTTCTTTTAATTATAGGAATATGAACGTGAACGTGATGAATGCCCCTTGTTTTTCGATAACGGCAAAAATCCTTGGAAAACAAGTGAAAGTCACATATTTGTTTTTACATTTAATCAAAATTCTGCAGGTGCGAGTACGAGTATTTTTTCACTATTAATTTTAACTTTATTTTTAATATTTTCAATTGTATGTTAGATCACTATTTTGTATTTAATAATAATTGTTATAATCTATCAAGTATTTCAGTATTTTTATGGAAATTATTAAAATAAAATTATTTTTAAAGTAGACACACCGATGATTTTGTTATTATAATTTAAAATAAATGATACGATAAAAATACTTACTTAATTATAAAAACACTTTCTTAAAAACGTAATCTTTGTTTTAAAATTTACTGCAATTTTCTATTTCTTTTCTTACTGGCTGTTTACTTACACATAATTCATTGGAATCGTTCTGTTACTTTTCCCTCTCACAAATAAATAATATTTTTTTTATTAAATCGGAAAAATAGGAATTTACTCTAGCAACATGGAATAAAATATATTAATTATCAACTTATATTAACCATTGACACACTTGCACATGCGTGGTTATTAAAATTAACTGCCGGAAGATGAAGTTACTTCCCTACAACTGACCTATTTTTTTACTACGAAACTCTTCCTTTTAAAATTTCCAACCCTGTCTGAGATTTATTTATCCAAATTAAAATTCAAAAAATCATCATACAACTTAATTATTTCGATCACTTCCAAATGTTTCTTAAATTTCTTCCTAAAGTTTTCTAATTAATTGTTTTTAAAAAATTATTATTCTAATATTAACTAATAATTTGATACATAGATTAGCAAGATCAAGTATTTATTCAAAAATTATAATTAATTTAGAAAATTTATTTTTTTAATTAAACAGCTCCTTTATTGACTGTTAATTAGTAAACAATTTTACGCGCGTATTCATATATATTTACATACATATATACAATAGTTTGTCCCTCGTCATATATTTCTACGCAATTTCCGGTCAATTAAATATTCGGAAAAGTAGCATACTTCCGTCGTATGTTTCTTCCCTACTCTACAGTCGAGCACAAGAAGACGAACAATATTCGCTTCATTGCTCAATCAGAAATAAAATACATAGTCTTCCGATGCCATTGATTGCCACTTGTTATTTATAAAGTTTTCAAATTGTTACCAGTTCTTGAAATCATATATTTTTACAAAAAATAAATAATTATCAAAAATTTTTATATACTAAATAAACGTTAATTTTATAATTACTCAAGGTAAGCATAATAATAATTTTTCATAAAATAGAAATTTATATTGTTTTTAACGAATTAAAAAAATTTTTGTTTGATGTGTAAAAATAACAATTAAAATATTAAATATACATTTATGAATCCGCCCTTAAATTATCTTAAAACATTCCAAAGCGATTCTTCATTTTTCATTTTTTGCATATTTTCTTCTATTTTATGAATCGAGAATTCTTTTCGAGTCAAGCTGGTGGTTTTCTTTTTTGGCTGAAATTTCTTTAATAATTAATTCAATTGGGTATTTGCATGATTTTGATATGCATTAACTTTTGATATTTTTACATTCTATATAATTTTTTTTAATTTTTGAAAAAAAAAAATTTTCGATTCTGTTCATAAAAATTTAAATAATTTAATAAATAAGAAAAAGCCGATATTAAAATGAATAAGTAGCTCCATCTCATGTATGTGACGTCACGATGCTTATTACATTAGAAATTTTAAGCGCCAATCTCTCTTGTAAGCACGTAGCAAATGTAAACAGTTGTTGTGTTGAGTTGTGCTTGATTAAAAAAACATCTGGTAGTGTTGTTTATAATAAAATAAAATTATTTATTTATTCGAAATGTCGTTAAAAAAAGTTTTGTTGGTGTATAGTTCCAACGTGTAGAAATACTGGTAAATCCACACCAGGAAAAATTTGCGACCATGAATGCATCAACTCGTGGTAAATTATCAGACCGTGCTTCACTAAAACCAGGATCCACTTTTCATCGAGGCATTTTTATAGATTTGTTGATAATCACTAACTAAACTGTCAAACTGATGTTTCTCAAAAGTCTTAGTATATCAACATTGACAGGTTCATAACCTCCAAACACATTCACTTTAGATTTAGAAAAACATTTCACAAAAATTAATTTCAATTTTAATTATTTTCAGTAAAATCTGGCATTAAGAATATGATGTATAAAACTTAAAATTAAAAAAAAACTTAACTTTAATTTTTTTAGCACTATAAAATATTATACATGACTTATTGTTCATTCAAATATACGCGCTACAAACAGCGCAATGACGTCACACCAATCACATCACGTTTTACATCACGTGACTTTTATTTAATTTAGGGCCACTTTTGTTTATTAAATTATTTAAATTTTTACGAACAAAATCGAAAATTTTTTTTTTCAAAAATTTTAAAAAATTATATAGAATGTAAAGATATCAAAAGTTTATGAATATCAAAGTCATACAAATACCCAATTTGATATAGTTCATTTTTTTTTTTACATTGTATTTAATATTTCTGGTATATCTAACAAAAAATAAAATAAAAATAATGAACGTTTGTCATTACAAATAATCAAATACACGTAATATAAGGTTCAATTATTGAATTATATTTTAATGAATAAATTAATGTATTAGTTATGTAATGTAATGTATTAGTTATGTACTGTAATGTATTAGTTATGCCAAATAACGAAAAATATTGTAATTAAATTATAATTGAATGATTGAAAAATTTTAACTTTTGTTAGATTATCATTTCATTGTAATATCAGTAAATTTAATGCTTACAAATATTTACAACTACAGAATAAAATAATCTATGTAATAATTTTGTATTGTAAAATAAGCTGTCAGTTTATGTATATATGAAAATTTTATGTCGGTCCTAATACAAATTAAGTATTCATATAATCTCTTTAAAAATGACATTAAAGAAAATTTCCTGATTATTAAGTCGTATATTATTGAAATGAGTCATACATATTTCTATAAACTTAAAATTATTTTTTTCTATACTTAATAATTTTTAAATAAATTGTGATATCCTCTACATGATGATAAATATATATAATGAAATTTTTATGTGATAGAAAAAAAGTTGCACAACAGTTCTTACTAAAACAAACTGTGTATGAAAAGCACGCAGTTGTGAGTCGTGATTTTTGTAGTAGATTATACAAGTGTTTACTAATTACACGGTCTTGATAAAAGGAAAATGTATTGTATGTGCATAGCAAAGTTTCTTGATTTTGTTTGAAAAAAATAATTTTATTCAGCAAAAAAACAGATACATTGCATTAACAAGTATAAAATCATCTTAAAAATATTTTAACTTATTAATAATATTATCAGTAAGCTTGCTACCAGTGGTAGGTCTCACTATACTTAATTACCGCACTTATTTAAGAGTGCTATTTCATTTATTAATTGAACTTAGATATTAGGTATGCCAAGAAAATTAGCAAAACTTATTGTAATGATAATAGATGTAAAAAAATTACTGCTAAAAAAAAACATCTAACTAAAAAAAATATAATTGAATAACTAAATATATATACACTATATACAAGGCACTGGGCCTGTCACTTGGTGACACTCCTAATTGAATTGTACTGGTTGATGCAGTTAGCAAAGTTTCTTGACTGTCCAATATGCTACAAAGTTTATTAATTCTATTTAAAATTATTGTACTCTCAAGCTAAATAAAACTAACGAAGAAACTTGATAATTTGAAAATTGACTTATCCTTTGTTTATTTTGGTTCGCAAGTTTAAAAATCATAGAATATCTTTTATAAAAAAAATTATTTACCTTATTCATAAAAATCCGCTGAATTTGGTAAAAGGAGATTCAATCATTTTTTGAAACTTGATTTATAAAAGACTGTCATTTTTAAATCTGATTGATATTTTGTTCATTCTGGTCCGGAGAGCTTCAAATTCGCAGAGTAAAATACCTGCAATTGAACGGTTTTACCAACTTTTGATAGTTCGGACTCTGCTTCTTTTTTTTTTTTTTTTTTTTTTTTGTAGTGTAGTTTACTTTGGCGCTAACAGTAAATTCTTACTTAATCATTGAAAGATCATACCTCGTGTGCACGTTTCTATTAAAAAGTAAAATTCACTTCAAAACTTGAGAGAATTTAGTTTTTTTTTTAAATTACCTAACCCTTGATTCAAAATGGCAGCATCTTCGGGCATGGACTGTGGTGATTTTTTAGAATTTCAGGTATTTTTCTAAATAAAAATAAAAAAGCTGAACATCAATATTAATTTTTAACAATACAATACATTATTATTATTCTTATTTCAAGTAATTAAAATATATTACTCATTATAAATTTTTGAAAATATTTAAACTAAACATAACCCTCACCGGGGACGAAACTCCAAAAAAAAAATTTCAATACGTATTTAAATAATTTTATAAAACATTTTAAATAAATTGTCTTATTCAAAATAATATATTAAAAATTATTCATTAGTTACAAATAGCCTTAAATTTATTTTTAATGTTTAATACTGTGTAATATTTGTTTTAATTTTTACCGGATTCAGTTTACAAGTAATTTGATTTGTAAAATTAAAATTATAAAAAAAAAATGATTAAATATTTAATTTATATTTAACATTAAAAATGGTATTAATAAGCTACTTAATAAATAATTTTTTATTTCAGGATTCCTTACAAAAAATGCGACAATTAGATGATAAAATAATTTACTTATTAAATACAACTATTCCGACAGAATCATTTAGAGGGCAAGTAGATGCAACAGCTACATGTAAGGATTTATTTCAACGAATTCAATCAGGTCATTCACAACGTGAAATAGCAATTAAAAAGTGTATGGATGCATCACGTGAAAAAGTCAAAGAATTCAAAGATGCCAAGGATAAAAATCCAGATGATATGTCAGTGCTTAAACAATTAAGAAAAGAACAAACTACTTTAAGATTACTTGAATCTGAACTAGGTGTTGAAGAAATTGTCAAAAACCGCACCAATCAAATTTATCTTACAAAATGTCGTGGCTTTTATAAACCAAATACCTCAGACTCTTGAAAATAATTTATAATGAAATCACATTTTTTTTTTTTATTGCATAGTTATGTGAAGAAAATAATACGAATTTTTATTAAATTATTAGTTAAAATGTGATTGTAAATTTGGTGAAAATTTATTATCATTTTCTTCCTTTTCTTATGTGATATAATGTTGCAAATAATTTTATCAAATTTTAATCAGCATTTTATTAATAAGAGATGAATAGTTAATAAATTATGTACATCTTTGTAAAACTTTTTATTATATTTTTCTTTTTTACATAAAGTTTGCATTGTACATAGATAAAATTATTACAAAAAAAAAGCAGAAATTAACAATTTTTATAGCTTATATTGAATAAAAATGGTTGTTATTACTGATCGATAAAATTATTAACATTGATCTGTTAACTATAATACATTAATTCTTGAAATATGATAATTATTTTTTATCAGTTTGCTGTTTCAAGCTATTTTTATATTCAGCAGTTATTTGACGACGTATTTCATTGTGTTCTGTTTTCATTTCTTCCATTTTTTCATTTTTTCTCATTTTACCCATGGTTACTATTACTATACAACCCGCTATTGTGAATAACATCATCCAATTGGCAATACGGATTCGACATTTACTCATAGCAGTTTGCATAACATCAGCTCTATAATTAATAAAATTATAACAATTGATTATATAAAACAAATTTAAAATTAAAATTTATCAATCATTCTGGGTTGCAGTTTTTTTTAAATATGTATTTTTTTAGTTTTAAAAATAAAAATATTTTAAAATATTTTGATTTCAATAAAATAGTGTTTTTTTCAGCTGTATAAATTTTGGGTTTTGAATTAGAATGATCGCGTAAAATAATTTATTCTTATCACTTACGGAACACGATCAGGCACATCCTTAATGCTAGAATATTTTTTTGAATATACTAAAATTCTTTTTTGAAAATTGGTAGGTGTGTGATAATCTGTACCTAAATTTAAAAAAAAAGGAATTACGTAAGTTTGCTATGAATTAAATTGAAAAGACGTTTAAAAAATTGACAATCAACGATCTCAATAAACTTTTTATGCTTAATAGATCTTCAATTATTCTTCACTCATGAAATAGTAAAAATAAAAAAGTATATTTAATTACTATATTTAGGTTGGCTAGGTGGTCCCTGAGTACTTGATCCCGATTCTGACGTTTTAGTATCTCGTAAAATGGAGTTGGTCTTGAAACCTCTTATATTTCCTATAAAAAAACGCAGACGAATCATTGAACCAGACATTTTTCTGAAAATATAAATTGCAAAATTAGTAAACAAATCTCAATAATAATTTATGAATTAATAAAATCTCATATTTTTATTTGTTAGTAATATTCCTAATTAAAATTAATAAAATTTACCATTATTATTAATTTATTTATCGTAAAAAATTTACAAATCAAGAAGTTATGTTTATATTTATCTTTATGACATTCATAAATCATTCAGATTATATCTACGTACCAAAAAAACTTCAGGAATAATGGAATTAAATATGAATGCGAATGCAGCAAATATCAGACAAATTTAAAATTATTAATAAATAAAGTAAACAATTGACAAAATAAAATTTTTAAAAAATGCGCATTTAAAAAATTTCAAAATTAATAAGTGCATTTTTTTATAAATATTATTTCTTTAATTATTTATAATTTTAAATTGTCGGAGTTGTTTATAATTTTTTTTAATTTTAACAAACTTTTACGATATCTAATTCGTTATTGGAATTTAAAAAATTTTTATTGTTATTAGAATAATGAAAATAAATAATTTCAAATATACTTTAATAATAATTACACATACATGAGTACAAATACAATTAGTTTTATATCACGATCTTTTTAATTGACAATGAACGTAAAAACTTGTTCTCTCGATTTTTCGATCTTCTCTCACGTACCACGCAAAATACTATTCAGCTGTGCACGTACACAAACAACAGTAACGTATGACATTTTTTTTTACCCTACACAAATAATAATAAATAATAATTTGTTGTTTATTTGATAGAACAATATTTATTTTTAAAAAATTTTAATTTAAATAAAATAAAGTACTCAATTGCTAACTCCCCAACTTCATTTCAGCTTCCTTATATATTTAATTAATAAATTAATTTAAAATCAGATAATTATTCATTTATCGATTTGGATTTATTGTTGAAACCAGTTATTTTAAATCCGTTTAATTATTATTTTAAATTGTATCGAATATAATTTATTTATTATTATTTTTGAATATTTTATCAATATAAATATTAGTACAAATTTTTTAGTAAACAAAAATATGAATTTTGTTGTTTAATACAAAAATTTTCCAATAATCGTCATTGAGTAATTTAATTTATACGGTACTTTTGGCGCTCAAAATACGAGCCATAACCTCTGTAAAACTTTCGTTTACATTTTAACAATTTTAAGTTATATATCAACTGTATAGTTAATTATACCTCAATGATAAGAATAATGACAGTAAATATTTAAAAATTTAATAAAGTCGTTTAAAAAAAAAAATTATTAAATTTTTGTGAGCGACGAGTAAAAAATATTGATCAAGTAAAACGTGGGACTAAATTTAAAATGAAGGTATGTATTGAATTTGATAATATATATGTAAATTCTACAACTAGATTCTTAATTATATGAAATAATTATTCATTTAATTATTTAGAGTAAAAAAGGGCATATAACAAGAAAACAACGCCTGGCAAAAAAGGAAGCAGAAGCTAAAGCGCTTGTAGACAAAGCAAACTCTCTTGTTGATCCTCTTTCATTGTTAGATTCATTTAAATCTTATACAACAAATAGTAATATTAAATTTAATTTAAAATGTCATAAAGTAAAAGATTTATCATCAGAATTATTGTCATGGATTTTTGATCTTATGGAGCGTAATATGAAGACACTTTATGAACAATCTCATTGGGGGTGGAATAAAAGTTCTAAACATAAAGAACTGACTGAACTGACTGCTTGGTATTTAATTGCATTTTTAGATGACGAACCAGTTGGATTTTCTCATTTTCGTTATGATTTAGATGATAAAGTTGAAGTTTTGTATTGGTAAATTATCTTATTATTTATTAATTAGACTAAACATTAAGCCAATAATTTTTTTTTTTTTTTTATATAGCTATGAACTGCAATTAGAATCAAAAGTAAGAAGACAAGGTCTTGGACGATTTATGATGAATACTTTGGAGGCATTATCAGTTCAAAGTGCTATGAAAAAAGTTGTTCTTACAGTTTTAAAACATAATCCAGATGCTAAAACATTTTTCCAATCATTAGGGTATGTATCAATATTTAAATTATAATAAATAATAAAGAATATTTTCAAATTTCTAAAGATTTTCTTTATTTAGAAAAAGCAGATTCGTTAATATTTTATAAAATATTTTCTCGGAAAATAATAGTTTAATGAATTAATCTACAATTCTAAATATGAACCTAAATATTACTATTTATAATTATAATCAATACTGTTTCAGTTATAAAGTGGACACAACAAGTCCATCAGATTGGGAAAATCTAGATTACTTAATTCTAAGTAAATAAAAATATCACCGATCATTAATATGTACTACTGTATTATAAGCTTAAAAAAAAAAAAATCTTATTGAAAAAAAAACGAACATTATTAGTAATTTTTTACATTATTCTCTTCCAATAATTAAATTACTTTTTGTAAACGGGGCTCTGTAATGTTTCTACTAAAACAATAATGATAAAATAATATAAATATAAATATAATCTTTATACAATTTAAGACTGTGTTTTGTGAAATAAAATAGCTGAGAGCTGGTGAGGACATAAATTAATGGTTGGTGATTTAATAGAAGGACCTACATTACTAAAAGTTAATGGTGCTTCACTTATAGTCCAGTCTTCAATGAAATTGAAGAACTTTGTAAGATTTATTTCTCCATTATTTGATATATTAAAACGCGTTGAGATTAATTCTTCACTCCAACAAATATCAATAGGTTCACGATGTAATACCATACCAACACCTTTACCAGCACCTTCAGGTACTGGAAAAACTCGGAGATTAACAATTGATAAATCAATAGGAAGATCAAAACGAAGCGGTGAAAAATGGCCATTATAATCAATATCTGATGATGGATGAGGATACATAGCAACAAGAGGATGTAAAAGTTCTTCTGACGCTAATAATCCACCAATAGAGAGTGTTCCTGCAGGATGATTAGGCACTGGTGAACTACTGCAGGATTCTTTCTTTTTTTCTAAGACTAGCATAAATAAATGGTTTGTTAATAAATTATCAATAACTCCTTGTTCAAGACCACGACGATCGTCTTGCATCAATCTACGATCTTGCATTATCTATAAAACAATACAAATGATAATAATAATAATAAATAAATCATAAACTTTTTTTACAGCGGTATCACGTCTTTTGATCCCCGACAAAATATTCTTGCAACTAAAAAAGAATTTTTTTATATTTACCACAGGGGCTATCCATAAGTTACGTAATGCTATTATTTATACTTTTTAATCCCCTCTCCCCTCACTTAACAAAATTGACTTTTTTAAGCATACTTAAAATTTTTATTAGATAATAACTTGAAAATTATAATAGTATAATAATATTCAATCATAACAATACAATAAATAAACTCGATAACGTTAGTTTTAGCTTTGTTTAGATTGTAAAGAGTAGAATCACTATCACCCAAATAGCAAGCGCATAATTCATATTGAAAAAAAAAAAAAAAAAAAAAAAAATTATACGATAAGTCTAAATTCATTTGTGTTACAGTACACTCTGGTTATAAGCAATGTTTCTGTTTATACTCTTACTTACAGGAAAAAATGAAATTGACGTGAGAGTGAGTAGAGTCTACTGTACATCTCATTATTTTATACAAACTTTCTCCGCTCTGTAACAAATTACAAACCCCCTTCCCTCCATAAAGGTTGCTATGTAATTTATAGATGGGTCTACAATTAAAAATTAAAATTTTTTTTTTAACATGATGCTAACAATGGTTAAGTGATGGCACCTTTAAGACTGGATATATTTTTATATATATTATTAAAAATATATTTTCCCGGAAATATTTTCTCCGAGGATCAAAACGTATGGAACCTTAACAGCTTTATTTATAAATATTGAGATATCTTACTTCGAATTGTCCAGAAGCCATCGATGCGGCTCCTAAAGGTTGTCCAGTTATAACTGTCAATCGTATTTTTTTGTCTTCAATATAACCAGCTGCTGGAAGTGGATAATAATTTGCTTGTGTAGGTAATTTTGGGAATCTTTGACGCTTGATCATCTGAAATAAAACCATTAATTAATTAAAATCAGTTAATTATTGAATGCTTTTTTTTTTCATTGTTAATTTTACACATACATTGAGACCATTGAGATCAGTGAAAAATTGGTCACCAGACGCAATATTTGTACTCAACCGCATTGCCAATTCAAAATTTTGTGTCTCAGTAATATCAACTTCATTCGAAATATGAAGTCCCGATCCGTCACTTCCAGGAGAGTTAAATAACGTATAAGTATGTTTAACGTGTGGTAATTGTACAAAGACCCTTGACAAAATAGGTCCTGTGATTAAATGAATAACATGATCATTAGTCATATAAATAGGATCAGGTTCTGGTTTATCTGGAATAAATAAATAAGCTCCACTTCGATGATGTCCTATTCCCTGAGTTCCATATTTAACAAATTCCAAATGTACTGGAACAGTCGTGTCTCCAATTCGTATGGCTTTTAATAATCCAGATTTTGAAAAAGCTGCTGAAATATCTGGACGTTGAGTTATTGAAAACTCTTGTGTTGATGGGAGAGTTTTTAAATTTGTAAACCCCGGTACATCTGATGGTGGTACTGCTGTATTGAATAAAGTTACATTAGCTAAATGAACATTGTCAGGTAAATTATTATTGTAAACAGAATGAATTAAATATGTATTGAGTCCAAAGCCAGGTACAGTTACGATAAATGATAATTCATATTTTGCACCAGATAGTGCTGCTGGGCCAACCCAAACAGGTGATATTTGAGACTGTACTGGTTGACCCATACGATCCGTAACTCTAACATAAGGTGTTGATATTACTAATGTTTGAACTTTTGTTCGTTGTCGAGGTAATGAATTATAAATAATAACTTTTTTTGATTGTTGATCACTAGTAAGTGAGAGTACATATCTTTCACCAATACTTGTATGATGAGATCTAACTTCGTCTAGAGAAAAATAAAGAGATTCTTGTTGTAGAGCTGGTCCTTGTGCACTTCTTAATAAATGTGCTGTAGATTGTTGAGTTACATGAGCTGTATTATTGAGAGCGTTTATCATTTTTTGTGCATAATCTATAACAACATCGTCTCTAGCTGTACCAGTAACACCATCATGGTGCTGAAATAATGAATGCCACTGTCTTGCTTCAATCATACGTTTCTCAATAGTACCTTCTGCCAAATGCTCATGGCCACGTGCCCATGCTATTGCTGATAATATTTCAGTACCACGTAGTGCACCTAGAAGAACACGATCAAGTCTTTTGTGGAATGGACGTGATGTATAATATCCGCTCCAGTAATCTTGATTTTCATCGGAGTATGTAAAAAAATCACCAGATAAACTTGGTAATTCATTTATATTTTGTTCATCTCTTAATGCATTGAAATAATCGGTCAGAGTTCCGAATTGAATATCAACATTTAATTGCTCATTTTTATTCATATAATCAATTAATTTTTGATAATTACCGTACTGAGCATCCCATTCAGAGCTTTGAGTATAACGAAAATCATCACCTAGTGGCGCTAAAACTACATTTGATTTAAATAGTTGTGATTTTTTTCTATATTGGTCTAATAATAATTGAGCACGCATTGCTACGTTTTTTTTAGTTATAGATTGAGGTGGAACTCTCCATGGACAGCTCAGTCCAAAATTAGGTAATCGAAAAAAGTCAAATTGACAACAAATTTTAGGATCTGGACCACAAGTATGTGGTATATCGTAACTATAAAATGGCATCAAATGAGTTAACATTTCAGTTGATCCGTTAGTATCCCAGAGTTGACGCCATCTAAATTCAAGATGTTTATCTTTGGCTAAACGTTTTTTAACCGCATAATGTACACGTTGAATAAGAATATTTTCTAATCCAGCATTTTTTAATAAATATGGCATAGTAGGTGATAATCCAAATGGATCAATAGCCCATCCACTAGTGGGTTGATAATCTAAATTTGTTTTTAACCACTGATGACCAACAGTTAATTGAGTTAACTGTGCCATCCAATGTGACACAGCTTCATCTGGCATAACCCAACCACCTGCAACTAATTCTAATTGCCCATCAACAATTAAACGTTTAACCATTTCACGTGTTGCTTTAGATTGTTCATCCCACCACAATTTAAAAAATGATATCTCTGCCCAAATAAATTTTCTACGTTTATCTTCAGCTAATTTCATCACCATATTACTTAATATACGTTGTGTTTTTTGACTATAATATTTTTCAAATGTATCCAACCATCCTGGATCATTGTGTGAATGAGGCACAACAAATACTTTTAATTTTCTTTTAGGGTGCCATTGTTTTTCATCATAACGTATAGCCCAGCCTTGTTTCCAAACACCACCGTCTGGATTATCAAACTCTAATTGACGATAAAGATCCAACATTTGAATATCAACCTCAGGAGCTTTTTTCATATCAAAATTACATGTTAATAATTTATTTGATAATGTAACATCGTTTGTTTTTTTATTATTTATTGAATAATGGATATTTTGCATTGAATTTGATGCTTCTTTTATCGAATCAATAACTTTGTGATGATTATTCAGATCTTCTTCTAACTTAGTCAGTCTATTTTCAAGATGAAGCCATTGGTTCTAAAAAAAAAAAATACAAACAAAATAATTAATATATTCATTAAATAGTTAATGAGTTATTAATTTAATAACTTACATTTTCAACAGAATCTTTTATTGCAGTTTTTTTTGGTGTAAATGTCAAATCTAATAAAAGATACATTAAAAGACAACAGGCCAAAATACCACCAGTACCAAGAGCGGCAAAGAATTTAAAATATCGGAATGTCAATGATGATCTCATTATTATTGCTTATTAATTCAAACTATATTAATTTTTAATTCATAAAATTACTTATTATTTTAATTATTAATTATCATTTATTTATGTAATAATAATATTCAATTGGACTGGTGTCATTTGTTTTAAAATCAGCCATATTAAATTCAATCATGTATAATCAGATATTATATTTTATTTATTGCCACGATGACAAATATACTTTTTTTTTCACAGAAACGCTATTAATTACCAATTACTTTATGACACGTAAAGAAAACTTATTATATTAATTATTGACAAATCAGTTTAATTTCTTATTTATTAATTTTAAATTATAAACAACTTGGTGTAATGGCGTGAGAATTTAAAATTTTATATTATATTGCTTTAAATATCATTAGTATTATTATTATTATTATTATTATTATTATTATTATTATTATTATTATTATTATTAAAAAGGTTAATTATGTTCTACATGTTGTAAATTTTATTAATATTTAAAAAATTGTTCATTTAATAAATAATTAAGTTTACACCAGTGAATGAAAAAAATCAATGGCATTTTTTTTTTATAAATTAATAGTTCTGACGTCAGATGTCACCACAATTAAATATACAAAATATATTGGGAACTGACAAACTAGGTCACGCAGTCTGGTGGTAAAAAATCAAACTAATGATAGCTTACAAAAGTCAAGTAAATACACAGTAAATGCATGCTGTTAACATCATCAATAAATTTTATACAAGTTATTAAGAAGTAGAAATTAAAATAGAAGTTGGAATATTTAGAGAACGTAAAAAGTAAAAGAATTGAGTATTTTATGCAGTAAGAGATTGTCGGACTAAAGCAAATGAAAAATTTAAACGCGGTTTTCTATAAATTTCCGGAGGCTGGTTATCGTTCAGTGTTATTAGAAAATTTTTCTTGATAATTTGGAAAAAGTTGATAAATTAAATGCGTGTAAGAAGTTATTAAAAACAAAGAAAATTACTCCTTAAATAAGTTTGTTCCTTACATTTTAAAAAAACCAATTATTTATTGCTAGATATGTTTGTAAAGTTTAACCCAAAACTTAAAAATTAAAAATATTATTTTTGTTTTTTCAAGTAAATAAATATTAATTATAATAAAATTTTCATTATTCCGTAATTTTTTAGATTTTTGCATAAATTTCATGAGGTTTTCTTTCATATAAGACGTTTGTACACAAAGCGCGATAACTACAATCACATATTTATCACTTTTTCGCGGTTTATTCTACATTTAATTAAATAGCCGACAAATAAAATTTGTTTGGCATCATGAATATTTTTTTGTTTTGGGTTTTTACCCGCCCGTGATAATTATATAATATGTCTATGAAATTTAATAACATTTTATTTATTTACCTTACTATCACATAGGTTACGCATTTAAAAGTGTAAGCTACTCTCCGACATGTTTTTTAAGCCACGTCTCCGTGTCAGTTCCCAATATTTATTATCAATATATTTCAAAATATTTTTTATACAAATATGATAAATTATTTGTATTTTTTAATTTACTAAATTTTATTAATTATAGATATACAAATACATGGAATGATCGAGTACTAGTTCTGACATCAGGTGATCTCTTTCCTTGTCAATTGTATTCATTTTAAATGTAATGTTACGTCCTGGTTGATGTTTTGGCGCTGGCGTAGTTGAGCGGTCGATTTGAAATGGACGTAATGAGAACTTACATATAATTATAAATAATTATTAAGTATGGGTTGAACAGCCACCATTCGGTGGTTGAAATAAACTGGTTGTTTGATTATATATTGTTTTATATCTCAATCCGATTTATTCAATTGTAAAAGAATAATTTGAATAATGTGAAAATATACAATTGAATCAATTTATAAATTTGTTAAAGTTCTGTTAACAATAACTTCAAGAGGGTGAGGAAGAAGTTGAGTATTTAATATTGAGCCTGACTGCTCTCAATGATTCTATCTTTCAGACTGACTTCTCTTGATCGAGAAAAACTAGAGTAACTCTTATCAATACGCTTGGGCATCAGACCCGCGCACCGATTCATATGGAGGGGTCATTCGAGATAACGCATGATCTCGAATGATCCATTCTAATATTTATTGAAAATACTTAATTCTCACGATCTCTCCGCTTTTGTTACTAATAAATGAGTCACTTATCTATTAACAAAAAGTTATCTTACACAAAATAGATGTTTGTGCAACTGCACGTCTCGAGGATTTACTCGAGGCGTCAGCGCTTATTTATATTTGATAAAATATAGAAAAATAACTTTATCAATTATTACTCACATCCTTAACGTTCGAATATCTTAAATAATATTATTCTATTATTATATAATATTATTTTATATAATTAATTAAATACTATGGAAATAACTTGATTATCGATATTCGATATAATTAGTTAGATTTCAGGTCGGTAATTAGAAAAGTAAATGCCCACGTCATCTGACGTACAGGCTGGGACGTAACAGTAAGATAAAAATAATTCAAGAAATTTGAAAATCAAAGACTTCATTCAGTGTTGAGTTTTCAAAGAAAAAAAAAAAAATAAAAAAAAGAATTTATGAAAAGTTTATGACAATTATTGTGTATGAAATTGTTTCCTAATTTTTTAAAACATTATTTAATAATTTTAAAATAAATTTATAAAAAAAAAAAAAAATTCTTCTTTATGATCAGTTGAACCATTCATTTAATCTTTTCCTTTTTTTTATCTTTTTTGAAATTTATATCAATAAAATAAAATTTTTTATTAATAATGACTGTTAATTAATTAAGATTTTTGAAGATTAAAAAAAAAAAATTTATCGTTATTTACAATAAAACCTAAATTTTGCAATTTTAAATAAAAAAAAAAAGTTTCAAGATAAAATATTATTTTTTATATATATCTGTTGATTAAATAAACAAAAAAAGGATTATAAATGAGGTTTTAAATGTTTTATATATTTTTAGAATGTGTAATATAAAAATAAAATGGCACATTTACATCTCTACCGTAAAAATCTTTACCTCAAATGTAACTCTACCAAGAACAAGTCCACCCTAACTTTTTTACCATTCGCTGATCATACCATATGAAAATCCTACCAAAATATTACTATATCAATATAAATATTATTTATACCAAATTTTTTTCTTTATCATGAAACATCCCTACAATTTAATAACTTTACCACTTGAAAACACTGCCACAACCATCTCTGCCATGAAAATCTGGAACATTTTCATTTCTACCGTAAAAATCTCTACCCCAACTGTAACTCTATGAAAACCAGTTCTACCCTAACTTTTCTACCATTTGACAATTATACCATATGAAAATCTTACCAAAATATTACTATATCAATTATTTTTTATACCAAATTTTTTTTTTACCACGAAACATCCCTCCAATTTAGTAACTTTACCATTTGAAAACACTGCCACAACCATCCCTCTCATGAAAATCCGGTAAATTTTCATCTCTACCGTAAAAATCTCTACTCTAACTATAATTCTATCAAGATCAGTTCTACCCTAACTTTTCTACCATTTGACAATTACACCACATTAAAACCTCACCAAGATATTACTATATCAATTATTTATTATACCAAATTTTTTCTTTACCACGAAACATCCCTTCAATTTTGTAACTTTACCATTTGAAAACTCCGCCACAACCATCTCAGCCATGAAAATCTGACCCAAATCTATGTATACCTGAAATATCTATACCATTTAACAGTTGAACCAATTAAAGTCTACCATAAATATTTCTACCCCTTCATAAATTTACCACAACACAACTTTACAAAAAAAAAGCTTAACCAATTAAGAAATTTACCTAATAATATTTCTACCTTATGACAACTCTACCACTTTTTTAATTCTACCAATTCAAAACACTACCGTAATAATCGCTACCATGAGAATTAAACTTCTTTACCTTACAAATGTGTTATCATATGATAAAAAGTACAGAAAATATCAATTAACTTCCGTCGGTAAGATAGACATTGTGGTAACATAGCTATTATCTAGATTTTAATTTAAATATTATCTTTTGACAAAGCTTTGTAAGAGCATTATAATTATGGAATTGGTTGTAATAAATTTGATACCTTTATTAACTGAGTGCAAAATATTAATAGTATTTACAATTACAAAATATTTTAAATATTTTTTTTTTTTTCTACTGCTGAGTTGAAAATTTCATTATTATAGATTAATAAATTTTTTATTGATATATTTATGGATAATTACTTTTATTATTGACGATGGATGACACATTCGTTTTAATTAATCATTAAGAAAAAAATTACTCGTCGAAATAATCTTAAGTTATAAATTTTTATTTAATTTTCAATAACATTAAGAGTACATTAAAATAAAAAGGAATTTGTTACAATTTAATTTTGAAACAATTTTTTGAAACTAATTCATCTCGATTAAAAACTTTAAAAAATAGGTTTTAATCGGAAATAATATTTTTATTTTTGTATATTTATTTCAATTGAAACCAATTCATTCCAATTTAATTCAATTGCAATCCAATAGAATTTCAATTGGATTTTATAACTAGGGTGAGTACCTAAAGGATATATATATAAATTATTCGAATTTATATGGTCTAAGAAATTGAAAGTCAGAAATTCAAGCCCGCAAGCTGTGCCAGGACTGACTGAGTACACGCAAGATCAGTTATTCTTTCTTGGATTCGCTCAAGTTTGGTG
>OZ024711.1:8677700-8781486 GCA_964016945.1 Microplitis deprimator | reverse complement strand
CTGAGTTATATTCAAAATGTAGACGGAGGAATCACCTCCACTTCCATCAGCAGCTGAAGCTCCCCCTCCGCCTCCTAAAGATGATGCAGAATCAGTTCTCATAACAACAATAAAAGAAGAACCTGTAGATTTTGATGAGATAGAAATGTCTTATGTTCCGATGGATGATGAGGACGATGATGATGACGATGATGAGCCAGATGAATTAGATGACTCTAATGATGATGTTGATGAAAATGATAATCAACAGGATGATATAGAAGAGCAAACTGATTCCATTGAATCTGAATTACAGAGCAGACGAAATAATGGCAGAATTGAACAACCTGATGTAATTATTATATTTAATTTTTAATTTAAATATATTAATTGTAAATTATTTAATTTTAACATAATAGAAGGAAGTTGACAGTTTCTTGGATAGTAGCTGTTTATAATTAACGTTTATTTACAATTTTTATACAACGTTTCGTCGGTTTCCCGACTTTATCATTTATCAAGTACTGGAAAGACAAGAATTAATAATTAATATGTATATCTATATCTATCTATACACATGAATTAAAGTAGCTAAAAAAAATGTTAATTGTCAAATTGAATTCGTACTATATATTATTATGTATATTTTTGTTGTCTTGATATTTAAACGTCGTATCTAACGTTAACGTCGTAAAAAAAAATTTTTTTTGATTTTCAAGTTTTTTTTTTAACAATTTTTTAAAATAATTATTGATAATATGAGTAATAGTGTATTGGAGGAAAGACTAACTACACTGTCGTAATTTATTATCATTATTTTGACAATTAATGTTTAATAATTGAGGTAAATATTATAAACAATGATTAATTTATGTGTATAGATAGATATATACATATTAATTATTAATTCTTGTCTCTCCAGTACTTGATAAAGTCAGGAAAATGACGAAACGTTGTACAAAAATTGTAAATAAACGTTAATTATAAACACCTACTATCCAAGAAACTGTCAACTTATTTCTATTATATAAAAAAATTCATATAAATCATAATATTTTAATTTTTATTTTTATATATTTTGTTTTAGCACTTGGATCGAATGTTCAATGAGCTAGAAAACATTGTGGGTGATATTGAACTTTAAATTAAATTTTAATTGTAAGATGATTGATTTTATTTTAATATGACTTTTCAATTGAATGTGAATGTTAAAAACAATGGACTTCCATTTTTATGAAGTTGTAAATATTTTTGTGTATGACTAATACCTGTTACCTATATTATTTTTAATGATTTATCGATTGATATCTAAATAATAATGAATAATGATAATATATCGAGCTAAATTAATAATCCTTTGATGGATTACTAGCTCTGGAAATCGTGATATATGTACAAGTATTTTAACTGAAAATTAAAAGTAATTTTTTTTTAATGAAATAAAATTTATTTATTTTTATTCCTTTTAATCATTTCTGATTACGGCAGACGATCTATGCCCTTCTTTGGGGCCAAACTTTTCCTTCTAATGTAGATGTATAAACAAAAAATTGCCTATGTTCAATTAGAAATATATGTATTTAAAAAAAAAATTAAAGAGGTTCAGGCGTTACTCAATGACTCAAAAAAGCAACTAAGCTTTTTCAGCTGACAAAAATATGATTTAAATTCTTTTTTTGAATTATAAAAATTATTTGTAGTTTATTTGCACACATTTATTAATGTTTAATAAATTAAAATATTTAAAATACTTCCGTAGTATGAATTTTAAATAAGATATGGCAACAGTGCTATTTGATAGATATGTGTGAACGTACATAAATAAACCCTAAAGTCAGGTGTGTAGTAAAAATTGAAATAAATAATTTTCCGATTCCTAGGTTAAAGTTAAAATATTTATCTCTAAAATTGTCTTATTATATTTTATGTTTTCTTAGAAATTGGAGTTTCTACCGAGGAGACCAAAAAAAAGAATTTTTTTTATTTCTTATGTTTTTAAAATTGGCGCCACATACCAGCTGTCTTTGGCAACGTTGCCAATAAGGCGTCTATCCTCTATGTCGCCTCAACTTATTAACCACTAAAATAATTTTTTCAACTGAATTTTTCTCATTGTTTTTAACGATGACAATAACATTTAAATATATGATTTGACTCTACACTTATTCAAGTTTCTTATATCAGGTTTTGAGAGCTTAAAACTGGAAAGTTGACAGCGAAAAAAATTCATATTGCTAGGGACATAATGTTTCTGTCATACGAGCCCATGTATAAAGATTTTAAAAACACGGTTTTTAATCATTTTTTCTCAATAACTATTCGGAAAATCTTCAAATAATTTTAATAGTAGATGTATGATACATTTATCTTCAAAATTGTAAAATTTCAAATCTTAAAGTTGGAATTTTCGGTAACCAATAGAAACGCGTGAACCTCCTTAAATGAAGCTAGTTAGTAATCTAAAATTTTTAAAAAATCCCGCGAGTATTTTAAACATTTACTGCAGTCTAGTGACAGCAAATATAAGTAAATAACCTTTTAGTTTGGCGTCTATCAAGAAAACGCGGGAGAATAAATAAAGAACACGAGGGAAAACTAAGGCTAGCATTTTTTACATCGCACTTAGTGATCCTTAGTGGGCTGGTTTCTTTGCCGAGTTGCTTGTCCGGCTAAATTCTACAATTTATCTCACATTTATTACAGTTAATTAATTTATT
Organism: Microplitis deprimator; assembly: GCA_964016945.1. Taxonomy (NCBI): domain Eukaryota; kingdom Metazoa; phylum Arthropoda; class Insecta; order Hymenoptera; family Braconidae; genus Microplitis; species Microplitis deprimator. The sequence continues at coordinate 8,778,790 of OZ024711.1, read as the reverse complement.
AAGTGTAAAAATAAATAATAAATCAAGATGTTTGAAGCAAGATTAATTCAGAGTGCTATTCTGAAAAAAGTTTTGGATGCAGTAAAAGATCTTTTGTCAGAAGCAACTTTTGAATGTTCCGATTCAGGGATCCAAGTCCAAGCCATGGACAACGCTCACGTTTCCTTGGTCTCATTAAATTTGAGAAGTGATGGATTTGACAAATATCGTTGTGACAGAAATCTCTCAATGGGAATGAGTATTCCAACGTAAGAAATTATTTTATAGGTTACACGTTACAGATAATACGCTGGATTTTGTTCAATAGATTCAGTAATTATAGTTAATGAATTTATAAATAATTTTTTTCAATAGCATGGCGAAAGTCCTGAAAGGGGCTGGATCTGAGGATACCGTTACTCTACGAGCTGCTGATAATCCCGACACAATAACATTTATTTTTGAGCCATCCGGCAAAGAAAAATTAGCCGAGTATGAGGTCAAACTCATCAATATGGACCAGGAACATCTTGGAATTCCGGTACAATAAAATTCAGCACAATAATATGAAAAAAATTAAAATGATACTGAAGTTAGCTGACGTCTGAAAGTTTTTTGATTTTTTAAAAAACTATAAATCATACAAAACCAATGTTTGAAAAGAATTGCATTTATAGTTTTTTTAATTTTTTACATGTGCATATTTTTAGTTTTACTTTTTTTTTTAAATTTATTTGTTGAAAAATAAATCCGAAAATTGTTAATTGTCTACTAACTTCAGAATCATAAAATTGAATAATTGTTTAATCACTTCTTTTGATTTGTCTAGGAAACATTTTACTCATGTGTTGTTAAAATGCCATCAGCTGAATTCGCTAAAATAGTACGTGATCTTTCTCAATTTGGTGAAACTGTCGCCATTGCATGCTCCAAAGAAGGAATTAAATTTTCCGCAGCCGGAGATTACGGAAATGGTAATATATTAAATATAATATTAATAATTATTAAATAAATACCTCACATCTCCATAAATAATTTTTTGCTGCAAACATTTTGTGTTTATACGAGTCACACAAATTTTATTTAACAACTGAACAGCTTGACGATAATTTTTCAACTAATAGTCGTGAATATCTAACTCGGGGTTTCTACAAAATTATTATTTCAAATATAATAATTTTATACTTTATTTCACTGATTAGTGATAATCTCTTTTGTATCGGTGTAAATTTGTCGATACTAATCTTCTTTACAAATAATGATAATAAGTAATGACGATTAAAAATTTATTGGTATAAATTGTTTTTAGCAAACGTGAAGTTGGCTCAAACAGCAGATGACTCAAATCCTGAGGAGGCAGTTGTTATTGAAATGCAAGAAACTGTTAAACAATCCTTCTCTTGTCGTTATTTAAATAGTTTTGTCAAAGCAACACCTCTCTGTAGCCAAGTAGTGCTATCTTTATCAGCTGATGTTCCTCTTGTTGTTGAATATAAAATTGGAGACATCGGACATATTAGATATTACTTAGCGCCTAAAATCGATGAAGAAGAAGAAAACTCATAAATACCAGCGACTGTATAAATATTTTTTTTTCATAAAAGACATTCGTCATTTTCCTATCATTGAGAATATTTAGTATTAAATTTTTTTTTTTCAATGAATGTAAAAATAAGTTAAATATTTGATTTACATGCGTTTATGTAAATGATTGCTTTTAAAAGCCTCAGTGCCTTCATATAAAGAAATAAAAAAATAATAATAATAAGAAAATAGTAATTATTATTTTTGATTGAGAATTACAGAGATTAAGAATGAAATAAAATTAACTGTATATTTTTCAAGATAATATATTATTCAAATTTTACATTTAAAAGTTTTGGCTTGTCACAGTGCTAGAAGAGAATAACGCAGAATCGACGCATTTTTTTTTGTAATAGTGTGACAATTTACAATTAGTTATATAGATCGTATCAGTACGAATAAATTTTCATTATACATAATAATTTTTTTTTATTATCAATAGTAATTGTAATTTCTTTTCTCTTCTTTTGTTAAAGATGCACGTATTTATTTTTTTTTTATTTTTTTTTTTTTTGTAACATGTAAGAACTTAATACATTTTGGAAGAAAAAAAATTAAATTTTTGTCTTTTATTATTTATTTACCTTTATTATAATTACCTTTGTTATTTAATCTACCTAGCCTAGTCAAAGATATTTAATCATCTTATTTTTACGTCTCAGATACTAATCATTTCTGATTAGTCTCAATACTCATTTCATAAGCTAGTTTAATATAAAAATACATAATTAACTTACGAAGGAATTATTTTGGCTATTATGGATGGAATAGCCCACAATTATATATATTTAATCTATATATATTAATATATTTATGATTAAATCATTTTCGATTTTTAAAAATCGTTTTCTTAATAATATTAGTTAAAAAATTTATTTTAACTTTAATTAAATGAAGGAGCAAAAAAATATGGAATATATTACAAGTTACAAGATACCGTTATCTTGTATGAAAAGCTACTGGTTACTGATTCATTCAATGCTTCATTTCTTTTTTATCATATATTTTTTTTTAATTAAATTCTTCACACACACTTGAGGTACTCTTGCTATTCAATGTATTAAGTACAATCTTTGGTAATTAGTATATTTTTAATTAGCAAAATTACGTAATGTATTTTTAAAATTCATGATTAGATGAAAAATAAAATAATTTTATTTTGGCAATATCAGTCAGCCTCTTTGGTTCGAAATACGAATGGTATTGCTTTTGTTATTGACATTAAATTAGTGTAATTGTTGCAGTTTATAAAAAAAAAAAAAAAAATTATTTTTTTTGTGTTAATATATAAAGTAAGAGACCCAGTACCCGATCACTCATGTATTTGTACATCTATATTTACTAAATATATCTATATAAATACATGAAGTGATTGAGTACTAGCTCCCTGATCGGGTACTAGGTCTTCTACCTTATTGAGTTCCACTAAACGATATCTAATAAGAAGCAAAGAATAAAATAAATTGATTTAAAAGGTAAAATGACTTTGATTATATTTCATTATTGTTTAGACTTATTAAAATTGGGGAATAAAAATGGAGTGAAGAAAGACTTTAATACCTCTAGTTAATCCGTTGAATCTGACCTGTTAATAACTTTCTCAATAATATAATAATAAATATACATGTCATATCAACGCAATCACTGCCACGCAATTGAGCTTTTCTTGATTATTATTATTATTATTTTCTGTTTCTTATCATCTAATTAAAAAGAGATAGAATTAACTTAGGCATTTTTACTGCCATTACTACCATAAAGACTCGGATGAACAAATTTATCGTGAAGTGTTCGAAGATGCCTTAACAAGTTGCTCTTTACATTGAATCCTTTTTTACAGTAAGAGCAGAGAAATGGCCTTTCTCCTGTGTGCGTTCGCTGATGTATTACCATTGATGCATGACTTGGAAATACTTTTTGACAAATATTACATAGTTTTTGATGATTATGAACTCGTTTAGGTTTTGGTGGTGCTGAATTATTCATTAAGGCTAATTGTTCTTCTGTGTGCTCTGTTTGAATATGTCGAACCCATTCTTGAGGTGTTGGATACATGTTACCACAGAGGTCACACTTCAGTGGTGGAAAATCCTTATTATCATCATCGTCACCCTAAAAAATATTCAATTTTTATGAAAAATTGTTCTATAAAAAATAAAAATAAATGTTATTATTTTTAATTGTTTATTCATACCTTACGTTTCTTTCGACGATTTTCAGTCATATCTGCGTGCGTAAACTCGATGTGTCTTACCCAGTCTGAAGGACGATTAAAAGTTTGACTGCACATATCACAAGTTAAAGGTGTATATTCTTCTTCTTCCTCTTCTTCCTCTAAATCTCCATCTTCATCAGCACTATGTACGATTTCCTGAATAAACAATTCAAAATATACATATTTAATAATTAATAATTCATAAATATAATTATTTATAAATAAAAATATGAATATTTACTGGTTTAATATCAATATCATGATCTATCGTAAGTGATTCAGTAGGATCCATAGATTCTTCCCAATCAATTGGTTCATCTTTTACTAGAAGACCCAGATTTAATTCACCATCACCAACTTCACTTCTAGATTTATTTGAATCTGTTTCGTTGTCTTTTGATCTTTTTTTCTTTACATTTTCTACATTCTCTTTATTTTTAATTTGTTCATTATTTTTTGCTTCTGTTATTTTTTTCGAATCAGCATTGATCAATATCTCATCAGGTTTGTCATTAGTTTTCTCTGGTAGTGTCGAGACTGGTGGCACCGGGGATGTTATTGCAGTACTTGCCATGGTAGTCGTTGCTGTTGTTGTTGCTGTTATAATTGGCTGAGCAGTAGGTGGCACAGGAACTGGTTGAGGTGTTGTTGTTGCTTCTTGAATAACTTTTTCAGTACTCGGTTGAACCAATTTAATCTTTTGTATTTGTCCAGATACTGGTTGTTGTTCTCTTTTATCACGATCAACTTTCTGATTATTAGATTGAATATTCTCTTTTTTACTTGATGTATTTGATCTCCATAAACCACGAACTCTCAGTATATCACCAGCCTTCAATACACCTTCCAGTTGATCATTAGTGACTGTTGCCTCGCCACTGTACATATATTGAATTAATATTTTCAATGTACGGTAGCCGATTTCTATTGGTAAGACCTATCGAAAAAAAAAAAAAAAAAAAACAATTGATTTATTAAAATTAAAAAAAAAAATAATAATAATTTTTTTCAACTAAAGTTATGAATAAATAAATATATTATTTACTACGATGATTGGAGAATTGGTATTTGCACCAAAATGACAAGTCTGAAAGATATGACTAAGATAAGATGAACAGGCGGCAAGTACGAAGCGATGAGCAGCAACATGACGTCCACAAGACGTAGCTAGTAGAACATCAGCAAAGGACTCTGAGTGTAGCAAAGTTGCTACTGAACTATGAAGATGAGCTCCATAGCTGTGCCACTTCAGTTGATAATTTTCTGAAGCTGCGATGGCCATTTTTTCTATAATAAAAATCAATAATATTACATCATTATTTATTAGCATATGGAATTCAATAAAATAAAATAAAAAATATATAACTGGCTTTACGAAAAAAAAAAAAATATTATAAGTTATTATCGAACGTAAAATTATTCCCTCTGGGGTACAACCGCCAGGCTCGACCGACTATTGTTTCGCGATCGATCCCGTACACGTTTCAAACGCAATCATTTATCCATCCATCCATCCATCTCCAACTTTATAAACTTAAACAATTATCACAATAATATGTGCGTTTATTTACTGTCATAAAATTCCACTCTCATCACTTGAATGTTACAACATTTAATTCAAAATTATTTAATCACAAATTCGATTACGTTTAAATTTGTAAATAAAACTTTTTATAAAATATTATGTAGATCTCATATTTGTACCCAGAAAATTTATATTTATGAAACGTAAATATATATTTACATAATTTTTTTTAGTAATGTTATATGATAACGAAAGAAAATAAAATAATAAACCAAGTGTTCTCATTTTTACCTGACGACATCAATTAAGATTACAGTCGGTCGATGGTCACCTTAAATATAATTTTTTAAAAATGATCTTCAAGATCTTCTGCTTAATTTCACTTATTAATTACACAACTATATTCTGTAAGTTGAAAACAATTAATATTATTATTTTTTTAAACGTATTACAACAAGGAAACAGTGAATAATACTCGCTCACGCGTTGGTGTTTTGAATGGCGTGTCGCGGACGGGGTACGGGGCAAATATGAGCATCGAACCACGGCGTAGGGGCCTAAAAATCGATATTTCGGTCTTTGCTCCATCCTCCGGGTGTGCGGTGCGGTTGTGCGACAGTGTGCGATGTTGATTTCGTAAAGGTATAGGTGTAGAGTACCCCCTTGTCATTATCGATTTTCCCCGGCTACCAATCGCACGCATCCATTTATCCCATCGATCGCTCGAGCTGATTTTAGCGTTTGCGTCTCTCCCAACAAACTCTCCCTATTACATATACTGCTGCTACTGCTTTTATATTTGTTTTCTCTTTCTTTCATCTGTTCTCTACGTTATATATTTACCTTTATCTGTACTCTCGATATTAACTGTCTTGCTCTTAACTATGCTTCTTTTCTCTTCTCTTATATTTTATATCCAACTTGCCAATATCATCCACACATGTACTTCTATGTGTATCAACAACCCCTAGTGCCATTTCTGTTATTGCCATCATTCTTGCTCATAAAATATAAAACTTGTTCCTCTTATTGCCGTTTTTTTCCCGCCTAACAGATACATCCACCCTCTAAATATGATACAGCAACGATTCACATCCGACTCTTCATTTTGTTTTTTTTTTTTCAATAATTAATACTTAAATTCATAAAATTTACTCACATTAATTCAAAAATTACTGATAATAATAATAATTGTGATGCTCAATTAAGAATTATAAAAGAAAATCATGCTGTGAAATAAATGGAGGATAAAATAATAAGTTAATTGATTTTATTTAATTCGCTGCATTGCGACAAGTTTCATTATTTTGTTATTTGTCTTTTTGATGTAATGATGGGAGTAATGTAATGGCGGGAAATATATTATATTGTAATAATAGATTTTATTTAAATTAATAACATACATTTATTTTTTATATATTATACTATTAAAGCCTTCTTTCGTCTGACCTCAGAGAGAATCCAATAGACCTTATTAAAGGGATCAGAGATTGTTAATGCGGTTGTGATATCGAACGTTCACACGTGATTTGTTGAAGAATCGATCAGGAATTATTTTTTATGCAATAAAATTAAAAGAAATTCACGTGTTTGAATTATTCAAGCGGATTCATAATCAGATAATTTATTACTTAATTGCTTTAATTATTTTAATCCTTTTCCTCATTTAATTTACATGATCTACATAAGCCGCATGTGTTTATCAACATCAGGAACGGTGTTCAATCACGTGCTAATCTGGACAATGAAAGCGTTCCTTGAGATGGCGGCACTACTGTCAACAAGCACAACAATAAAAAAAATTACTGATATAAAAAATAATATAAATATCAGTATGTTCTTGAACATTTATTTAAATTTTTTAAATTATATTTAATTACATATTTATACTTTTAATAATTTATTTAGTTTGATATGTCGAAACAAATTATGAGAGTGAATGTAGCAGACATCAGAAAAATTTTAAATTATAAATAAATAAAGTAAATAATTTAAAAAATAATATTTATAAAAATGCACTTATTAACTTTTAAATTTTTTAAATGCGCATTTTTTAAAAATTTTATTTCATGAATTATTTACTCTATTTCTTAATAATTTTAAATTTGTCTGATGTCTGCTACATTCACACTCATAACAAATTGATGACATTATAATTTTTAGAACTTTATCCATAGATTTAAATGATAGATAACATTATTTTTTTTTTACTTACTTATTTATTTGTAAAAATAAATACATCAAAATAAGTTAATTTAAGTAAGTATTCATATTTTCAAACAGTTAAATAAAGACAATAAACATTTTTATTAATATTAGGTAAGTAAAATTTACCTTTAATTTATAATGAGTGTGAATGTAGCAGACATCAGACAAATTTAAAATTATAAATAAATAATTTAAAAAATAATATTTATAAAAATGCACTTATTAATTTCAAAATTTTTTGAATGCGCATTTTTAAAAACTTTATTTTATTAATTATTTACTCTATTTATTATTCATAATTTAAAATTTGTCTGATGTCTGCTACATTCACACTCATAATTTATATACAACGTATATTCGCGGGTTTTATTATCTATCGATATATAAGATTTAAAAATATATCGATATAACACACTATCGATACATTTATTTAACTCTTGCCCCACTCTAGTATCTATTATCTAGCACACTAAACCATGACACTCGCACACACATGTTGAATTCCAAGATCATCAGTCGTAAATACACGTCAGGTATTGTCATAAATACTGAATGGTGTTATTAAAGAGACAGAAAAAAGATTAATTTATTTTTTTTTTCTATCATCACTTAAAGTTGTGAGAGAGATATAAAAGCTTACAATTAAATACATTGGGTGGTAATGTCAAAAGTTTTTGTCTGATCAGTTCGAATGACACAAGTTTTATTTTTTGAATTAATTATTAATTTAACAATGATAGTAAGAAAAATATAATGAATAATTAGTCTAAAGTTTTAATTTCCCATGGATTTTATTAATTTCATACGTGCCAAAAAAAAATAACGATTTCGGAGTGAGTGCTCTTGATGATATCAACGGCCTCCAGCAAGGTGAAGAAGATGGTGTACAGAACGTGAGTTCATCGTTTATTTTGGGGTTTAAAGTACGATAAGCATTCACGTGATGCTATTTATTACAATAGCTATTTGATTATGGTATAATTTTTATTTTTTTAAATTTAAAATCACTTAGGTTAAGTCGATAATCTCCAATGAATCATGAGTTTTTTATGATTCCGATAATAAATGTAAGATATATATATAAATGTATGGAAGTAAAAAATATAAATATGAATATTTATGGTCATTTAGTGACCTTGGTTGTATGGTGATTGCATAATGTAATATTTTAAATGGTATGCGAGTTATGTTAATGAAGAACGAAAAGACTTTCACCCTTGAAATCATTATAATTTTGTTATTTACATTTTACAGATTCCTTTGCAGGCTTGTGGTTAGATAAAATAATCTTTTGATGTACAAAATAAAAAACAACAAATAAATAACGATGCCACACGTTACGAGAAAATGGGAATTATTCCCAGGACGAAATAAATTCTGCTGTGATGGTAGAGTCATGATGGCACCACAAACTGGTGTATTTTACTTAACTTTGTGCCTCATTAATTTAACGAGTGCTGTATTTTTTATTTTTGAGTAAGATTTATTTATTTAATTAACAAACATTTCTAATAGTTGTTAAGATTTTGCGATGCATGTAATGGATGATAGCGTGACTAATGAATACACTTTCATCATTTTCAGTTGTCCATACTTGGCGCTCCACATAACTCCAGCAATACCAGTGATAGGTGGATTACTTTTTATGTTCGTAATGTCAGCATTATTACGAACAAGTTTTAGTGACCCTGGTGTTATACCTAGGGCGACACCTGATGAAGCTGCATATATTGAAAAACAAATAGGCAATAATTTTATATAAAATAGGTTTTTTTTTTGCCTTTATTTACACACTCGCTATTAATAATATTACATTTACAGAAGTTCCTAACAATGGTAACTCACCAACGTATCGACCGCCTCCACGTACAAAAGAAATCTTGGTGAAGGGCCAGCCAGTTAAATTAAAATATTGTTTTACTTGTAAAATATTTCGACCTCCAAGAGCGTCTCATTGTAGTCTATGTGACAACTGTGTTGGTGAGTCTATTAGTCTAATATTTATTGCTGAATTATTCAAGGTCAATTTAATTTTTTTTGCTTTTCATATATATTATATTGATAATAAAGCATAATTTTTTGATAGAGGGATTTGATCATCATTGTCCATGGGTTGGCAATTGTGTAGGTCGAAGAAATTATAGATATTTTTATGCATTCATTGTATCTTTAGCCTTCCTATGTGTTTTCCTTTTTGCTTGTGCAACAACACATCTCATTATGCGTAAGTTTTGATAACAACATATAATTTATTCGTTCATGGATTCAGTTAATTTAGTAATTAAAAATTTAATTAACAGTTACGAGAGATGATAGACCATTTTTAGATGCTATTAAAAATTCACCAGGAAGTCTTTTCGTCGGTACTATTTGCTTTTTTTCCGTTTGGAGTATTTTAGGTCTTGCTGGATTTCATACTTACCTTACAAGCAGCAATCAAACAACAAACGAAGACGTAAATTATTTTTATCATTTACTATCGTCGTTATCTTTATTTAACTGATATATATTTAATTTTATTTTAATGACTATTTGAATTGCTGTAGATAAAAGGCTCATTTTCAAGTAAAAGAGAACAAGAAAGTTTTAATCCATATAGTCATGGAAATATTTGTGGTAATTGTTTTTACGTACTCTGTGGACCAGCTCCACCAAGCCTTATCGGTATTTATTTTTTTTTATCTTTTTGCAGTAATTAAAATTAATCATTAAATTTAATTTGAAATATTTATTTATAAAATCATAGATCGACGAGGAATTGTTACACCCGGATACAGAGCTGAACGTGAACGAACTGGTGATGATTATGTAATTGCCAATAATAAAGCTTATGGTACAGTTAAAATAACGCAGCCACAAGTAAATATTATTTTTAATATGGAAATTTTTTATAATAAATTATTGTACAATGAAATGATTATTTTATTATTTCATACAGGCTAATGGTCACAATATTCCATCACATGTAGATAATGATTTGACTGGTTCAATGAACAATCTTGTCTCAGGTCAACGTTCACCGCGGATTGAATCATTAAACGGTGAGTTAACACTTATGAACCAGTTACCACGTTGTCCCGTTGAATTACCCAAGTATCGTCAGTACACAAATGAAGTATATATTCAAAAATATTCAACGCCGCGACGTTGTGCTCAAGATCGCGTACAACCTGGTGATGCTTATGCTGCCGAAATTGAACGTCTTAATGCAGAAGTTCAAAAATTTAATTATAAATGTGAGGAAACTTTACAGAGATATCCACAAAGATGCCGTGAAGAGTATCAACGTTGTTCTGAAAATAATTTAATACACAATCAACAACAGTACACTGTTGAACAAAAATACGCGATTGATCTTAAAAAATATCCACGTGGATACTCAGAAGATTATTTAAGATATGGTGGTATTGATAATGATGATGATGATAATTACAGAAAATCAATTGATTTACAAAAATTTCCTCAACGTTATTCTGAAGATCCATCACGACAATATCACTCACCACAAACTTTTAAATACAATAATCTTAGATGTAATCAACATGGCTTTAAATATCCAATTACTAAGAATATTTTACCTAATAGAATATTAGGCTCTGGTAATATTCCTATGATTGGTCAAAATGCAATCGGTCTAGTAGTTAATAGATTTGGTTCAGCGCCTTTAAATTATGATATGGCCTTTATGGATAATAATTCTATTTGCCCAGGGGAAAGTGCCGAGGATAATTTAATGAATTGTCATTTTATTGTCAGCCCCCTAAATGATAATGATTGACAATGATTACTCGCTACTCCTCGGCATATTAGCACTCACGCCCCTCGTTTCTCATCGAGAAATCGCATTTTTCATAACACCAATGACATTAAATAAGTAATTACACTTATTCAAAAGAAAATATTTACATACATATTTATATGATATGTATAAACGTTTTAAGAGATTAAAATATTCAAAAACTTCCAAGAGATTTAAAAAAGTTAACATATTTAAACTAAATATAATAGCTATTATTTTAACAATAGTATCTTTATAGACAAACATACACGCAAATTTTTAATGCTATATAAATCAATAAAACGTGTTTCTTTGTTTATAATTACGACCTATTATCGAGGGCTCAAGTCCGTGATTTTTGGTAAGTCCATCATACCACTTGCATATTCGTGCACAATCAATTTAAAAAAAAAAATTTGTTTATTGTTTCTAATCCATTGGTAAAAATAGTGTTTTTTTTGTTTTGGTTATTTTTTGTTTTCCTTGGCATTAACATTATACCGACAGCATTTTTTTTTTATCACCTTTATTTTTTACCTTTATAATCAGCATTTTCCCTGAGAGCACCATGTATTGATAAGCTTGTTTTGGATTGTGACTAATTCACGAGGATTTTGGTTTGAATTTTTTATATTTATTTAAATATTTGTAAATATATTTTGGGAGGATGAGGTAATTTTTTTTTACCCATTTGTCACGTTATTTATAAAAAATAAAACGTATGCGACTTTTTAATTTTATTTTTAAAAAGCCAAGGTATTCCTAGATCCCTTATAACAATTATTTATTATTTTAATTAATCAATTATTACTATTGTTATTTTTTTGTTTATAATATTTATAAATGATAAAATGTAAATAATAATATGGATTTAAAATTATTATTTTAGGTAGTACGACAAATAGCGTAAGCCACCTTGTATCCAACGAAATGCCATTGGCTTCATTGAGTATACCGCCAATAGACATTGATGAGATAGCACCATTACCACCGAAACAGAGTGTAATTATTCCACCTGTATTAGATACGACAATACCCCAAATGACTGTCACAACACCCTTATCGGCCTCACGATTACGATTACTCCAAGACACAACAATGATCGAATCTGCATTAGATTTAGACTCTTTAGAAGAGTCAAGTGTCGGTCGTGGCAGTCAAACAGGTCTTATTAAAATAGGTATTGTTTAATTATATTGTTTATTGTTATAACAAAGAAGAAGTTTATGACCAAGAGTTGAGCACATTCAACGCTTCGCGATTAAGACGTGTAAAAATAGTCAAGATTAATATCAACACAAATAATTGATGTGACTTAAAAGTGATAATATTTCTCGAGCAGCTTAGTTCATTTTGAATTTAAATAATAATAATAATAATTGATCATATAATTTGTATTATAATAATAGTAACAACGAACCGATTTTTATTTTAAGCTACGTAATTTTTTAAATATTAATGAATTTATTATGAGTGATTATAATGCACATAAAGTAATTTAAAAATAAAAGTAATTAAATAAATCTAACAAGTTTAAAAAATAAAAAAATTAACTCGCATTTTTATCATGAGAGAATAAGATTGAAGTTTATAATACATTTATGTATTACGGCAGACTATTATGCAGTTATAAACTCATGTACACGTAGTTTATAATGAAGACTTCATAAAGAAGTTTATAATACCAGTTAGATAACTGGTCGTGTACAGGTATTACTTGTGGGAGTCTTTTACGTACATCATATTATATACATATATATAGCTACGCACAATCTAATTACGTTCTTACTTGTAATTTTTTTTCTGTTCTAATAATTAAGAAAAAAAATTGGTTTAAATAATGGATAAAAAAAAAATTAAATAAGAATTATACTAAGTATAATTATTATTTTTTGTTTGTAATTGTACAGTGTTATTGGAAAATAAAAATTTATGTAAATATTTGTAGTATTAATATTAAGAACTCAAGTTAAACGAAAAAATTTTAAACGTTTTAATTTAATTAATCGACCTTGTGTATTATTTTTAATAATATTAAAAAATTTAATAAAATTACAAATTTTATTTACAAATAACAGTGTAAAAATATAATTCGAAAACGAACAACAGCAGGCTATATATTTGTTTTTATATTTTAATTTTGTGATATGTAAAAAGAGCTCTATAAGAGCAATTTTGTCAATAATATATTTAATTATTTATTTTTCATAATTTTATCAATACAAAATAAATGATAATTATACTTTTGTCAAATTAGTAAAAATAGTGTATTAAAATGGAAATAATGAGAATGATTAATGCCACAATTAACCCGGATATATATAAAAATAAGTGATTATTATCGGAATATTTTTTTTGTTCAGTAGGTTCAGTAATTATTTCATTTTGTGAATAAAATTCAGATGGATCTGCTTGTAATTCAAAATCTTTTTGAACATTACTCTCTTGTACCTCAAGATCTAAAAGCTCTTGGAGTGATATTAGAGCTTCTTGAGGACCTTCACCGGGGAATAAGTAGTCCGATAAAGTTATCCTACTTTTTGGTAATGCAACAAGTACTCTTCGTGGTGGCTCATGGAGTGTGATATTGTCTACAAGTAGAAGAAAAAAACAGAATGAATTATTTGTCTATTGAACAAAAAAAATATTAATTAATTTTACCTTCTGGTAAACCATTTTCTTCTTCAATTAAACTATCAGCGTGCATCTCTAATCTACTGGTCATTGATCTCATGATATCATGTTTTATTGCACTTGCAGCTTCACCAATTGTTGATGATTGATGAACAAAAGTTCTACTGATCAATTGTCCTTGTAACCGAATAGACGCACAGAAATTCGTACGTTTTATTTCTAAACTCGTGGACTTGTTAGGCAACTGTAAACCCAATTAATAATTAATCATATATTTTTTCAATGAAAATATCTACATTAATTAAAAATATTTTTCTTACACTTGGAATGTAAATAACAGCTTCAAGGACTCTATTGTTAAAGTTAGTGTCATTACTTTTAGATTCTTTTCTGTCTTTCTTCTTCTTTTCTCCTAAAATCTCAATAGGATCATCAAGAGACATTGATTCACCTTCAAGTACAACAATCGACGATCCTATTTTATTTGAAATATCTTCAAGAATATTTTGAAGTTGTTTTTTTAATGAATCAGACTCGTGATCTTTAATTACTGGATATATCTGATCAAAATCAACATGAGTGTCTAATTGATACCACTTAGTTATCTTTGATTGAAATTTGACTTCTGCATTTTTTAATGACCCACTACCGTTAGCTTCGAAAGATTTACATGAAAATCTATAAATAATAATAATTAATATCAAATCATATTTAAATGTTAATGAATTTAAAATATTGCCTTTTAGTTCTGCTATTGTATGCAAGAATAATATTATCATGTGGATTATTGCCATATAGATACGGATCGGATTCTAAATTTTGATATATTGTAGTAATAATTGATCTCAGTCTTTGAGTCGAGTCACTGTTATTTAAACAATCATCCGGCCCAACAATAAATATTCCAAGAACCCACATACCACCTGGCAACATTCGTGTAACCTAAAAAAAAAATTAAACAACTAATTTGTGTTTATAAAATCAGAATAAAAAAAAAATTTTGATAATCCCTGAATGTCATACATGCTTTGCATGATCTGCGACCCAACTGCTTGGCACATCTTTAATTGATTTTATAAACTGAACCGGCGATTCTTGATGAAGATTCGTCGTCGAACCTATCAAAGTCTCTTCGATAACGTCTTTTGATGCTGGTGGAGGTGTTCGTGCTAAGTGTATCACATAATCAGTGTCTTCGGCACTCTAAAATATTTGTAAAATTAAAGGTAATGTTTTAAATTTATCAATTGATAATAAATATACGAAACATCTGGAATGATATAATAAATTAAAGAGTAAACAAAAAAAATTCCAACCTGTCCTAAAATAAGTCCAACGGTGTAAGCATCCGATTGAGCTAAAGATTCTAAATAATTAAATAAACACTCTTCTGCATACACTATTCGTCCCATTTTTTAATTATATATTTTTTTATTTATTAATAATAACAGGTTTCTTTTTTCTAATCCTACACTCTACACGCTGACTTTATACGTCGCACGATGGATCAGCTGATTTATTTACCGTTTGACATACGTCGGTAAAAAAAAAAATTCTGCTTGTTGTGTTGGTAGACATGCTCGTTTTTTTTGCGCAATTACAATGAAACGTTCTTTTTTCTACTAGAACATTTATTCATAAAATATTCAATTATTAAATAATTATAATTTTTAATGGATTCCACCTGACGTTTTATAAATAACAAATTGAAATCATTTTTTTACGGAAATAAATTTATTGGGTACTTTAATTGTTTTAATATTTGTATTAAAAATTACAATAAGTATATAATGGAAACATTTCAAAATATCAATTCTTTGTATAAAAATGATAATTAAAATCATGATGAGACAATAAATATGTATAACTAACAATGACTACGATTATGATTATTGATGACATCTTCAATAAATGTTGCTGCTTCTGTTTGTTTCATTTGATGTAACAAATTTAAAAGTTTTGGCATTGTGAGATTTCCTTGGACCTACAAATCAATTATTATGTCTATTTCGTAAATAAATTAATAGTATTAGTAAGAAAAAATTCAAAAAGTTTTTAAACTTACATCAGCGTAACTAAGAATAGCTAATGCTGGACTGGCTCCACGTGTATCTAATGAAGACCATAGATAATCACAACCCAAATTTTTGGCAAGAGGTTTCCATCCATCATTTTTGTCTAATATATTCCCAAGTCTAGCCATTTGATCAACATCTAACCATTCAGTGATTGTTTCTTTTTCTTTTTCTATATCAGATGTTTCTGCTGTCTCTTCTTCCTCTGCTTCATCATCATCTTCTTCCTCTCCTCCTTCTTCTTCTTCTTCTTCTTTAATATTATGCACTGGTGTATTACTTCTTCTATCTCTATCTGCTCCATTTAACAGATTTCTTATCTGCCAAATAAATGAATTTGTAATCAAATTAATTGTTATTTTTTTTCAAATGATTGAATTATCAATATCAAAGAAATAGAACCAACCTCCTCGTTGTCATAAGCTAGATCAAAGGATGTTTGACCATGAGATGGATCATCGTCTTCGATTTCTTGTTTAATCCTCGTTTCTTTATTTAAAAGATTAATTCCTGGCTCATGTAAACGATTTTGTGCTTCTCCTTCATCATTACCGTCATTATCGTAAATATGACCATGCCCATTTGGTATATTGGGATTAGCATTATGTTTTATAAGAATTGCACACAATTCTTGAGCTCTAGATCCAGTATTTACAACTGCTGAATGAAGTGCTGTATTTCCACCAAGATTGGGTTTATCTACATCAATTTTAGTCTGTAAATTTATGTCAATTATATTTATATTTTATATAAATGATTTATTATTTTATAAAATTTTGATTACCTTCTCTAAAAGATATTTAACGACTTCAATATGTCCACCTTCAACGGCAATATGTAAAGCTGTTCGCCCAAATGATCTTTCGGTACTATTGACATCATCCCCAGCTTTAATAAGAGAATCAATAGCTCGTAGGGAACCATTTTCAGCAGCTGATTGAAGTGGAGTCCAACCCGTGTCATCTCTTACATTAAAATCAGCTTTTGCCTCTAAAAGTGCATCAACACATTCCCAAGATTGTGGTCTTTTAACAGCTTCATGAAGTGGATACGAACCATGATTATCACTAGTATTTGGATTGGCTCCAAGTGATAATAAAGCACGCACAATATCCGGTTGATTGAGCATAACGGCGTAATGTAATGGGGTTTTATCAGCAGCATTCTGCATATCAATTAGACTATTGAATTCTGGAGCACTGCTCATAATTTTTAAAATTTGTTTTACTATTTCACGTTTACCGTGACGAAGAGCAGAATGAAGCGGGGTATCTCCATACAATGTACGTTCTACCAATAGTTGTTTTAAACATTTTCTAACGTCGTTACTATCTTTATCTTGCTTAAGTGCTTCTTTTAATACATTCATCGCATAATTAGGTCCATCTAAATTATCAATATATTTTTTACCATCGGTACACAAATCTCCATCATTACTGTCATCATAATTATCTTTTTTTGCCAGCTCTATGTATTCTCCAAGATCTATATTTTCTAGGAAGTCACGGTAATCATCAGAAGGTAATTTTTCTGAGGCAAGTTTTTTAAGTTCTGCTGATAAATCACTGGGTGTTGGATTGTCTGATGACATAGCAAATACATTTTTAGACATTGTCGTATCAGGAAGAATTGAATCACCAAAATCAAAACTTTCAGAATAAGACATCCTCGGTCGTTTTCTGGTTAAAATACTATCCGATGGTTTATATGTAAATTTCATTGCTTCAGAGCAATCACCATCCGTTGGACGTTCCAATTGAATTAATACTTCTCGTGGAGATGTTATCTCACGATCTTTATACGGTGGTGTACGGAATACTATAGCATATTGATGATGAACATCAAGCTCAGAAAAACGACCATACGCAGACCAGATTTCATTACCTTTAGAATCTACTTCAAAAAATTTTACTTTTATATTCTCTGCAAAAAAATGTTTATCGGATTAACTTTAGTTTAAATTGTTATTAATTTATCAATACAATCCACTTACTCTTGCCAACTTTTTCAACAAGCAAAAATACCTCTTCATTACCATCACAACTGCTAACATATTTATCAATACGACAGATTTTCAATTCTCCCGTTAAGGCACTTTCTGAAAAAATATATAAAAAATTTATCAGATAATTATTTTTTCAATGAACATTAAAATATTATAAATATTAATTCATTTACTTAGATTATTAATTGTACAAGAATAAACTGGTTCAGTAATAGGTGTCATAACTCCATTTTCATTTGGAACAAATGCTTGGAAAGATAATGCAACACTGTTCAAATCCATCCATTTTTGAGCACTCTCTGCATCCATTTTAATTTGCATTTCTTCTCGAACATGTAGAGTTGTTATAGTGGGATCTGTGCGTCGATTTCGTTCAAGAACCTCTGCTTTCAATTTTTTAATCAATTCATCTTTAATGTGTTTTTTAGCTGTATGAATAATGCCCATTCCATGAAACCTAGTAAATAAATTTGCATTCTCAAATAATTTATAATTCACCTTTTTTTTTTGAATAAATAATTACGTTACAGTGAATATTGGCAGATCAAATAACAAAGAATTTAGGGAAACACGGTGCAGAATATGTGAAAAAAAAGAAGAAAGCCTGTGCCTCATGCTGGAATGTACCAAAATAAAGGAAAAACTCGAATCAGAGCTGGTTGAAAGAATAAGCAAAATACTCCTGGAAGTAAAAGGAGATAACACAAATGGAAAAGTGATTAGCTTACTGAAAGGAGAACCAAGTGTGATACTAATAAACTATATTAGACAAACTGGAAAAATTGCTAATAAAAAGGAAAATAAGGAAGAAGAAATAACTAGTGAGGAAGAGAATTGTGATAGCCAGATAACACCAAAATGCACATAGAAGCAAGTCAGAAGTAGACGTTGAGTGTCATCAAGAAGACGGTTCATAAACTCAAAAGTCAAAATATAGAAATCGTATAAATAGAAAGTAAGAGTGGAAATATAAAAATCTAAAAATAAAGTATATTAAGTAATATCTAGACTTATTTAGTTATAAGAAATGAAAAAACTGTAAGACTGGAAAGTTGTACAGAGGGAAATAAAATTAATTTAATTTAATTACGTTGCAGTCCAATCATTTTCCGGGCCAACTGAAACTTCATAAGGACGATCAGTCTCACTGTTACCTTCTCTTTTTACAAGATGATGAGCATGTGGTATTCTCCTGTCTTCATTTTTTGTTACTATTATGCAACGTATTATTGCAGTTCCAGAAAAGTTTCGGAGCTAAATTAATAATAAGAAATAATAATGTAAAAAATTATAAATTATTTAATGCCTGATTAAAATAATTAAATAAAATTAAAAATTCACCTGTACTGTAGGAGCATTTTTTTTTCGTCTAGTTGTAGAGTTTGCACTAGCAAGACTACCATGCGTACCCATCATTTCGGATTTGTATCTAAATCGAAATTTGTCTATCGGCTGTTCGAGAATAACAAGTTCTGAAATACCTAATTCCATTTCTACAATAATTATAATAAATATTTATATTTAATTTAAATATAATTACTATTAAATTAAATAACAGTTTTTCAATAAAATTTATAATTTTACCCATATTACTGTCAAATATAAAATTTTCATTAATATTAATTGTAAAATTATCCTCTTCTCTCAGAGGAGAAACTGTAGACAAAGGTGATTCCATATTGTCTACTGACGGAGATGCTGTCGAACTTTGATAAGGACTATTTACTGTAACCATCGCTGCGCCTGCAAATAAAAATATTTATATGTAACCTCATTGTCGTGCATCATTATACCTATACATGGTCGTAATTAATTTCAATCTGATAATAATTATTTTTTTTTGCTTTTTTCTTCATTAATAAAATACTGCGCATTAGTTTAAAACAAGGGGAATCCTTATAGTTGAATAAGCTACGTCGATCATTGGATGCTATATTTATATGTATATATAGACAAAGAAACACGTGATAGAGGCTAGAATATTAAAAACTTTATTTTTAACTTATTAAAACATTTACCCGGACTATACTGATGATAATTTGATGAATCCGTTAATAATGATTGTAATGCATTTATATTTTTATAAGCAACAGGCATATTAATTTTTTGTATATAATAAAATTAATAATAAAGTCTGAAAGTTGAGATTTGTATGCTCTGAGATATTAAACTTTTGATATTAAAGTAGAATTTATAAAATAATAATAAATTGCAGTCAATAGTAAAGTTAACAATCTTGACAGTTAAACTGTTGTTTAATAACTCACCATATTCTTGGATGATCAAGTTATCAGTGGTTATACGTCATTAAAAACCTTGTGATTATAAAAACTGCAGGTTCTTCCCCGGTACTTGGCATTATAAACGTATGATGATTGACCAATGAAATCGTCTGGTTTCACGATGTCGCTAGTATTTGTCAGTCGTTTTTTAAAGAGTGGGATATAAAAGGAAAGACAATAATTTACATCGGGAAATCCCCGGTAAAAATTTTAAATTATGCTCTGTATATATCTATATTCTATTTTATTAATTAAATTTAATAGCATTAAATTATTATTTTTTGTTATTTTTAAAGCACTGGGAATTTTAAAAAAAATATAAAGATAATAAAAATAATGATTTTTTTTATGTATAAATAAAATTCATAAAAAAATAAATAATTATAAGTAGATCAATACATTTACTTTGTTGTATTGAAAGATGTATATTATTATTTAATAAATTATACTCTTAATTGTCCAGCTCGTTGAGCTGCTAATGGTGACGATGGTGTTGGCGGTAAATGCACTGAGTCACTTATTGTTGTGAAATTTGATTTTTTAATAATTGAAAATCTTCTCCACCATACTACGATGGCAAAAAAAATTCCACAAATGGCAATTGAAACTTTGGTAAAAAAATATAGTCAATTAATTTATAAGAATTAATATTTTAAATTATAAGTAATTTATTTTTTAAATATACTGTAGAATGTTGACAGAAATGCCGACTGAAAATCTGCTTCATTCAATATTTTTGATTTTGGCTGTTTAATACTCCGTAAAGGAATGTAATTATTCTTAATTTTTTCTTCAACATTTCTTGCATTCATTCGTAAATTATATTGTGGCTCTGCGACTTTAGATGAGTAAATATTATTGTTAGATCTCCAAGATGGTAAATAACGATCTGATGAGTATTACAAAGTATTTGTTTATTTACTTCTCAGAAAAAAAACGAAATTTTACTAACCATTATTATCTCCAATCAGTTTAAATTTCATAGTAAATGACTCAGGTTCAACTCTTTCAGTTCTATTTATTTCCATGTTCCATAAATCAACATGTTTCAATCGATTTTCAATTTCTGGCGCTGTGTTATCATTATTTTCACCAAAAATATAATCAAAAATAGATGAGGGTCGTGAGTAGTAACTTTCTTTTTGTTTGACGATTGGAGTCTCTTCAATAGGATCTCCAAAAAATCCAAGTTCATCAATAATAATGAAATTACTTCTAACAGTAGTTGCATTGATTATTTCTGAAATAACTACTGGCAATTTTTTTTCAATTATTTTTAAAGGATCACTAGTAAATTGTTGGTCTAATTTTAAATCAGATTTATTAAGAGATTCATTTAAAATTGAGAGTCGAGCTAAAAGACTACTTGGAGTTGTTAAATTATTTTTCAATGACAGTGGGGTTTTAAAGATTGAAAAATTTGAAAAATGATATTCGTTGCACAACAATCCATTGCTTTCATTGCTTGCCGGATTGCATGATTTATAAGTTTTTTTAAATAAATTTGGTGTTACTGGCAAATCTATAGAAATGTTACATTGAAAATAAGTTTTTTTTTCTTTGTATTAACTTTTAGATTATTTAACATGTAAATATTTAAATTACCAGCATAATTCGTTGTGTGATTAATGATGGAATTTGTAATATTATTTTCATCATGGTGATTATTCTGAGTATTAATTATTTGAGAATCGTTATTAATAGGCGAATGTGTTGATAAGAAACTTGAGATGTGATTTAAATTGATAAGTCGGTGGATAAGATTGGCTATGGTTTGCTGGGGATCTTTAGTCAAAGATGACGACATATTTAATTGATTTTTTTTCCAGTTCATTGGTAAAACGATAGATAAATTATTATTTTTTTGAGTTGATAATAATGATACATGACGTTTTCTTGAATTTTCTATTGATTTACGATGTCTTTTACCATGATGTATATGCTTCCTCCAATGATTTAGTAATAATGAGTTATTAACTATTTTAGCTATAATTGAGTAATTAGATTATTATAAAATTTACAATAACTTTACCCTAAAAATAGTAATGATGAAACATACGTTGAGATAAACTAATCCCAGGTTGTAATTTCATAATATTTTCCACAAACTTTTTTGTTGTTACTTCTACATTTTCAATGGTAGTTAAATTTGCTGTTAATACTCCAAAATGAATTGCTGATAAATAATGAATTTATTTTTATTTTATTATTGTAAAGAAAAAAAAAAAAAATGTAAAAAAAATAAAAATACGTCTTACGAAAAAAAATGATAAGATGCCAGTGACCAATTTTCATGATGAATATTTTGTTCGTTAATTTTGATAACTAAAAGTCATTTGTAATTAATTTAATGAATCAACAAGCTAATGAAGATAGAAATTTTTATTATTATTTTATAATAATGATAAATAATTAGCCTTTAAATTAAATCAATCAGAAAAACGTAATCGTAAATTATAACTTATTGTGTCATAGATTAACAAACAAATGGCCGTCATTTCATAAATAATCTTTGATACTTTTTTTTTTCGAAGTTCAGTTGTCAAAACCTGAATGGAATACTTTAAACAGTTGAATTTAAATTAGATAAATATCCCAAGTAGCAGACTTGGCTTTGTGACATCTATAAGATAGCAGTGTTTTAAGGCTGTTTTTTGACCTATCGAAAAGGCGCCAATATGTTGACAAAATAATAAGGAATTAATGTCACCGAAAAAATATCTGCTTAAAAGACTTGACTCAAGTGACGATCCTATCCAAAAATTCCTATAGAATCCACTCAACTGCGACAAAAACCGCATAGAAACCAATACAGTCTATAGGATTCTATGCGGTTTTTGTCGCAGTTGAGTGGATTCTATGGGAATTTTTGGATAGGGGACAAAAAGTAAATTACAAATAATTGTCAAATAAGTAATCTAAATGATTTTTTAATGGAAATTACTTTTTTGGGATGAAAAAAAGAACACAAATTTTCTATGACTCCTAGGACCAACATCTGTATATTTTATTTATATAAAAAAACGGCTTCGAAACAAAAAAAAATTTTTCTTGTCCTTTTATAAGACGTTTTTATAACATATTAAAATTGTCTCTAGTTTACTTGGGATCTAATAAAAATTAATAGCTATTTTTAAATATCTTGATATCTATATTTACATTTTTTTAATACCATTACTTATCTATTTACAGTTTGGTAAGAGAAAAAAAAAAATGCGCAGACAAGAGATAACTGATAAATGACATACTGACATACATGTATATATGAAATCAAGAGTGATAAACGGAGAATAAGAGAATATAGCTGCAAAAAATTAAAATTAGTTACGATTCAATAGTCGTTCTGATTGGACTCAATTTTTCTTGGAGTTAAAAATTTTTTTTTATTTATTTATAAAATGGCTAAGAATGAAAAAATTGGAATAATTGGCAGGTAAAAATGAATTATATAATATTTATATCATACTTTATGGAAAAAAAAATATATGAATTGAATATCTGCGATAGCGTATGCTGTAAATGATATTATAAA
Source organism: Microplitis deprimator (assembly GCA_964016945.1). Lineage (NCBI taxonomy): Eukaryota > Metazoa > Arthropoda > Insecta > Hymenoptera > Braconidae > Microplitis > Microplitis deprimator. Next base: position 8,754,973 of record OZ024711.1, on the reverse strand, counting down.
ATTTTATTGATAACTCTGATAAATATGATTATGTTATTTGCTTCAGTGGTCTTATTGGACGTAGTTGGGCTATGTTATTTGCCAGTGTTGGGTATCAAGTAACTGTTTATGACATCGTACAAGAACAAATTAATAATGCATTAGCAGATATTAATCAACAGCTAAAAAAACTTGAGTCTGACGGATTACTTCGAGGTAGTCTTACCGCAAAACAACAATTCGATCTTATAAAAGGCATGTTTATTTATCCTAACAGGTTGATAATGTTTTAAAAAGTACTTGTTCACATTATTGTCTTAATTAATTAATTTAAATAGGTACATCAAGCTTGTCTGAAGTTGCTAAAGGAACAAAGCTCATTCAAGAATGTGTTCCAGAAAATTTAGAATTAAAAAAAAAGTTGTACGGAGAATTAGATAAGGTAGTAGACGATAATACAATTTTATCTTCATCAACTTCTACATTTAAACCATCGTTGTTCAGCGAAAATCTTAAACATCGTGCTCAAGTTATCGTATCACATCCTGTAAGTTTTTTTTTTTAATATATTTTATCTTTGATATATTATTATTTAAAGAATGAAAACGAAACAAGATTGTTTTAATAACTTCCATGTCCATTACGTAGTCGCAATGATAATTCAACTGATTAAAAACAAAATTCAGATAACGAATGAAAAATATTTACTGAAGTTTATTATTTATCAATTTATTTTGTTTTAAATTTAATTAAAATTACAGGTAAATCCACCTTATTACGTGCCTCTTGTAGAAATTGTACCAAGTCCATGGACGCGTTCTGATATTCCTGAGAAAACCAAAGCAATTATGACAGAAATTGGTCAAGCACCAGTGGTATTTACTCGAGAAATTGATGGATTTGCTTTAAATAGAATACAGTACATATTAATAATGTTTCTCTTTCCTGTTCTTTTTTTTTTTTTTTTTTTTTTTTTCATTTAATCATTATTAATCATTAGGGACAAGATTTTAGCCGTAATTTTGAAATCAATGGTTTAAACGTTTGATATTACGGCGAAAATATTGGTTTTATCAGAAAAGGTTTCGAACAAAAGTTGTAGGAAGTTTTATTTTTTTAAAAAATCTCTCTTATGATATTTTTAAACGACCAATATTTTCACCGTAATTCCAAAATTAAGATTCATAATGAATAATTAAAATTTTTGATAATCACGAAAATTTCAATTTCGAAATTTACGGTTTTCATATTAGTCCTATGAAAAAATTATAGGAGACATTTTCTTCATAAATTTAAATGTTGAACAACTCTTGTTTGAAAATTTTTTTGATACGACCAATATTTTCACCGTTATTCCAAAATTAAGATTCATAATGAATGATTCAAATTTTTGTTAATTATGTAAATCTTAATCTTAAAATTACAGTTTTTTATTAGTCCTAAAAAAAACTTATAAGAGACATTATTTTTATAAAATTAGATTTCTTACAACTTTTGCTTAAAAAATTTTTTTTATATGACCAATATTTTTTCCGTAACATCAAAAATTTGACCCCATTAATTATTATTTTTAAATTGAAGCAAAAATTCTAGCCCTATTAATCAATTTTTTTCACCTAGGTATGCTATTCTTAATGAAGCCTGGAGACTTGTGACTGACGGAGTTATCAGCGTCAAAGACATTGACACTGTTATGAGTGAAGGTTTAGGAATGCGTTACGCATTCTTAGGTGCATTTGAAGCAGCTCATCTCAATGCAGAAGGTGATGTTTATTTTTCTAATAATATTTAATTTATCGTAAATTGTTGATTAATAATATTTAATAACTATTGTATTAGGTATGAAGAAGTATTGTGAAACTTATAATAAATCAATTTATGATGTAAGTCAAACATTTGGACCAATACCAAAATTCGTCGGAGCGGCTGCTGATAATATTTCAAAACAGCTTGAAGAAATTTGTTCACTGGATAAACTACAAGAACGTCGAGCATGGAGAGACTTAGCTCTTACGAAATTATCCATTTTAAAGAAAGAGCTTAAAAATAAGTAATAAATGAAAAAGAATTTTCAAATCTTACGTCTGTGAGAATCTTCTTACATTGTTTTGTCAGTTAACTTGATATCAGTTTGTAAATATGTATAACTTTTGGGAAACTAAATTAAGGAAATAAAGTGATGGTTTGGGTTTAATTTCTGTTTTAAATATAATTTTTTTTAGAATTTAAAAAAGTGATCGTAATGTAAGGTAAATTATAAGCAAGAAAGTTTTAATAATTTGACGGAATTATTTATTAACTTTAATACCGAAAAATTATCGTTTTCCACCAACACGTGGCGCACTCTTTTGCGTCACCTTAGCGGCCTTATCCTTCTTGGTTGGCTTAGGTTTGGGTGGTGCGGTTGCTTTCTTTGCTGCTTTCGCGGCCTTTTTCTGTTCTTTCGCAGCTCTGTAAGGATAGATAATTTTAAAGATTATTATTGAAACTTTACATTACTAATTAAATGAATAATCAAATTTGTTATGAACAAAAATGTCTAAGCCCGCAAAGCCAAACAGTGTTAGAAAAAAATAACAATTCTGGGTGAAGCAGCTCATTTTTTTACTCTAAGACATTCTGAAATCAAACACAAAATGATTGGTTGTGTCTGAGGAACAGATGTCTAATTAAAGTATAACATAAAAGAAAATTTGGGGTTAGATTATTATTATTAAAAAAAAAAAATACTAACTTTACGGCTTGGTCTCGTTGAGCTTTTCTGATTTCAGGTTTCATGTTCCTTTTTGCGAGTATGTCAGATAGAGACGCACCAACGATAGCACGATTGAATTTTTGAGTTCTTCGTGTTCTCCTCTTGGCCTGTTCCTCTTCTTGACCCTTCTTGTGTTTACGCCTAATGAATTGTCATTTTTTTTTTCAGTACACACTCCGTTATTAAAAAAAATGTTTTTATATTTTCCACAAAATGATGTTTAAATGCTTATGAATATATTGATCAACTATTATAATTACAAAAATGTAACTATTCAAGGAAATTCAATCATCAGATAGTAGGAATGACATTTATCGACATCATGTATGAATAAAATAAACAGAAATTAATTCAAATAAAATTACCTGTAGAGAACGGTCCATGTAACTTTTCTGGGATTACGTTTCATCAAATGAGCAGATTCACATTTTGAGTTGAGGAAAGTAAAAGTCTGGCAACAAAAAACCATAATATTTTAGGTTAAATTGACAGGACACGTTGTGACGAGCATTAAAGAATTGTAAACAATTACAATTACAGTTGTTTTAAATGCTCTAATAATAACCGTTTAGAATAAAAAAAATATAAAGTAATTAAATTATTACATACCTTTCCGTCAATTTTAACCATAGTTTTGCCATGGCCTGGATAAATTTTGTATCCACTGTATGCACATAATCCGATCCTAAAAAGATTATAAGATAATTATCATTATTAAACATGATAATCCTTTTATTCATTTATTTCAACAAATTATTAAACGATTGTATTAACAATTATAGATTATAAATTGTCAAAAAATAAAACTTACTTCATCTTGCTTTTTTATGATGCACGAAGCACCTTCGTGCAAGCAAATCGGGAAAATGGCCGAGTATAGTTTGATTTTTATTTAGGGAGTACTATTCATTTACCAACATAACGAAAAATTAAATTCCTGTAGTAATTTTGAGTGTGAATGTAGCTGACAATTGACAATTTTTTAAATTTTATAATAAATGAATAAAATGTGAGTAGATTAAAAATTGCGTATTTTAAAAATGACAAGATCCGTATGCGCATTTTTTTTAAATTTCATTATTTTAAGTTATTTATTTATTTGAAATTTATAAATTGTCTTATTTCTGCTACATTCACACTCATTAGGCAATTACATAATATCGACAGAGCTAGAAATTTCTAGTAGCGCTAAGTCTTGGCATTAAATTTTTCTCCTCTCTTTGTTCACAGCCATTTTATATTAATTTACAGACAGACTCAAATACACAAATTTTCAACATACATATATATATGTGCATGCGATGCATACTGACATATTATTGGATATCGTGGATAAATTAAAGTATGTGACGTTAGTACTAGTAATTTCCCTTCTATGAATACTGAGTAATTCGTGTCCAGCTGTACTTCACTTGCAACACATATATATATATATATATATATATATATATATATATATATATAATTACATACGTTCATAGATCGTTTTGGCCGTCATTTAGTCGTGAGTCTTTATTTCAATCTTAATTATCTGGACAATAACATCAAAATTCATTTATAATCATTGTACAATATAATAAAATAATTCAAAAACAACAAACTAGTCTTTTGTGTGTATTAATATCATAAAAAGGTGTCATATTTGTATCACCTGAAACTATATGAACTGGATATCGTCTAGTTATTGAAAAAAAAAAAGAAAACTTAGTAATCAGTTGGAATCATTGTGATCAGATCAGAGTAAGTGTCGTTTTATCACGGAAGTGGAAAAGAGAGTTTGGAAAGAACGAATAATAACGGTATCGTGGTAACGAGGGTGACCTTCAGTACTAACAAAAGCTCATATATGCATTATCATTACAGTTGATTAATTATTATTATTATTATTATCATTTATTTATATATAATACGTAGTATATAAGTGCACTTAAGTGCATACACGTATAAACTAAATAATAATATTATAAAATTATTTTATTCTGACAAGACGGGTGAACACGTAGTGTAAAGTGCGTCTATACGTAGAGGTCATCAGAAGCATTAACAGATTTTGTCCAATTGAGACAAGGACACCTCATATTAGACATGTCGACTCCAGCAAGACGAAGACTTATGAGAGATTTCAAGAGGTAACGTATTATACACATATATTTATTAATGGATGATATTTTAAGGTTCTAAGACAGCCAGTTAATTATTTTACTTTATTTATTTATTAAGTAAAAAATAACTTGAGAATATACGGGTTAATTTTAATGCTAACATGAATAGACCTTTTGATAACGTCATCTTAAAGAGCATCTTCGCGTTGCCATGGGCGGATTTATTATTAGAAATCACTGTACGCTGTTGGAAATTCGTTATTTATATTTTTATCTTGGGCTTTTACTCGTTTAGTATGATGTTTCAGTTGTCGTATACCTACTAGTCGATCGATGATTCGAGTGACATTGATAACGTGCTACGAATAATGTATAATGTACACAAGTTTCATTGTTTATTATTTTATATTTAATATATTTTCCAGCTGTCACGTGATTGTTAAAGTCATTATTGAATAAAAAAAAAAAAAATAGTAATTTTTTATCGAAATAATTTTTATACAATTAACTTGAATAAATTGAATTCATTGGTCATCGTGTCATGATTCGGACTTCTAACTATGCGATAAAGTTGTTGCCAGCCCCGAAAATCCCTTTTTCAATAAACATTTCCATCAAAATTCGGAGGCATGAACGCTGTTTACAGTAGAATATTTGAAAATTCATGGACACAAACGACCCATGTTCAACCGATTAGGGTTAATAATAATTAATGACATGAAAAAATTGTTGATGACGAAATTTTTCTTGTTTATAAAGACTACAAGAGGATCCACCAACTGGAGTTTCTGGAGCACCAACTGATAACAATATTATGATATGGAATGCTGTTATATTTGGGTAAGCCAATAAATAATTATTGTTATTTGTTAAATTATAATTTTTTATGCATTACTTATTGGATTTTAAATTTCATATTAATTAAACTGGCTATTTTGACATGCGTTTCAGACCACACGACACACCCTTCGAAGATGGTACCTTCAAGCTTACTATTGAGTTCACCGAAGAGTATCCAAATAAACCACCGACCGTTAGATTTGTTAGTAAAATGTTTCATCCAAATGTTTATGCTGATGGTGGAATATGTTTGGATATTTTACAAAATCGTTGGAGTCCAACCTATGATGTTTCGGCTATCTTAACATCAATACAGGTAATTAATATTATTTAAAAATTTATGGTTTTATTATAATTAAAAAATTTATATATTTTATTGTATTATAATTATATCACTAGTCTCTTAATTAATTATAAATTGATTGAACGTCTTAACAGCGGTTGCAATTCATCAGAGTCGTTAATTAGTGTAGAGTAATTTTTAGTATTTAAAATCATTAAAGTATCTTTATTAATATATCATTTGTTTTATTTTTTTTGTTTGATTATTAATATAAATTAAGGCCATTCTCCAGCATTGATCTCCACTTATGAGTGTAATTGTAGCAGAAATCAGACAAATTTAAAATTATTAATAAATAGAGTAAGTAATTAATGAAATAAAATTTTTAAAAAATGCGCATTTACAAAATTTTGAAATTAATAAGTGAATTTTTTATAAATATTATTTTTTCAATTATTTACTTATTTTATTTATAATTTTAAATTTGTCTGGTGTCTGCTATATTTACACTCATACTTATTTAAAATATTCAATGACTTTTAATTGTAATAACCGTATTAAAATGTTGATAATTAATTAAAAAAAAGTTAACGCATTAATTAAAAAAAGAATAACGCAGTTACAATTTTGCAGATAGATTTAAAAAAAAAAAATTATTTACAGTTGATATCAATTAGGAGTTGAACGAAATTTTAAAAATAAATTTTAATAAAACTGTGAGTAATGTTTTTTAAAATCTATATCTCGGCAAAATTGTAACTGCGTTGTTCTTTTTTCAATTAATGTTTTAATCTTTTCGAAATTGATTAATAAAATTTTAATACTGTTATGCCAGTTCAAGGTCATTGAATATTTTAAAAAAGTGGGTAACACTGTCTAAGAGTGCCTTTAACATTACATTAATTGAATAGAATGATTTTAAAAATATTCGAAAACTTGAAATAGATGAGTAACAAGTTTTTTTTAATGGCTTGTATGATTGCAGTCGCTGTTAAGTGATCCGAACCCGAATTCACCTGCCAACTCAATGGCAGCCCAACTTTATAAAGAGAATCGACGCGAGTACGAGAAACGAGTGAAGGCGTGCGTGGAACAAAGTTTTGTGGATTAGTTGCTGGCCAACGTGCTTAGGTTGAGCTACTATTATCAACAACCATCAACAACATCCTACATCCATTGTGGAAGGAGATGTCCAGCCTTACCATGGAGTTAACGCTAATCACTTAGCATTGTCACTCCTAAATCCTAAATTAATTAAAAATAATAATATAAAATAATTATTAAAAATAATCAAGTAAATAAGCATTAATAATTAATTTAAACAAAAAAATAAACTATTACAAGCCTCTTAAATTATAATAATGGTCAACATAAGGTGGAATTTTCGATCAATGTTATGGAAATGGTTATTACGAAATCTGTGTTATCATTCAATCAGTTGTCAAACAAATAATACACAACGAGATGTATTAAAAAAAAATAATAATAATAATTATAATGGAAATTGATAACAAAATTTAAAAAATTAGAGATCATTTAATTGTTTTATTATAATAACTTCGTACTATTGTTTTTAACTTAATTAACTTATGGATATATATAATTTAGTGTTACTTTGTTCTTATAAATTTAATTTGAGTACTCTAACGTACAAAAATTATTTAAACACTAAAAAAAAATATATATATACAACAAAACTACGTATTAAAATTCATAATAAGAATATTAATAATTAAATAATTAATAAATCAAATTTGTGCGATTAAATCGTCTTTATTAGTTATTTTTTAGTAAACTCCAAGATTGCTTGTTAATTTTTTCTGTTAATCATCTAATTGTTTTTTTTTTTTCTTTTTTCATTAATTTTTTCTAATACTCACATTATTTCAGTCACTACTGGACGAACCGAACCCAAATTCACCAGCGAATTCTCTAGCAGCACAATTGTATCAAGAAAATAAACGTGAATATGAAAAACGTGTCGCTACGGTTGTGGAACAATCCTGGCTAAATTTTCAAGACAGCCACGTAGAAGATCCTCGTTGACATTAAAAATGATATAATTCGCCCTGAAGTTAAAAATAAATTTTTTAATTTGAATTATGAAAGGGCTCTAATGATAAGCAAATAATTTTTATCCTCATTCCACTCATTAAAGCAACATTAAAAAGAAAAATTAATAATAATAAATAAACGTAATGATGAGTTAATTGTTAAATCCTATTTAAATACATGCTCTCATGAAATTTATGTGATTATTACGTATTAATTAATCATTTAGTATAGAAATGAGATATCTCTGCAGACGGCACGTAGAATCTCAGTTACTTAATGAAATAAATATGATGTAATATCACTATTCAATTTTCATATAGATATTTGGTATAATAATAATAATAATAATAATAATAATAATAATAATAACCTAACGTAAGTAATTTCATTACTATTATAAATTTTGTTTGATTATATTTAGACAATAAAATTTTTATTTAGTTAAAAACAATAATTATTAATATTTTAGAATGTTAGTTGTGAGTTTAAAAAAAAATTTGTTAAAATACATGATGCTTGTTTACATCTAGAATGTTTTTAATTTTCAATAGTCCTCATATTTCCTTATATAAAATAAAAATAAAACTATCTTCGTCAAAACAATATTTAAAACCCATATTTTTTAATACTGTTATCTTACAATTATTCAAATTACAAAAAATTTTCTTTGATTCGAATAAAATATTTCAAAAAATTAATAATTAAGTCTGAATCTCAATATAAATTTAATCGAATGCTTTAGAACATATTAAAAATATTCTCACTATTATTTTATTTCACTGGAATTATTAATTCAGTGTTGTATTAATAATTATATATATATATGTATATAAATGTTTTTTTTTATTTATTTTTTTTTCTTATTTAAATTCTGCTACGATTTTTCTTCTTTTTCCTTGTTGTACCGTTCTAATTCTTTGAGAAATTGTCCTTTAGGTTTCATTACATTTGGCCGATCACCTCGACACTTTGGACAAAACCATTTGCCTTTAGGTTTCGTACTTAACGAGACACAGGAAAAGTGGAACCACTCGATTGGACATAAATCATTGTCACAGAGAATCATTTCACCGTAAGATATTTGATCACATAAACAATAAGTCGGTTCATCAGGATCTATGGCTATGTCATCATCTGGTGGTGGTGGAGTATCTTCACGATGCTGATTCTGTTGATTACCTTGACGGGCCTTTCGTTTTTTCTTTTTACCTGTTGCAGCAGCTGCTGTTTTCTTTTGATTCCCGTTACTTGTATTTGCCAAAGTTGTTGATCGACTTTCAGATAATGCGATCATATCCATAGCATGTGCTGATTCAACAAGAGCTTCAGTTCTAGTTCTACGTGCTCGTTTTGGCTGGCGTTCAACATTATTTGAATTATTTGATGTATTTGAATTTGTATTAGTATTTGCTTCACATTTTGGTTCGTTGGTTTCTTGCTCTTTACCAAAATCTATAAAAATTAAATGCATCCATTAAGTTATCAACAGATAATTTAAAAAATATTTATTTTAATATATACCAAGCAAAAATAAAATAAATTTAAAATATACATACCTAGGTTACGATAGTCGAGATCAAGTTGACGTGTCTTGTTCTCTATAAGATCTTGAATTTGTTGGACGATTTGGAGTTTCTCATCGCCAATTTCTTGAGCTGCAATAAGGGCTTGCTGGACTCGTGCAAGAGCTCGTCGTCTACTTACTACATCCGTATCATTTTTAGTTAACATTTCTTGTTGTTGATCAACTTCTCGCAAGTACGCTAAACAAATAATATTAATTAATAAATATCAACAAACATACTTTCATAAATAACAACAACAACAACAACAACAACAACAATAATAATAAAAAAAACCTTGAACATAAATAATTCAATTTAAAAATTTTACACGAATGTTTTATAGCAGTGACTTACTTTGACATGTGGAATCCAATTCTCGTAGACGTGAAACATGTCTTTGAACATCATTTGGAAAATTTTCAACACAATCAAGATAATTATCAACGTAACCTGCTGAATAAAGAGCTTCTACAACTGCTTGATTCAACATTTTGTAGTCAGTTACACAATTAAAATTATATTATTTCACTAAATAGATGTAAAAAAAAACGTTTTACTAACAATTATAATTTTCACTTTACATTCGGACAAAAATATTAGTTTCATATAAAACAAAGTAGAGAAGCATCGTCAGATGATGCTATTGTATAGGAGAAATTTATAAATAACACAGAACGTAAACTTTCTTAAAAAATGTTATTTCATGTGATTTTAGTCTTGATAGTTATGATGGAAGATGGCACTTGAATATATAGTCTACGAATTAAAAAATCATTCAACAGCAATCATTATTTTGATTTACTTGATTACAATTAGTAAATTATTAAATAATTAAAAATTTGTTTAATTTTATTTAATATTAATTTATAATAAATGAAGAATTTTATAACTTTTTATACACATTATATGTGAGTGTAAATGCAGCAGACATCATACATTTAAAATTATAAATAAATTGAGTAAATAATTAATAAAATAAAATTTTTTAAAAATGGAGATTTAAAAAATTTTTAAATTAATAAGTGTATTTTTATAAATATTATTTTTTAATTATTTACTCTATTTATCTATAATCGTAAATTTGTCTGATATCTACTACATTCACACTCGTACATTATATGGGACAGATACAACACGCCTTGACAGCCACCTTAACCGTAAGTTAACTACAATAAGCTACTGCCGTATTCTAAAGGCAACAGGAAGGAAAGTGTTGGAGAGAAAGCAGTTACCTTTAAGTTGACAGTAAATTGTCTGTAAACTTGAATTCAATTTGACTACAAGTGTTACTGTCAGACAATGACGTTAAGTTGATTGAAAGTTTCACTTCAAATTGATGGCAAGTTTTTCTGTCAAATTACATTCGACGGCTGTAATTTGCATCAACTTGCACGAAAGTATTATCCAGCCAAGGCTTGCCAGAAACTTGTCGTTAAGTTAACCGTAAGTGTTTCACTCCAGAAATTGCTAAGCAATTGTATTTAGAGTGTGGCTATCAGGGAAATTGAAGAAAAATTAACCGCCAATTTTTATTTTCAACTTTTGCTGTCAAATTGACGGCAAATTCGGGCAGCAAATTTCAGGTAATTTCAACATAAAATTACAGTCAATTTCAAGCTAAAATGGCTATTAGGGGTGTTGTATCTGTCCCCATTAATAATTTAAAATATTTCAACTTTATTTAACACTGATAAAACAGATAGCACATGTGTTCCATATTGAGTGTGTTTATCTATTTTACTATACATATATATGTACATTTTTTAAAAATATTTTAATACTTTAGTGAACAATAAGTTATTAATCATTACTGTTATGGTGCTTTGAATGATTAAGTATTGATAATTTACAATTATAGAATTTGAAAATATTTTTTAATCAGATTAAAAAAAAAAACAAATATACAAATAATAAACAACAGTAGAATTCAACTACTCATTGAGGTTATTGATGTATAATATGGAAAGAGAAGGTAATTTTTTTAAATGATGACATTAACTGTAAATATTTCTTCATTCATTTTGTATTAAAATGCATGAAATATTACTTTTTTTCAGAAATCTGTCAGTACTTTGGTGAAATAATTAAAAATGAAAAAGATGTATCAGCCGGGATGGCAGCTATACGTACTCTTTTAACAATTTTAGAACGTTCTAAATGTAAGTTCAATTAATTTGTAATTAAATTTTATTTTTAAATTATTAAGAGTTGTTTTAAAATATTTAAATTATCATAACTATTAATTTTTTATAGCTGTAACCGTACAAGAAGTTCATAATTGTTTACAAAATGCAATTGATGCCATGAGATCTTTAGATTGTCCAGTAACATCAATAGCATCTGGATCTGAACTATTTCTACGATTTATTACTCTAGCAAGTTTAGACACTCCAGTAAGAATGATAATTAATTATTCAAAAAATTTTATTTAATTGAAATATTTTTATTTATTTTTATCTTTAGTCGTTTGCTGAATGTAAGGGCATAATGCTTCGCCGAGGAAAATTGTTTTATGAAAAGTTAGTAAATGCTCGCAGTAAAGTTGCTAAATTAGCTTCGAATTTTATTACTAATGGTTGTGTAAGTTTGAAATATATTATTATTTAATTGCTCATCGAAATAAAATAAACGTATTTTTAATGATTTTTATTTACAGAAAATTTTAACACATTCGAAATCCAGAGTTGTGTTACTGGCATTAAAAGAAGCTGCTGCAAATAACAAAATTTTTCATGTTTACGTCACACGATCTGCTCCAGATAATATTGGGTATGTTCACTTGATCAATAACTTAAATTTGAATATCAAATAATAAATTATTGAAAATTATTTTTATTATTTGCTCAGAGAAGAAATGTATGATAATTTAACAAAACTAGGAGTATCTTGTACTTTAATTCTTGACTCAGCAATTGGTTATGTTATGGAACAAGTCGATATGGTAATGGTTGGTGCTGAAGGTGTTGCTGAAAGTGGAGGTATCATAAATAAAATTGGTACTTATACCTTGGCAATGTGTGCTAAAGAAATAAAAAAACCACTTTATGTTCTTACTGAAAGTTTTAAATTCTCGAGAATATATCCTCTCAATCAAATCGATCTTCCAGATGAATTCAAAGTAATTTTTTTTTACTTATAACTATTGCTAATAGAAAATGTATACATAATGAAGATCACTTTTAATACTTGACATTGGTTAATTTCAGTATACGACAAGTACAAGAGCAAAAAATTTAAAAAATGAACATCCATTGGTAGATTATACTCCTCCTCAATATATTAATTTATTGTTTACTGATTTGGGTATACTGACACCGTCGGCGGTAAGCGATGAACTTATAAAACTTTATTTATAAAATTTATAATTATTATAATAAATAAAATAATAAATATTTATACAAATTTGAACGTAATATAAGTTTATTACATCAAAAATAAAGTTAACAGTTTTACAATGGTTAAGACAAAAAAAAATATTTATTAATTATTCAAAATAGCTGCCACTTGAATTAAAACAAAAAATACTTCTTATAAAATAAAATACTTGTAAATATAAACAATCAATATCTTTATAATGTTAATAATTTATGGTTATTAGTTGAACTGTATAAATTATTATTATTGTATAAACATAACATGATTATGTAGATGAATATCACGAGAAAATATTTAAAAGCGTACGTTTGATTTGAAATAAATTACAAAGATATTTAAGTATTACGTTAAATGATAATGAAAGAACTATAAACAAATATGTATTGCAAAGTCACATTGATTGGCACATACGATATTAATATAATCATTTTTTTTTTTTTTTTTTTTACTTAATTAATTCTTATAGTTATAATGCAATTGCACATTGTTTTCGTTTTTTTATGGACTTGATTCAAAATTAAATTTCTCATCGTACTTGGCAAAATTATGAATCATTTTTCCATTTTTTTTTTAAATATTAAGATTTGAGAAATTATTAATTTATTATATTACAAGAGTTCAAACGATATTTGGAGGATTGAAAGCTAGACAAAACGTCTCAACAATTGTGTAAATTTGGTCAAAATGAGGTCTCTTTTCTGGTTCGTATTCCCAACATCTTAGCATCAATCTATAGACCTCTTCTGGTGTTCCATCGGGTGCAGGTAATCGGTAACCTGATCGTAGAGGATTAATTTTAGTTATCAATATAGAACGAAATTTATTTTAAAATTTAATATTTATCGTATTTTTTATTATACCTGCATCTATTTTTTCTCTAGCTTGTGAATTTGACATTCCGCTGTATGGGTTACCACCTTTAGAGAAAATTTCCCACACTAATACTCCATAACTCCAAACATCGCAAAGTGAAGTATATTTGCCTAAAAAAAAATGATTCATTTGATCAATTATTTGAAAGAAAAAAAAATTGATTGAAAGAAAAAAAAAAAAAAATGTATTTAAGTTACCGAAATTTAAAGCTTCAGGCGCTGTCCACTTTATAGGAATTTGTTTCATACCATCAGATACAATGTATTCTTCTTCTTCTCTTGACATTCCAAAATCCGAAATTTTAACATTTGAATCATAGCCAACAAGACAATTACGTGCGGCTAAATCACGATGAATACAAAATTTTGATTCTAAATAACTCATCCCAGCAGCTGCATCTCTACACATACTAAGTTGTTCTCCAGTTGATATCGTACTTGAATTTTTTCGTAAATACGTCAATAAAGAACCACCTGGAACTAATTCCATTACAATCATAATCGGTTGTTTTTGTACACATATCCCAATCAACTTGACAATATTTGGATGATCGTATTGTTTTAAAATTCGACCTTCTTGCAGAAATTTACGTTTTTGTTCGTCGGGTAGCGTTACTTTACATGTTTTTACAGCTACTTCCGTTTTACAAGGTCTCAATTGAGCTTTATATACATCTCCGAAATTACCCTACAATCAAAATATTATTTTTACTTCTAAACTAATCAAAATATTTAGATTAGTTTATTTCAACACTTACTCGTCCTATTTTCTCTATGAGAATTACATCATCATTATTAAGCTCCCATCGTTCACGTGGAATAGGAGTTTTTAATATTGCACCAGATCGACTAGTTACTGGTAATCCTGATTGCCATTGATGTTTTATTAATTCTGGAATAGTTGGAAAAGTCGGTCCTTCAAATCTAAAATGTCCCTAAAATATACATACATACATACATACTTTTAACAAATAGTTATTTATAAAATTAATCATTTTTTTAAAAATAAAATCCTAGATTCAAAATTACTTCAGAAGTTGTTTGGACAATAAAGTGTTTATGACCGTCCCAGCAAACTGACAAAACAATCTGAGATTCTTCATTTCTCATAGTTTCCCGAACTAAAAAATCTCCTTCGACAACTAAAAGTCTCACTACTTCTTCTCTTGGTAATACTCCATGGAACCACTCTTCTTCCATTAATCCTCCGTTACTTTTTTGATCATTACTCGAATTGTTCATCCCACATGAACCCTGTTAAACAATTTCAATGAAAACCAATTAAATTTATGACAAAAATCATATGTAAACTAAAATTTTTTTCATATTTCAATGCAATTATTTGTCAAGTCACGTTAGTTCACACGTCAAAAATTAAAATTTATTAGAGGGGAGAGGGGGAAGGAACAATATTTTTGTAAGTATTTCAAAACCAATTGTTATTACTGTCACACTGGCAATTGTAAACATACTGGCTGGCGGGGTCGAATTGGCTTAACTGATGATCCTACGCTGTTTGCTCGAATAATACCATTAACATTCGTCGCAGGTATAGATTTAAATGGGGTCTTTATCATTGTCATGAATCGTTGATTTCGTCTCAGCGTAAACATACCATTATCTGCAACTGTATTTCTCTGCAACGTTCAATTTATTCTTCCAATCTACCAAATTCTTATAATTCTAATATGTTACAATTAACGGCTACAAATATATTTATAACTAATATTTTAGTTTATCATTAAATTTACTTTAAGTACTGGTGGTGGTTCTGCAAATGATCCTTCCATGGATAGATCACATCCTGATGGTAATTCTTCACATCCTAATTCATTCAAAGCTCCACGAATTACTTCTACCTGTCTTTGTAATTTTTTTTCTTGACACCTTAACCGTAATTCTTCTCTTTCTCGCGAATAATCTAACATCGTCATTCTGAAATAAAATAATTTTCAATAATTATTTTGTTTATAATTTTAAAAAATTTTTAAATTATTTATATATTTTTGTAGTACCTCGGGTCACTGGTATTTTCGTTTGATGACTGAGCAGCTAGACGATTCTGTTGAGTACTTTTCAACGAATTCTCTAGTTCATTTAAGCGACTACGTAACCAATCTATCGTTAGATTGTCTACTGTTAATTTGTTTGGCAATAGCTTGCCAGATGTGTCGTCGACCAGATTTTCATCGAAGGTAAAACGTAGTGGGGATGCCGGTCGTGTTCTAAATTTTACGAGTCATTCATTTTTTCATAAATAAAAATTAAATAATAAAGTAGAAAAAACATTAATTACCGATGTTTTCCAATAAAATCTTTATACTCTTCGAGTGGTTTTATTGAATCGACAGCTGCCTGTACTCTTGCATGGATTTCTTGAAATTTTTCTGAAGTAAAGTCCGAGTACTTGACGGTATTTTGAAGAATCCGTTTCCTATAAATTAATTACTTATAAAATATATTTACAATTTAAATTTAAATACATACATTGTTTTTTTTAAATGTAAATATTACCTTTCATTTAACTTCAAAGTACGCAACAGGTGAAATGTATTCAGTAATTTATAATTAGTGTAAAAAATAATTTTACTTTTATTTCTATATTAATAAAAAATAATAATATGATTCTATAACTTACCAAGCTACTATGAATTCTTCATGAATAGTTTGCTGCCTACGAAGAAGACTGGGAAGGTAACAACTTCTTAAATCGTGTTCACACTCAGCAACAGCTCCAAGTAAAAGTACGTATTCATTATGAGTAAGATGAAGTTTACGGCAGGCCTTTTGATATTTTTCTCTCACATCATCTAATTTCCTACCTCCTCTTCCACCTTAAAAAAAAATATTTAAAACATAAATACTTTGTTTTTTACTCTAATAATTGTGATTAATAAAACTTACGATTAACATAGTGTTCTTCAAATCTAGCTCTAGTCAATTTATAAGCCTCTAAATTCTTTTGATACTCTGTCTTTTTCCTTGCGACATCATCAGTTAGCTAAATAAATAAATAATTCATTTATATTGTGTATACAGCAATAAAAAAAGGGTAAACATGCACAGAGAATGTGAATGACTACCTGTTGAAATTGATTACTAAGCCATGTTTGTTCTTCTTGATAAAGTTTTCTAGCTTTTCTTCTTTCCGCATAGAGATTACCAATATGTTCAACAACAAGACTTTCCATAGAATCAGCTTGTTGTTTAATTAATCTAGCTGTCTGATCGATAGAATCCATAATGTCTCTCCAGCTCTATTTATAAAATATACAATAATAAATACAAAGATTTTAGGTATGTAGTATATTTAACAATGTATAAAATATTTATTACCTGAGTAATCAAACTGCCAGCAAGGTCATCATAACGTTCAACTTTCTTTCCTTGAATACTCAAAGATGAAATAGTTGACGCATATTCGCGATCAGATTTAACTTTGGTGGTAAGACATCTCTTCATAGTTTCCAGAAGTTTAATTTCAGCATCTTGTCTTCCTAACAAAGCTTCATGAGAAGATTGTCCTTGTAAACTCGTTGAAAATCCCATTTTTTAATTATACTAAAAGTTAACTTTAAATTTGATGTCACTTTGATTAAGAGGGTAACGCGATCAGGTTTAACTCATGCCTATAAATTTGCTCAAATCTGACGTGATCACTTTAAATAGGAGATTGTCTCCCACAGTGAAGGACCAAATATTTCATTTCACTCTAAGAAATATTGTGTTGTTTATTTAATTATTTTTTTTATTGTATTTTACTTTGTAAATAAATTTATTTAAATTTAAATTTATTCAAATTTTACCTTCAATACGTTGAAATTAAAAACTTATATTTACGTTAATACTTATTTATACAATACGCACCAGTCTACTACTTGGTGAAAATTTCTCACCCACCTTCCGGAAATACCGCCACAAGACATACTGAATTCGCAGATATGCGATTATGTCAAATGAAAGTGCAGTAAAAGACAAAACAAACTAGTGCTGTCATCTGTTGTTTTATCTCTTATATTATTATTTACGTTTTAAAATAGATGTAGTAAACTGTTAAAGCTGTTTTTCTAGCCAATCAAATGCAAATGATCAGAGAGAACTGTCAAACTAAATATAAATTACAACTGTACGCGAGCAAATACGAGTCATAGACATAATTATATATCTAAATATGTTATAATCATTTCCATTCTTTTGAGTATTTTATTTTTCACATAAGTAATTTTGTGTTATTTTGCATGAATGTGAATGTAGCAGACATGAGACAATTTATAAATTTTAAATAAATGAACAAATTAATTAAAATAATTAAATTAAAAAAAAATGCGCTTACTGAATTTTCATTGATCGAAACATGCATTTTTTAATTTTTATTTTACTTACATTTTATTTATTTATTATAAAATTTTAAAAATTGACACTTGTCAGTTACATTCACACTCATTCTTTTGCACCAAAAGTAAATATGAAAATTTATTTTACATAATAAAGTATCCAACAATGAAATAAAAATAATATTTATTTTATATTTAAAGTAAATTCTTTTAAAAATTAACTGAATACTCAATAGTTGAAAAATTATATTTATAAATTCATAATTAAATTAAAGAAATGTATTTTTTTTATTCCAGGTAAATTTTTAAAGAATTAACTAGTTATACCTTATATTTATTTCATTACCAATAAGAATCTATTTAAATGCCGAAATGAAAAAGCATATAATAGTGAATTATTATTTAAATTACAAGTCGAGGATTTAAATGACTGTTATTACAATTACACGCTTTTTAAATATTCTTAATCCATAATTTTTTAACCTACATAAAAATTTTTAAAAACAATAATCTTAAAATCTTTAAGTATATTTCATTATATAATGAACTATAATACATGACATTCTCAATAAAATTTAATCTTCAAAGTGAATTTATTTTTAGTAAATGAAAATGATATTTATTATAGGCAATAGTGTTAATTTTAACAATGATATAATATGTACATTTATAAATTTTATTATTTTTTTTTTCATAATCTACACAAAATAGTTTATCAATTATTAATAATTATGGAAGCTGTTATTTTAGAAAAAATATTTTTCATTTTATATTGTACCGCCAAAAGTTTGTTGGTTTACATAAAAATAAAAAATAAATAATAATAATTCAAAGTAGAAGAAGATAGAAATAGAATTAAACCAGAAGAGGCGCTGTAGTCGCAGAATGTTGGAAATCCGATGAAATCGGTCTAGAGTTGCGGGGAGGCAGTCGCTCGCCGACAACCAGAGAGAAAAAATATCGGAGAGCGACATTAGTATCGAACAAAAATAAAAGTAACGAATAACGGAAAAAAATAAAAAAGAAAGTGGATGCAGTGAAAGATGCGTGTGTTTTGACAGTGGCTCCAAATTAAAAACAACAAGTGTTTAAAAAAAAGGGTTAATATAATATAACTACTTTTATTCACTATTTATCCAACTATACATATATGGATTTTATATAAAAAGGAGTTAGTGTCGGAGGGACAATTTTTATTACCCTGTTGTCCGGGTAGTTTTATTTCATCTATTCGAACTGGGGCACGACGCTCAATAAATTTACCGTCTTATATATTGTATTTGAATATAATTGGTAATATTGTAAATACTTTTTAAGTGATGAAAATTTTTTTTTCGGTACATTTGAGCTAGTTTGCTTGTACTCATCGGGGCAAGAGGGACCGAGAGAGTAGAGGACGAATCCAAAATCGATCCGTAGGTGCGCGATTGTTGTCTTGATCCGGTATTACGGTTCGGTTATTTTTTTTATACTCTTCTCTTTTATAATTATTAACTGATTATTTTGCAGACCGGAAATGTTTAATGGATTTTGTAATTAGTTAAATTACACTCACTAAATACTTTGATATTTTTTTTCAGAGTTATTGGATTTTTGTTATTCATCAATCATTCATTCAATACATTTTTTACAGCAAAATTTTTATAGTTTTATTTGTTTATTTTTAATAAACACATGTAGCTTCTATCGTAATACTGTAGATGTAAATTTATCATAATTTTATTAATATACATATAATAAGTGTTGAAGAAGTATCGGTTATAACACGGGCGCGGTTTTTCTCTTCTCTTTACTCCTGCGTTGTTTTATTCACTCAAGGTTTCTCATCCGCGAATTTATTTCGAGCGAAGCTTCATTTTTACAACGTTTAAAATTCCAATCGACTACGTAATACATATGTATAAAATCTATTTTACTCTCTTACATTATTCCATATGATATTTAATATTTATATTTTTCTAAACTACTGAACATACGGTACTTTTTTAATTTGAAGAAAAAAAACTGTATATTGAAGGACGTATGAGAAAATCCAGCACGATATTATATTTTACTGAATAGAAGGAAAATGCTTGCTTGTCATTGGCTTTAGAGCTATAAATTTTGTCCCCCTTGTGAGTTGCTTTCTACATAACACCATCACTGCAGTGTGTTTTAAAACATCTCCCCTCTGACCTAACGAATTTTTCGGTTTCGTTTCAAAGGGGACTAATAGGGTAAATGAATAAAAACATATACATGTTTAACATGGCCTTGAATTTAATTTAATTAGAAACGAAAAATAAATAAATAAACTGGTCCATCACATAATATCTTCTTTAAATTTGTATAATTAAAATTTATATTTAATCTATATTAATCTCAGTTAATTATTATTATATACCATTCATATTATACATATTTATAGCTATCTTCAATATAAAAATTAATTTTATAGGTAACGGAACCTCTTAAGGATCGGCGATTGAAGATACAGTGATTAGATAAAAAATAAATTAATAAACAGACAACAGTGAAGATATTGTATTTGACAATAAATTTATTTATTTTTTTTTTTTTTAATTATTTAATTGTGAATGAAAAAAAGAAAACAAGAAATTAATAGTAATAGTAAATTGAACAAAAACCCGGGACTCTGAGAAAGAACAGTGTATTGTGCTAGAGGCTTTTATTAAGTGTACGTAGGGGGTCCTCCCGGGGGTGGTTAAAAATAAGGTCGCAGAATGACGGGTGTCGAAGAAGGAAAAGGCGGGGGTGGAGACAACGACGTTAGCGCCACCGATAAAGTCGTTCAGCAAAATGGAGCTCCAGAAAAAGCCCCTGTAGTTACGGGAACTAACATGGAGACTCTCCCGCGTCCTGGAAAACAGGTGAGTCTCACTCTATCATATATTCATATACATATATTCGTATATTTAAATACTCAACACTATACTTTTTTTACATTGTAGGAAAAAAAAAATAATAATTACTAGTATGATTGATATGTTTATCATTCGGTAAACTGGCGATGTTATTGAGATATTCGAATTTAAAAATATTTTAATGATTCCCAGCTGTTAAAAAAATGTAAGATAAATGTAAATAGGTATGTTTAGTAAGTGTCATGAGCACGAAATAATTACGTCAGGATCTTTATGTATGAGTGTGCGTGTGTATGATGCTTAAAGACGAGCGTGCGTATTAATATTTATCGTACGCATGACAAAACTAAGCAGCTGTCGTTCTCACGATACGAGTATATATACATAGTAGTAGAATAGCGTATTAGTATAATACAGAATATATGAGAGAGGAACCCCTGCGAGTTAAAGTAAGAGAATAAAAGTAAGAAAAAAAACCGCTTCAGTTTACCTTTGAAATTGCATCCGTTATTAGCCTAGGTCTTGGATTATTTTCAATTTTTTTTTTTCCACTATCATCTTAAATTATTTTAATTCAGTAAAGTGTTCTTTTTTTTATTATTTGTATATAAATAAGTATACAGATAATTAAAGATCTAATAATATAATAACGAAAAAAAAAAAAAAAGTTAAAGAGATAAAAGGAAAAATATATATATCACGGAATAGAGGATGAAATTGATGACTCAAGTGATGACGAGATTCGTTTATCATCACGCTAGGTATATTTATTCATTCTACTTGATTATAATTTTACTCTTATTTCGTTGTTCCTTTTACTCAGAAAATTGCCGACGACATTTTTGTGTGATTATCTCAACATGTACACACGCACACTCAAGGAACAATTTTCGGTTTACTGCACTGTGACCATCATGTATGAGTATTTCGTATTTTTCATCTCGACCCTCGTTTTCCGTTTTATTTTTTCAAGAGCATTAGTATGTGTATGTATGTATGTATACATGTGTATATGGTGCTTGAGCCACCCTCACTCTTGAGAACTTAAACGGTTGAGCATCGAGTGTTTAAAAAATCTCTTAATTTAGTAGATCGTAAGAGTCATATCTTTTCTTTTGCTGTCTTTTTCACTTCGTCAATTAAATAATTTAAAAACAAAATTTTTTTCTTTTAGATAGATCAAGGTTTACGTATATTGAGGATGTTGTAAATCAGTATTGTAATAGACTTGGTTAACTTATCTATCAATCTATCATGGTCATTATCGATTTCAGTGTTAGTGTATACATTATAGGATTTAGGCAAGGTCAATGCTCTCCAGACTCGGACCGCCGCTTCACATCATTTCTATTGCCTTCACTTTAACTTGTCTTAGAAAAGATTCAATGTATCCCCGTGTAGTATAAAACAGAGCCCCTCATTTATTCCACATCGCATGCGTGCAATAAGGTCGTTGAACTTCACCACTTATTATTTTCCCTCTCAGACTGTACCTACTAGTCAACATCTACGAGATGGTGAAAAAGAAAGTCCAGACTTTAAAAAAAAAAACAAAAAATCTTTCTTTGAAGTAAACAGAAGCAGTAAAAGCCCATGAAATCGGACAAAGACTGAGTTTACATTAAAGTTAAGTCTACAACTTTTTGCCACTAGAATGAACTAGCTTCATCATCCCCTCGTTTAAAATATCACCCTTCAGATTTTAAGGATAGAAAAAATTACTTCAAGTGTCCTTTTCACTGCCATATACTTGGAATTATCGTATTTTCTACTAATATATATGTATACATATATACATTTATGAAATCTATAGTTAATGGTTTGTAGGTAAAAGTACAAAGAAACTTTACCCTCACTTTATTTCCGCACGCTTTGAACAGAGTAACAACGACCCCAAAAACTTGAGGGGAATATTTATGTTTGGGGTTGGCGTGGCTGATTGTTTCTAAAAGATATAGATATCATGTGATTCTTATGTTCGTAAAAGCGAATATTGACTGTACAAAGGGATATGAATCCGAATATAGTACAGTAGACAAACATTGTCAGTCTTCCCTTGACGTTCACGCGATGCGAAACTGATATCTATTGGTGACATTCGAGATGACTGGAAAGGAAAATTAGTTTCACTTACGCTTTTATATTACTACTATTGCAACATTGATTTAACTTATTTTAATACTCCTAACATATATTTTTTTAATTTTTTAATTAAAATAATTTTTTTTAATATCTTAATCAAAACCATATTTTTTTTTTTTTTTTTTTTTTTTTTTTTATATATTTTGAAAGCATATATATTTTATCACGTGTTTATTTAAACAGATTAATATCACATTATCTTATCTGAAATTAATTAAAACATAAATTCATTTTAATATTATTCATAGCGTACTTCGTTAGTATAGACCTAATTTATAGAATAGGATTCTCAACGCTACAATAATCGTATTCAATTGAGAACGAGTTACTTCTTAGTTCTTACAAGATTATATATATTATTCAATATTCTCACGGCCAGATTTTTTTTCCATAAATTGAATTTTTTTTTTTTTTTTATTTATTATTTATGTTGAATATATTTTGAATACCGACTAAACATCTGTATATTTTTTGTTAAAATAATAAGTTACGTTTTTGATGGAACGGTTTCGCTGACTTTAAAATGATTCACCGTCTATAAAATTATTGTAATATTGTAAGTAATCGCGGTCGTATTGATAAACCCTCGTTGTGACGATCGAGGTTGATCAACAATTTATTGCATAAGAAACTTCAATGACAATCAAATATTCTTTTCGCTGCGTGTAGAAAATAAATTCTCTACGTACTGGACATGCAGACAATATCGATCTGTATACACTATTGAGTATTAAGGTTGGCGTCCTTTGTTAAATAAAAATCCTCTTTAATAAAATCTCTGTTGTTTTACTCTTTATCACAATTTACTTTTATTACTATACACAAAAATAATTTATTATTTTTCAATTAAATTTATTTTGTTTTATTGGAAGCTCATATTTTTCGGAAATAAAAAAAGGACAATGCGAGAATAAAAATTATGATAAGTAATTTAGCCTTTTGTTTTGTTTTACATATTGTTCATAGTTTATATTAGAAATTCAGGGCGGATGGAACTATAAAAAAAACATTAAATTTAATAATTTAAAAAACCGGATTACTACGTTTGTCCGGTCATTATAAATATTATGATGGGGAAAAAAAAATATTCGGGTCTTGAGAAGAAAGGCCCACGTCATTCTTTTATCTTCTGTAGTATCTCTTCACAATAGTAAATAACAACTTTCATCTACAACATTAATTAAAATGAATGATTTATTATTTTAAGTAAAAAAAACGAATATAAGTATATCTATATATATATATTTAAATAATTCTTTTTTCGGTCAGATTGTTTTCATTGGTCGATTAATAAGTTACTTGACCTACTTTAAAACTTGTCTGTTTGTCCGCTCTTCAAATTTTCCTGTGTATGTTCTCTTAGCTGACTCAATTTCACAAATTTCTATAGCAAACCTTCGATTTATTAAATTTTTAAATTCATTATATTTGTTTTTTCTTCCGTACGATTTAATTTAAATGAAAATTAATATAAATTAAATTCATTTGTTTAAACAAAAGGTATTATCATTATATAAATTTTAATTAAACTTAAAGCTTAGCTGTTAAAAATAAAGTTTTACTTTGCTATAAAATCAATTGATTTTAAAATGGAGTAATAATTAAATTGTTTAATATAATTAAAATAGCCGCCGCCCTATAGTACAGTGTGATGTCGATAATGACATTGCTACAGCAAGTTAGTATGGTAGGATGAGAAAAGTTTCCCATATTCTGACATGAAAAGAATGAAAATCATATGAATAGAAGTTAGTAGTAGAAAATAGATATATGGGTAGTCAGTGGATGAAAAGGGTAGAAGAGTAGAGCTTGCAGTATACTAGCGTTCATCAGTTGCCGCGTTGATATCGACCGATGGGTTGTGCCTCCATCTTGTTTGCCCCACTTTGGGTGGCGCACCTTTTATAACAATACTGATATGACTACAGATACATATGACTAGTATAGTACTTACTACCACGCAACGCGTGCCTTTTTTAGTAAAAAAAAAAAAAAAAAAAAAAATAATAATAATAAAAGTCAGAGTTCATAATATCTTTCACGTATACGTGTATCTCATGTTGCTAAAGCATCCATTAACATGATGGGTCCATAATAAGGAAGAAAAACGTAGACAAGAGACTATGTAATGATGTAATATTTAACTTTATTTTAAATAAACATGTATTGTACTGAATTTCCTTCTTGTTTTACATATTTCTTATTTAACGTCGGTATGCGATAATAAAAAGGAAATAGGTTTTTTTTGTATTTTAATATATAATTGCTATGATAATATGAGCGATAACAGGTGTACTGCAGCAGTAGTATTGATGGTTCTACATTACAAAATTTTTTTTTTTTATATTATTCACGAGCATTGATATTTAAAAATAAGTTTTTAAAGTAAAAAGTAAATTTAAAAATGAAATTCATTTTAATATTTATAATATTTTTATGGTTATTTATGTCATATACTATTGATTTAAATTTAAAAGTAGTAAATAACTTTTAAAACTATCAGTACGTAAATAACATTTGTAGTAATCAAAAAACATAAATATTGAAGAAAAAAAAAATATTTTCGTGTATTTATATTATTATAACTATTTGTTTTCAAAAGTTAAATAGTATCTAAATTATGCTGTAATATTATCTTTTAAAAATATTATAACATGTTGGTTAAATATTTAAAGGAAATATTATTTTTGTGATGTTAAAGTGTATTAATAATTTTATAGATTTAAAAAATATATATCTATTATTTAGTGAACAAAAATTAATTAAATTAGATTAGAGTGCAGAGTTACAGTTATGTTAAGTAAATTGAAGAATAGAATTATTGTTGCAGTACAGTATAATTTAGACCCTTCTTTATTGTTTCTATTAGAAAATCGTCTTTCATTGGGTCTTCACTGCATTGAATTGCACTTAACTCATTAAATGAAGGCGTGCGCACAGTTTTGTCCCTTTGTATAATTCTTTTAGAATTACTTACCTTATTCCTCTCTCTTTCTCTCTGCTTCTACCTTTATGTACTTCACTTACTATTACCATTATATTACATATCAGCCACAATATACTTGACCTAATGTGAAACAATGACTTCGATTATATTTGTTGGGTACGAGGCCGAATGGTGACTTAGAATCTGACCTAATGACCTCAAGACCATCAAACTGTAGCAATATAAATTTTTAAATTTAGCTGGGAATACAAAAAATTTGCTTTCTCTTAATAAAAATTACTCCTATTTAAAATAATACGTCCGCTATGTGATTTAAAATTTTAGGAAAGTAAAATAATAGTTGACTTGGTATGTCAAGTATCACAGATCATAATGAAAAGAATTGTAAGTTTAACTTACTTTATTTTTCTACTTTCATTTCTTCTTATATTAGTTCGACGTGCGAACGTGTCGTCGACATGGTTCGCTGCTCTGGCCACGCTTCAAGATCGATCTGACTCTTCTTTCTTTTTGTTTCCTTCTATTACCATTCTTGTGTTCTTACCTTCTATTTTATTATTTTGTTTAGTTTTTTCGTGCTCTTTATACTTCGCATTCACTTCATACCCTGTACACACTCTATTATATAGTTGGGCCATTCTTTTCGATGTGTCGAGCAGTCAATGAACTCACAGCTTTGCAAGTTAGATTCCCAGGTGACCCTGAAAGCGCGAACGAACGATCTAATGTAAGTTCATCGTAATACCACCTCGCATATCCATTATAATTATAAATTAATTTATAATTACACTTGTTGTAAATAAAAATAATTAATTTTATGTAATTAAAGTAATTAAAGTAGTGTCTATAATAATTAAAGTAATTTTTTTTTTCTGCAATAATGTTTGTCTCAGTAATAAAGTAAAATTAAAATAATCACAAAAAGATCTAGTGTACGCACGTGATCTTGGTCAAGGCCAATTTTCACAATTGTCGCTTATTTACGAGAGATGCCGTCATACATTAAATGTATTATGCATGATTCATATTAGTACACTCTGCTTTACTTCATAATAGTAAATATCTAAGAATTGATTATGACCCTTTAAATTATATCTTACTTACAATTGTCAAACTAAATTTAAGTATATACAATTTTTTAATTTAGAAAGATTCTTTAAACATTATTTCTACTTTTTGTATCAAGAATAATTATGATATTAGCTGTTAAAATTTATTAGACATTAACATTCCAATTTTTATAGCCGTAATCTGAATAAAGAATTAAAAAAAATATTGAATTCTCTTTTTTACTTATTAAAATTTATGACATTGATTTCAAAGAAGGTTTGAATAAACTCTTTAACGGTTGAGATATGATATTCATAAATACTGATGCTTCTAAATAAGTTAAAAATAATTAAATGTTATTGGATGTAAAAAGATTTTATTATGTTAAATAATTATCAATTTTAAAGTATTGAAAAGTATTAAAAACCAGTCAATTATAAGCATAGCGTCATTGTCAAGAGCATGAATTGACACTTTGTTCCTTCTTGTCTCATTTATAGTCGTGCTAAATGATTCTTCCGGCCAGTATGATTACGATGGCGACTAAGTTAAAAGGTCAAGTGGGTCATGGCAATATCCAGGACTGTGATTTGTATAATCTCCACCAGTAAAATCCCATCTCCCTTTGATGTGATCCACCAGAGTCACCAGTAATTGGTCTACACTACATTCATCAACACTCTTATTATTCAAATAATAAATACATATATATTTTCATTATCACCGTAAGCTAAGTGCTTCCATTCTATTTATCTGACACTTTTTTTATATCCGTTCTTTATTAAAAAATTTATGATTTAGATTGATCAATTGGAGCTTATAAAAATTATTTCTTAATTTATTTTCTGAAAATTATCTTTTTTTTATTTCATTACTGTTCCTAAAATTTTTTATTAATGTCGTTGAATAAATATATATAAATACTAGCTGACCCGGCAAACGTTGTTTTGCCATATATATTATTTCTAGGAAACATATTTGTAGTTCAATAAAAATAACTATCTACTATAAGTGTGCGGGGATTAACTTATAATCGAAATTGGTGTATTATCGTACGATGGACGGTGTGGCTCAATAATTTATAGATCAAATTGAATGGAATATAGTTTAGTGCCGGATAGCTCAACTGGTAGAGCACTCGGCGGGATACCGACATGGTCTGGGTTCGATTCCCGTATGAAAAAACCATATACTGTCGATAATATATAAAAAAATATATGGTAAATAACTGAATATATATGGCGGCAATATTATTAATATTGATTAATTTATGATTTATCATATATAATAATTTATACGTTTAATATTATAATAATCCATATCATTTATAATATATGTGATTATATACATGTAATATTGTATCAAAAATTATATGTCTGCTTTATATATTAATTTATAACGTAAAATATATGTTTCATATATCTTATAAATTAATTTATAATTTCAATATTATTATAATCCATATAATTTATAATATATGTAATTGTATACATATGATATTACATCTCAAATTATTAAACCTAAAACATGCAAACCTTCTTAATAAGACAATTTATAGATAAATTGAGAAAAATATAGATAGCCCGAACTGGGAATCGAACCCAGACCATGTCGGTATCGCGCCGAGTGCTCTACCAGTTGAGCTATCCGACACTATACTATATTCCATTCAATTTGATCTATAACTTATTGAGCCACACCGTCCATCGTACATCTAGCGGGGATAACTAATCGATTGATAGTTAATCAGTTATCGACCGGCGAAGGCGGAAGATCAAAAGACCAAAAATTATTAAAAATAAAAAAAAATAAAAATCGCGATGGAAAAATAGGGGTTGATCGTAGAGGGTTGAAAATTTAGGGTTGTATGTATTTTTTAATGCTGTATCATAAAAAAATAAAAAAAAAAACTTTATCTAAAAATTAAAAAAAAATAATTTAGGGGTGGACTACCCTTAACATTTAGGGGGATGAAAAATAGATGTTGTCCGATTCTCAGACATACCCAATATGCACACAAAATTTCATGAGAATCGGTCAAGCCGTTTCGGAGGAGTTTAACTACAAACACCGCGACACGAGAATTTTATATATTAGATATATATATATATATATATATATATATATATATATATATATATATATATATATATAAGTCGAATGAATACATATATAAGTTGACAACCTATACTGCTATATCTTGTTTCATTGCAAAATAAATAAAAAAAATAATCATATTTTATACTTAATTCGAAGAAAAATTCCGTGGGTAGACGATGAAAATTAATCATTTAAATTGCCAATACCTGAAAATTATTTTTATTTATTAATGAAAAAAAAGCAACAATTGTAAAAAATGAAAAAAATTGCGTCATGTAAAGTAATTTAGCGTCTGGTAAAATTGTCATTAATATCATTTTTTCAATAAAAGAATAAACGTAACATTAAATAATGTATTGGTAAATAAAGTATTTCTTTCATAATCAAATCGACTGTAAATGTTTTTTTAAAATTTTTTAATTTATTTATGTATAGTGACAGAGGAATGAAAAAGTTAAAATAAATTATCACGTGGGCTGAAAAAAAAAAATAAAAAAATACGTGCGTTGAGTTGGAGTAAAGTCAGTTTAAGTGTATATATAAGCAAAAGGACACAACACGTGTTCAACAGATTAAAAAGTATCGAGGATGCATTTATACAATACGGCTCAGCTTTCTTGAGAACGAGATAATATGTTTTATCGCACGATATCTAATATTAATTTAAATAACTATTCGCTATAGTTAAACTGTAAAGAAAATTTTATTAAAAAATTATTTTATTTTATATTTTTTAATCGAGTTTAATTTATATCTTTATTAATAAATTTTTAAATTTAAACAACTGATTCTATTTGTAAAAGAACTTTGTTTGAAAGACATCACCATCTTGTTTTTCTTCTCTCATCGTGTTTAGTTTAAAATAAACCAACTCATCTATTTATGCTACTATCAAGCGTAACAAAAAGTATAAAAATATTCGCGTACGTCTGTATTCATCAAAAATACTTTCAAAGGAGTAAAAATACAAAGTTACCCTAGTAATCGATAAATACAAAAAAAAAAACAATTGTATCAATTTCCCTTGTTTTCACTTTAATAATACGTTATTTTCTACTCTTATACCGTATGTGTCACATTACATAAAATCGTACAAGAGGTAGTATTGTGTACGAAATATAAAAAAAAGAAAGTGAAATGTATTCAAAACGAGAAAACAAAACAAAAATACACATTCACAGCTTATATGTAGTAACGGAGTTCCCTCACCCTTTGACGTCATGTAGTAGACTTGTTGGCGCCCGACGAGGCCGCAACTCGGCGTCTGTATTCTACCGTATACCCGTTTTTCGATCTCCTACACCCTCATATTGCAATTACTCTATGCACCACTCACTATTTATTTCGAGCATTTAAATATTTTTTATCTCCGCTCTAGCGTAAATTTAATTGATGAAAATTATAATTGCTATTAATAATAATTAATGACAAAGTCAATTCCAAAGCTTATATCTATAATTATCATATTTATTAATAAGTCTGATGTGGATAATAATATATATGATTTCCATGCTGATAGTCCTTGATATCATATTTAGCTGCACAATTCTTGGTCAACTGGTTGTAACGTCATTTTAACACTCAAAGCCGCGATGATGATCCAATCGTTACGTCATGTGGTATTTATTTTATTTAATTACGTGAATGATATTATTCAAGTACACAAAATAAATTAAATAACAACAATGATAATATGTTGTAATAATACATCCAGTAATAAATTCTATCAAATATTGTATGAGATTTTACTTTTTATTTTCTTATGATAAAGTTTATCGAGATTATGAATGAATAGAAAGAAAAAAAAGGAGATAAAACTCAACAGTTTAGATTTATCAAATATTTAAACAGTTATTATAGACCTTTATCGTGACAGTTGCCACGTGCCTTAAACTTAAAGCTTTTTATTAGCTTATATAAATAAAATTTTCTCAGTATCATTGAAAAGTATTTTTAATGATTATTTAATTGCTAAAAGTTAAGATAAAATATTGTTATGATTTAATGTAATGTATGATGTAATGAATGCCTAGTAATTATAGTAAGTTATTTAACATTTATACACGTTAGATATGGTCAATGTATCTTGGCCAACTTAGCAAGTTAAAATATAAGGCAAAATTTATTGGTGATATCTAAAGACTCTCCTTGAACCACTTAACAGTTAAGGTATTGCAATAAAGTATTTGATTGCGAATATCCAACAACAAGCCTCAGGCTTAAATTTTATTCGCTGTTATTCCTGCTGCTGTTATTACTACTACTACTACTACTACTACTAGTACTACTTTAGCTCTTATTTTTTATTGTTTTTTTTTTTTTTTTTAAATTTGACAGTCCAACTGTCACTCTTTTTGAAGTGCTCAAGTCATGCTATATAACTCGTATAGTACAGAGTACAGATGAGACAAAATGAGAAAGCAACTATCTTACCGCTGGCAAGTGGATATTTGTCAAGTTTGTGTGTATCTTCCTTAACTTACTCGCTTGTCGGGTTTAAAAATAGAGATTACGTCGTGGGTTACTCGAACAAGCCGGTTACGGCAGGCCTGGTTACAGCATGTTGTATATTCCGTGCAATCGTTAAACCAAATAAAATCAAAGAATCTAAACAAACACATGTCATTATAAAACATTTATTCAATAAATAAACTTGTTTTCAATATGTACATATATTTTTTATTAACTAGTTTTGACTAAAATGGTATTTATAAGTTTGGAATTTTTTTTTTTAAATTTCACAGAGTGATCCAAGTACCGCATTCTTACGTGCTGCACGAGCTGGACAATTGGAAAAAGTTTTAGAATTTTTAGAATCGGGAGTTGACATTAATGCCTCAAATGCTGTAAGTATTTAAATTATACTAATTTCATCTTATATTTTAAAATTTATTGCTCCTTTAATATTCGAATTATTAAATAATAATTATTTTTAAATTGATTGTAATTGCAGAATGGATTAAATGCTTTGCATTTAGCGGCCAAGGACGGCCATTCGGAGATTGTACGTGAATTATTGGCGCGCGGTGCAATTGTAGATGCAGCTACAAAAAAGGGAAATACAGCTTTACACATTGCTTCACTTGGTAAATATTATTTTATTAACTTTTGATTATTTATATTTGCTTAATGTTGATTAATTACAAATATTATTCTTCTATAATCATTTTTTTAGCCGGTCAAGAGGAAGTAGTGCAATTACTTGTTCAACGAGAAGCTTCTGTCAACGCACAATCACAAAATGGTTTTACTCCACTGTATATGGCAGCCCAGGAGAATCACGACTCTGTTGTTAAATTTTTACTCAGTAAAGGAGCTAATCAGACCCTTGCGACGGAGGTAAATATAAATAAATCCAGTTGCGCAAATATAATTTAAAATTTAATAGTACTATAAAACAAAGTTCACAGTTCAGCACCTTATACATTTGTGATTTTATCTTTACTACTTTAGGATGGTTTTACACCATTGGCTGTTGCGATGCAGCAGGGACACGACAAGGTCGTTGCAGTACTCTTGGAGAACGACACGCGAGGTAAAGTGCGATTGCCCGCCCTTCACATTGCAGCTAAAAAGGATGACTGCAAAGCTGCTGCTCTGCTTCTTCAAGTAAAAAATATTTCATACTTGATTATTATGTTCATAAAACACCTATAAAAATTTATAATCTATATTTTAGAACGATCATAATCCCGACGTTACATCGAAAAGTGGTTTTACACCACTTCACATTGCTGCCCATTATGGCAACGATCGAATCGCCTCTTTGCTTTATGATAAAGGAGCTGACGTCAATTTTGCTGCCAAAGTAAGATTTTTATTTCTTTTATCTCTTTCATTATTAAAATATTAACTTTTATAACGTTAAAAGTGTATAAAAGCTTGCAAAAATGATGTGACCAAAGAGAATAATTTTATGATATAATAGTAAACTTTAATGTATGTACTTATTTTTAAACTTTTTTTTATGTTTTATTTTAGCACAATATAACGCCTATGCATGTTGCCGCAAAATGGGGCAAAATAAAAATGGTAAATTTATTAATGAGCAAAGGAGCGAATATTGCAGCGAAAACACGCGACGGTTTAACACCACTTCATTGTGCCGCCCGTGCTGGTCATCATGAAGTCGTAGACATTTTAATTGAAAAAGGAGCACCAATTGGTTCTAAAACAAAAAATGGCCTGGCACCACTTCACATGGCGTCTCAGGGTGATCATGTGGATGCTGCACGTATATTACTTTATCATCGGGCTCCAGTCGATGAGGTTACAGTTGATTATCTCACAGCACTTCACGTGGCGGCTCACTGTGGTCATGTTCGTGTAGCAAAGCTTTTACTGGATCGTAATGCCGATCCAAATGCTCGTGCATTAAACGGTTTTACGCCTTTACACATTGCCTGCAAAAAAAATCGAATCAAGGTTGTGGAATTATTATTGAAGCACAAGGCCAGTATTGAAGCCACCACAGAGTCAGGCCTTACACCTCTGCATGTCGCCAGTTTTATGGGATGTATGAATATTGTGATATATTTATTGCAAAACGAAGCTAGTCCAGACATACCGACCGTGAGAGGTGAAACGCCACTTCATCTAGCTGCACGAGCGAATCAAACTGATATTATCAGGATATTATTGAGAAATGGCGCTCAGGTTGACGCCCGAGCGAGAGAAGAGCAGACACCACTTCATGTTGCTTCTCGTCTAGGTAATGTTGATATTGTTATGCTTTTACTTCAACACGGAGCTGGAGTTGATGCAACTACGAAAGATTTATATACACCTCTTCATATTGCCGCTAAAGAAGGCCAAGAAGAGGTAAATTTTCATCTAAATAAATTTTTAAATTTATTAAAATTAATTATAAACATCATATTATTATTTGATTTTTAGGTTGCATCTGTTTTATTAGAAAACGGAGCTTCGCTTACTGCTACAACTAAGAAAGGCTTTACTCCACTTCATCTTGCTGCCAAGTATGGTAATATGAATGTTGCAAGATTGTTATTGCAGAAAAATGCACCAGTTGATGCTCAGGGAAAGGTAATTAAATTTTTTATACCACTAATAATAATAATAATAATAATAATAATAACAATATTTGTTCTGATGGTTATTCAACAAAATAATTAAATTTTTTAATATCAGAATGGTGTTACCCCTCTTCATGTGGCCTCTCATTATGATCATCAGAACGTTGCCCTTTTATTACTTGAACAGGGCGCGTCACCTCACGCTATGGCTAAGAATGGACACACACCACTTCATATTGCGGCTCGAAAAAATCAAGTAATTAAAAAATTAAAATAACAATTAATTTTTGTAGCCATTAATTAAATATTAAAATTAAAAATTTTCATTTATGATTTAATATTTTTTTAGATGGATATTGCAACGACTTTACTGGAATACGGAGCTAAAGCAAATGCAGAATCAAAAGCTGGTTTTACACCACTTCACCTCAGTGCTCAAGAGGGCCATACAGATATGTCAACGTTATTAATTGAACATAAAGCAGATACGAATCATAAAGCAAAGGTAACATCTTTTATTCATTACTTTCTTTTTTATTGTTTAAATTATCATTAATGAATATATTTCAATTTTATATAGAATGGACTCACACCGCTTCATTTATGCGCACAAGAAGACAAGACTAATGTGGCAACAATCCTCGTGAAAAATGGTGCCGAAGTTGATGCTAAAACCAAGGTAATTTATCACTGTAATTAACTTTCTCGAAATATTTATTCATAATGTATACGTATGAAAATTATTTTTAAATACTTAAACAAATTAACACGGCATCCATAAACAATAGTAATTGTCCTTGAAGCTATGCCTTTGTTGACAGAATACTTATTGTATTTCAAATATATATTAGTCACAATTTTATTTTCCCCCTTTGAATAAGCATATTCTCTGAGAGAGTGAACATTTTTTTTCTAATTCCATTTTGTCCAATTAGGCTGGATATACACCCTTACACGTGGCAGCTCACTTTGGTCAAGCAGCAATGGTACGTTTCCTACTGAGAGCTGGCGCAGCAGTCGATAGCAGTACTGGAGCTGGTTACACCCCATTGCATCAGGCCGCACAGCAGGG
The DNA here is from genome assembly GCA_964016945.1 of Microplitis deprimator. NCBI lineage: Eukaryota > Metazoa > Arthropoda > Insecta > Hymenoptera > Braconidae > Microplitis > Microplitis deprimator. Next base: position 8,719,602 of record OZ024711.1, on the reverse strand, counting down.
TCACACGCTTGTCATTAACTTACTACTCGAAAGTAAAGCCAAACCTAATGCAGTTACTAATGTAAGTTTAATCTTTTAAATCATTAATTTGAATAAATCAAAGTTTATAATGTTTTTATTTACATATTTTTTTTTCTTTAGAATGGACAAACGGCTTTAGCAATCGCACAAAAACTTGGTTATATTAGTGTTGTTGAAACGCTCAAAGTTGTAACAGAAACAATTATTACAACGACACATACGACCACAATTGAAGAAAAATACAGAGTTCAAGCACCAGAATCTATGCAGGAAACGTTTATGAGTGATAGTGAAGACGAAGGTGGTAAGTACATATTTAATTCAATTCAAATTCAATTTAAATCTTACTTGCCTATTTAAAGTTATAATGATTTATCTTATCTCAATACATAAAATAATACTTGTAAATTGTGTAAAAATTTTTCGAGCATGGATTTTCATTTATGTATAAAGTTAGATAATCAAAAACTTAACATTAAAATTGGATAGTAATTGAATTATCTAATATTTAATGGTGTAAAAAATTTGTACTAATTGCATGAGATAATTGCATGTTCGATATTGAAAAACAAATAGAATAATAATTATTTAACGTTAATTTGCGCGATACTTGAATTTGATCTTATTTAATATTTTTTTTTTTTTTCCTGTGTATTATACTGAATCCTTAGCTATAAACGGAGTTGTGAATTATCGAAATTGATAAAAAAAAAATTATTTTATTTCCAAAAAAGGAATATTAAATATTATTTTTCGTATATTTCTGTTAGAAATAGCATGTTCTTCTTGAGTTATTCTTGTTTGTTCCACTTGTCTTCAGTGGAAAGTAACAGCTGAAGAATATTGCGAATGCTGAACGAAAAAAAAAAAAAAAAAAAAAAAAAAAAAAAAAATCACTGGATGTTATTTTTTTTTCTATATTTTGATTGATTAAAATTAAAAAAAAAAAAGCGAGTTGAGCTTTTACTCGATAATAAAATGTAGGTGGTGATGAGATCGGCACTGCGGCCATGAATGTGTATGGACAGCCGCCTCACGCGCAACATGTGTACCTCCCTTCCTACTACCAGGGCCAAATGACCTATACTCGTAAGTTTAAGTATCACCAAATGTTGTCACTTCACTATTACTCGATGTCGATGTACCCTCGTATCTTCCCAACATATATATCTTACGTATTTAATTATTATTATTATTATTATTTTATTTTTCACATCACTACACAAACAATATCTCAATCATTTAGCAGTGCATATTTATATAGAACACAAACCAATAATCGTTGTTATTTATTTAATTACATTAATCTCAATTTATGGTAGAATGATAAATTTGCATTAGTGTGTAGTTTAATCTTATAAATATTCAGCAATCTATAAAAAATATTTATATTTTTTTATCATATCACATCGTCATTTATTTTTGGTCAATAGTTTTAAGTAATAAATATAGTCTCGTTTATTATTAGATTATGATTTCGTCTGTGGTAAAAGAAATTGAGAGAAGCACTTGAAAAAGTTCTGGATTCTTTCAGTCAATATTTAATATATATGTATATATATTTTTTTTCGATTCACAATTACACGGAAGTCATTCATGATGTAATTATAATTGGCCTTGAAGACGCATGAACATCATTTATTTGGATGTGAAATGATAAATTATCATGATGCATATAGATGCGAATACTGCCAACAGAGTATATTATGGAGTATAAACTTCATCATAGGTGGTGAATTGAATTAGGACATAGTGCAATTAATACAATTTGCATGTCAAGATGACGATACAATTGTACACATTGTCATTTTACATTACAGTTGGATAATCTTGATGTTAAATTACACTTTAGAGGGGAATTGCATCTAGTGTATATGAAGGTGGTTGATGGTTGTTGTCGTTGTTGTCGTCGTCATCGTCATGTGGTGATGCAGTAGCAACACCCGAGTTTCCCACACCGCCTACCTGTTACATAATCCCCCGGAGTCGTACAGCCTTGTTCTATGGTTCTTATTTTGTGGTGTAGTCAGTTCGACGTGAGCTGGCATGCTGCCAAATTCAAAACGTCGACCGAAATACGTTTAATTTATGTAACGGGAGGTGTAGTAGTAGTATAGTTATTTGAAAAGTACGTACGCACATTGGAGAACCTGGATAATAGAGCAAGGCCAATTAAAAAATATAAAATAAAACTATAATATTTAAAATAAAACTGATTATGTTTAACTGACTATTTTTATAATTAAATTTATGACGAAGCTATGAGTGCAGGAGTTGATGTTGTGTGTTTACTTTTATACTTGCATTTGCGCACTGAAGTAATCTAACGATACAACTATACTCTATTACATTCTACCTTATATCAATACCAAGCAACAGAAATATACTAATAGTTGGTTTTTCATGACGCAAAAATTATCGTCAATGCATTATTATAGTGTACTGAAGAGTATAAAGAAGAAATCAGTGGGGAGCAACAGCGCCAAAGATCTCTTCACACAGATGCTAATATAAAATTGGTGCTCTATGAACGTGAGGTCGCATTAGTAGACGCGCGCCGATCTTGAATCAATCTACGGTATACCAGTCGCTGTTCCTGATCATCGGGAGCAGGCGTTCTGTTCTGAGTTTAATTGAGATACAAATCAGAACATCATAAGCTCGCGACCAATGTAACACATGAGAACGTTAATGAGAATAGTTTACTTGTTGTGAAAACTTAATAGTACACGTCGACGAAAAAAAAGAAGAACAAAAAGAAATTCAGAAATTTTAATAAAAATACTTCTATTGACATTATACGAAAAAAAAAAGTATATGAAATAGTAAATTGTGGTAGTGCGTATGTGGATCTTGTTTATTTAACAAATATTTGTTCGATTTAAACCCATATAAAATTAATTTTTCGTAATCCTAACTGATTTTTTTTTTTTTTAAAAAGAACTGTCAGTATTAATTTTTTTTATACCCTATCATCGATATTGTAAGTGAACTTCATAATGACTAAGGACAAGACAGTAGTGAAGACTCGGAAGAAGCCGAGGAGAATGCCATGCTGCGGGTGCACCCGTAACAGGAACAGCGACATATTTTGTAATTAAAAATAATGAATTTTCATTAGATCTTCATTTTTCATTTAAATTTAAATAAAATAGACGTATTGCGTCATAACATCGTGACTCGTTGGAAAAATTAACGTTGATGTTGTCTTTAAGCGCTTTACTATTATACGCTAATTATCAGAGAGTATTAAATTTATTTGTTGAAAGGAAAAAACATAATCATAGTCTTCAAAGGACGTCTATTGAAATTTTTATCTATACATATTTTGTTTTTTCATCATGATTAGCATTAGTAGCTGAAATAGAATGTCATTTTTTATAAATACATAATAAACATCCTGCACAAAATGCAGTGGAGTAGTGGACGCGGGTAGGTAATTTGATTACATCACGGTCTTTAAGGCGCGCGTCATCGTTAAAACGAATGAAGGAAGCGATTGGTATTCATATCATACATCTGGGTCAGGTAAAGCTTGTGAATACTGTTGTAGATCTTGTTGTAGATATACATTAGTACATACGGTGTGTACTGTTGTAGTAAACAGAAGATGAAATTACAAGATCAACATTGAGGTATATATTAGACTTGGTACATCATTATTAAAGGAATACACAGAGATTAAATGCGCATAGCTCTATTATAAACAAAAAACCCTGAACTTTTGACAACAAGCTAGAGAAAATGAATCGTACTTGATTCAATGTCTTGGCTAAATGAACGCGGGCGTGAATAAACAATTACAAATGCTCTAGATAATTTATCGCGCTTCATAAAATTCCTCGGTCTCTTATGAGTAAGCATTTTTAAATAGATCGAAATTGAATTTCTGACGTTAAAAAGATACGATAATTAAAAAATTATTTGTGTTATAATCTATTTTTTTTCTCTGATACTTTTAGATATTGAGCTATTAACATTTAAGAAAAACTATTCTCGTTATGATATTTCGATAATTGTCATCAGCCCATTGGCATAAGACCGAAGGCTGTTTGATTAATAAATTTTTGTAGGGGAGTGGAAATATAGGTCGATGGCGATACTACATTTAATATTTAGAGATAAAAACCAAAGTAAAAAAAAAAAAACAAAAAAATTAAACACTGCTTAAAGCAATAAAGAAAAATAATTTAATCTTATTAAAAAAAAAAAAATCTATTTGTTTTAATATTTTATTATTGAATATTAACGTATATTTTTTGTTGTTGTTCATATTTATTTAAATAAAACTTTTTATACGATGTTATTGCGTTGCACGTTTTCCAATGCTCTTCAAGACGCCGGTAAGACTTAAACGTAAATTCTTATTGTACGTGCCAAGTTTTTTTCGTCACAGAGAATAACTAGAGAAAAATCTTTAGTCTAATATATATATATATATATATATATATATATATATATATATATATATATATATATGTACACTAAAGTAATAGAAACAGTGGGATTATAAACATTGAAATTTTGGTTTCATAGATGTTACATTCTTAATTTCATAATATCTTTACTTGTTGGAAGAAATGTGAGCGTGGGTAGTACGAATTCTTGGGTCAATTGAAGTTGAAATCTATATACTTCACATTCTTGACCTGTTCTTTATATTACTACATACAGTTAGTATACTATTCTAGTGTCAATTGAGATACACTATCTATCTATTAATTAGGTTTTTATCTTTTTACAATTGATAATACTAATAGTTGTTTTGTTATCTATTGAGGTGTATTGAAAAAAAAATATATATATATATTCTTCAAGGTTTTATTTAATAATTTTTTATCATGATATTTCGGCCGCTATATTAGGATACGAGAATGTATTAGTATAAACAATCCTATGCTGTGCAGATTTTAACTGTTTATTTTCATGAATTCACCAGCAGGAAGCTATTAAATTTCGAATTTCGAAATAACAATTCGTTATTCTTGACAAAAAAAAATAACATTTAATAATACTGCATCAAGCTAATATTCATATTCATATTTAATTCATTATTATTTTTATTTTTACAATAGATTATTTATTTGTTCATATTATTTAGTTCATAAGCTTTTAGAGTGATTAAATAATTAACAATGCTTTTAGAATTTTTTTTTTTTAATACTAATTTTTTCTATTTTTAATTTGCAGTTTTGTTTTCGTTAATCATAGACCATACCATTTAAAGTTATTAATTAACTCTTACATAACAATAACAATAATAATACAGTAAATTTAAAATAGGTGATAATTATTTATTGAGATATTTTTATTTTTTAATTAAAATAACAAAATTTTCGTAGGCGAAGATCCGATGCTTAGCGACCAACAGCAGTATCGTTACATGACTGTTGATGACATGAAGTCAATGGGAGACGATTCAATGAGAGTAAACGTTACTGATGATGAGAGGGACAATCGACATTCCGGAGGTCAGTCAATTATGTACTATTAACTTGTCTCGAATTTTTAATTTATACTCTTCCGTTTACTTTACCTATACCAATTATATTTTATTTTATTCTTTGTCGGTTAATATAACAGGGACCACGGTAACAGATATGATCACTAAAGAAAGCTATCATCGCTCAAATGCAGCGAATCTTAAGCCTGATAATATTGATATCAATAGGCATCCAGTTCACGTTGGGTATGTACTTTTAATTTATATATTCTCATCACATTATTAAATTAAATTTCAAATAATAAACTTTATTATTAAAGTAATTATCAGTATTTGATTATAAATAAGCTATGTATTTAAAGACTTTTATCCAAGCTGATTAACTAAAAACTAAAAAAAATTCTACTCTTAAAGATTCAAAAATACTTTTTTTTTTAATTATAAATTATACAAATATTTCCCAATGTAAATATATCAATTAGTTAACATTGGAGCAATAATGATGTGTATTATAGTGTGATATGGGAGTGTGAGTGTAAATGCAACGTTTGACATTAAAAAATTTTATTTTTCAAATAAAAATTTTTTTCTCCTTTGAAATTTATTTTTACTAGCGGCACTTATGTTGATTTATTTTGATAACTTAATTCCTATCACAATCTAACAATAAAAAAATGAAAGTTTTTTCTTATCAAAATTGTAATGCGTGTATGGTGTGTGCAAAAAAAAAACCTAGCATGACTAATAATATTTTTCTCTATAAAATTATAATATTTAAATAAAACCATTTAACTTCTGAATGAAGATATAATGTGACTGAGTGTCTTAGGAAGGAAGAAAAATATAGCACTATACTAAAAATAGAGTAAAGCAATCATGAAAGCGTAACCATATACAATAACAGTAAATCATAGTTCACACCTATAGATATAGAGTTTATATTGTAAACATTAAGTATAGATGGTGGGCCCTATAAGCAACCAAGCTATATACCTATAGCCAATTAGGGAATCCTCAGTCAGCGTGTCTATTTTATGAATACAAATCAAGTACTATTACCGGTGTTTTATACGATCGCACTCAATTCCGTTGCGGGATATTATACTGGTTGGAGTTAGTTCATTCAATATCATTGCGCGTTCATTTCATTCACCAAGTTATATTCTCTCGGCACTTTTTAACTTTAACATATAACCCGTCTACTCAACTTTTTGCCATTGAAACGAGTAGAGTAAGTCGAGAGACATTCATTTATTCGCAGTCGCTCATCGTGTGTGTCGACTTTTCTCGAGCTCTCTCTCGTGAAATTTAATTTACCTAACGCTCGCAAAATTCATACATAGTGAATAGAAATTTTTTTTATCTATTATATACATTATTGTAATACCCGTTACATCTGTGTAATAATTTAAAAAATCATCTATTATTTAAGTTTATACTTTATTATTGATTATTACTTTACTTATTTTGATTTGTCTTCTATTTGATTTTTCTTTTTTTTTCTACCAAATTTCGCATCTATTGTGATTCATTTTCATTGCTACTGTATCATAAAAGTTTTATGTAGCACAGTAGTTTTAGTATACTGGGTTCACAAGTTTGTTGTTTATTCGAAGGATTTGATATAAAAGTTATTGCACGTGTAATTATAAATATAGTTTTGAAAAAGAACAAAAATAAATGGTAGAGAAAAGCATGAGCACGGTTTAGAAGAGTGTATCCTGAATGTAATTATTACGGAGTTCTGTTCCAATACTTAGACCGTCACTAGACTCCTTAAATTGGTCACTGGCAGCCCTTGGTATCGTACCAAAAGGACAAGGAATGTGGAGGGACAGGTATCACCTTTATATCTTATTTTAATTATATATTTTTTAATCTTTTAATATTTGGACCATGGGTTTCAAAATTATTTTTATGTATAATTATTTATTAATTTCATTTTTTTCGTTGCTAAATAATTTTTTTTAAATTATAATTTTTATAACAGTATCACTTATAATAAATTAACTGATGCTTTATGCACTTGTTAATATTTAAAAATAGTAGAAGTGCGTAATAATAATTTTATAAAATTTAATTTAATTAAAAAAATTTTTAATTACGATACAAAAAATTTTCCGGGCGATTTAAATTTTAATTATAATAAATTTCAATCATAAAAAAAAATTTATTGACTTATGTGCAAAGCAAAACGAAAATTGTGACGTCTCCATAAATTGCAGAAAACATGAAAAATGGAATCACATTATTTATTGAGGTATAAATAATTAGGATTGCTTGGCAGGAACGCTTCTAGTGGCTGTCAATGTATTGAAGTACCATTTATATTAATTATTACTTATTATTATTATTATTATTATTATTATTATTATTATTATTATTATTATTATTATTATTATTATTATTATTATTATTATTATTATTATTATTATTATTATTATTATTATTATTATTATTATTATTCCCTATTATAATATTGTTTATAATTTAAGTTATCACTTCCTGTGATCAATGAGGCTTAAGACACAGTTCCCTCAATCACCTTGCACAGTGTGAGTGAAATGCTACATTCCAAATCTCAACTATAATACATAATTATTATTGTTTTATATCAACATATAGAGTTCCTTAAATTAAAAAAAAAAACTTAATCATCCGTCTTAGCAAAAAAAAAAAAAAAAAAAAATATGTCAGACCATTCCCCATATATTTTATTAAAAATAAAAATAAAATACTAACGCGTATTTTTATTTTGTTTCCGATTCTTTCTGTTATTTTATTTGCGCTCGCAGAATTCCATCATGGAGAAAGTAAGTGAATGAGAAAAAAAAACAAAAATTTACTCCTCCGCCTCATTATTTGTTTTACTTTTTATTAATTGTTCTGTGACAAGATACATTTAATTTATTTTTTTTTTTTTTTTTTCAATTTTTTAAAAATTTATTTATTATTTAAAACTCACCGCCGTCACAGTTGTTTACTATTCGTTGCTCGCTCTGCACCACCTTTTTCGTTTTATATATATCGTAGTGGCTGATTAATGCTGCTCATTTAGAATTCCACTTCCCCTTGCAACATTCAAAAGGGCAGTGAATACATATTCACGAAAATTAATCTGGTCAACTAAAAAAAAAAAAAAAAAAAAAACAATAATTAAATTAACAAAAAATTCTATTTATTAAAAAATATGTATTCCTGTTTTTAAAAATATAATAGGCGTAGATTAGTTAAATGTATTTATTAATATTGTGTTTAACATATAGTAATCATTAGTCAATCATATTTCATTCATCTGCTTATCACAGTATTAAAAATTAAACAAATCGTAAACATTTTATAAAAATATAAGATGTACAATATCTATTTATAACACTAAATTAAGCACAAAAAATGTTATTACACTGCACAATAATTACACATTATAACGTAAGATTATTATTATTATTTAAATAAATCATAGATACATAATAACGATAAATAATATTGCTTGTATAGTGAATGTAATTACATTATTTACTCACAATTAGTCGCAATTATAAATAGAAATTATATTCATTTCAATTAACAACAGTTTAATAATATCCTATGAGTAAATTGTCTTTAATATTAGTCACGATGTCACGTTGAAACAGATACATACAGATGTGCTATATGATATAATAATGCAATAGATTACACGTATTTTTTAAAATTTATTTATCAATACATTATTTTTTTATTATTTTGAGTACGAACATAATATGCATTACGTACACGTAAACTGTGGAATGTAATCAATATAATTTTATATTATTATTTCTCTATGATAATCATAATAATAAAATTTAAATAGTTATGTAAACTATACTGAAATTAATAATTTATCTATGATTATTATTCTATTATTAAATAATTCATATTTATTTACACTTATTTTTGCATATTTTAAAATGTTAAACAAGTCATAATTTTTCAGAATATTATAATCAACCTACAGACTATTGTTTAAATTTTTAGTGCTGAAAAATTATATGGACAAAGCTTTGAATGAAGCAAAAAAAAAATTTTATAATATATTTATAAAGACAATGACTCGTATGCAAGGCACAAACAAATTAGATATTTAAATGTAAAAGCTTTTTTTTATATCATACATTGTTTTGTCACATACAGCTTTTTGGTTTCATTCCTGGTGGATGCTCGTGGTGGAGCAATGCGAGGATGTCGTCACAGTGGTGTACGGGTTATTGTACCACCACGTAAAGCAGCAATGCCAATGAGAATTACCTGCAGATATCTTAAAAGAGATAAATTAACGAATCCACCTCCTTTGATGGAAGGTGAAGCGCTTGCCAGTCGAATACTTGAACTTGGACCAGTTGCCGCAAAATTTTTGGGGTATAATTATTACTAAACTTTATCTAATTATATTATAATTATATAAATTATAAATGTTATATTAAATCGGTATAAAAAAAAAAAAAATTTGTAGGCCTGTTATCATCGAAGTACCACACTTTGCCTCACTTCGAGGTAAGGAGAGAGAGATCGTGATTCTTCGATCCGACAATGGAGAAACTTGGCGTGAGCACACCCTTGAAGCTAGCGAGGAAGCTGTCCAGGATGTGCTTAATGAGAGCTTTGAAGGAGAAGGTATAAATTAAATTAATTCAACAAATTGATTTATTTTGATCAAGATAATAAATGTTACAATTATTATATTAACTATAAAAATTATCAATATGACTTTCTTTGTAGAATTAAGCCAGCTCGAAGATCTTCAAACGTCGCGAATAGTACGTATTCTCACGGTTGATTTTCCCCATTATTTCGCCGTGGTATCACGAGTTAGACAGGAAGTTCACGCTGTCGGACCTGAGGGTGGAACTGTTTCATCATCAGCGGTACCTCAAGTACAAGCTGTTTTCCCGCCAGCAGCACTTACAAAAAAAATTAGAGTTGGCCTTCAGGTATGCTCATTTATTTAAAAAAAAAAAAAAAAAGTATTTTATTGTTGCCTTGGAATTTAATGTATATTTAATTTTTACATTATGACCGTAGGCTCATCCAATACCTGCGGAGCTGGTGGCTAAGCTCTTGGGTAATCGAGTGGCAGTATCGCCCATCGTAACTGTCGAACCACGGCGAAGAAAATTCCATAAGCCCATTACATTGACCATACCCGTACCTCAAGCAGCCAACAAGGGCATGATTAATCAGTACTCTGGAGACGCACCAACTTTGAGGCTTCTGTGCAGCATAACTGGTAATATATGCTTGCGCGTAACAATGTAGGAGCGGCCACCAGCCTGACTGAACGATCTCTTTCCGTTAATAAATAACATTTGATTGTATTATTGTCCAATAATTAATTATATAGTTATTTAAATTTATTACATACACTTACAGTTCATATTATCTGTAATATAATGATTAATGATTTTGTTATAATTTATTTTTGGAAGAGAGCTTCGTAGGCCAACTGGTAGCTGCACAATTTATGGAACAAAAAAAGTTTTTAAAAAATATGGAAAAAATAGTAACAAAAGTCGAGTACCATTGTTGTATACATTATCTTGTTGTGATTCATTGTTAATGCTTGCGTATTGTTAGGATTGAGTCATTTAGGTATGGATCATTAATTAAATGTAGATAAAAAAATCCTTTTTTTTTTTTAATTCTATTTCTAGCTCATTGTGGATTGGTAAACTCGATAGTTTTTTTTTCAGCACATAATTCGTTTGAATGGTAATTGCTTAGATAATAAACATGTATAGATTTATATTACATTAATAAATTATTCTAATTATAATTATTATTAACTGCCATTTAATGCATTTTATCAATATTTTATCGTGATAATTGGTATTAAAAATTTTTGAATTTGGCAGCAATGCTGTATTTTTTGTTCGTCTCCTTTTATTGTATTTTATGTTTGAAACAAAAATATTTTTTTTAATTTATCCAAAAAAATACATATTTATTAATTGAATTAAGATTTAAATTTTTATATTTCGCGGTAAAAAAATACACATGCAATTTATTTATATTTTGTTTATAATTCGGATATAGTTTGCCGCTTAATAACTACCACTCACGCCCATTGCTTTATGAAAGGGTACAATAATTTATTTTTAGTTATTTATAATATATGTTATTATTAATTTATTATTTCGCAAGCATTATCATAAGTGGGTGACACTTTTATTATTCCTTCTTTTTACATCGATACCAAGCACATAACAATAAGGCACATACAACAAACCTGACTTTAAATACAGTGTTCATTAAACAAAATATCAAATATTATTTTCATTGTTTTTTTTTTTTTTTTTTTTAATCATTTTTTTTTTTCTTCTTACAATGTATTTTTATTTGTAAACATAAACTGTATTTAATATCAGATAATTTATAAATATTATATATCTCTTTATCACACGATTCACTATTTTAATCATCGCTGCAATCACATCACGGACATATTTTAATGATGTTATTGGACTTGGCGTGTATGTCGTTCAGGGGGCCAGTCACGGGCGGTCTGGGAGGATGTGACCGGGTCTACGCCCCTAACTTTCGTCAAGGATTGTGTGTCTTTTACCACTACCGTGTCTGCAAGATTTTGGCTCATGGACTGCAGAAATATTACCGAGGCTACGCGAATGGCCACCGAGCTTTATACTCACGCAACTCATGTACCCTTCATGGCCAAGTATGTCGTTTAATTATACTTTTATTATCTTTCATTTTAATTTAATTACCAACAATCCTTTTCTTTCTCATTTTTTAACAATTATAATTTTCTTTTTACTTTCTTAATTGTAGATTTGTTGTGTTTGCAAAACGAGTTGACCCGCTTGAGGCAAGATTACGCGTCTTCTGTATGACAGACGACAAAGAAGATAAAACTCTGGAGCATCAGGAGCACTTTACAGAAGTAGCAAAAAGCCGAGATGTTGAAGTACTCGAGGGCAAAACACAATACATGGAGTTTGCTGGTAACCTTGTACCCGTTATGAAGAGCGGTGAACAACTTCAGTTACCCTTCCGGGCGTTCAAGGAGAATCGTGTACCTTTCACGGCAAGAGTAAAAGATCCAGATGCAGCAGACATGGTTGGTAGAATAATGTTTATGAGTGAGCCAAAGGTGGCCAAGGGCGAACCACCACAAACACCAATTTGTACATTAAACATCTTGTTACCGGAAAAAATTTCACCAGAGACTGGACACTCTGAACTGGATTTACTCGAGTTATCCAAGAATTATAGCTTCTTACGTGACGGCGGAATAAGTAAGATTTATTTAATTTATTATCTTTTTATATAAATATAGTGAATATAAAAATATTATATAATTTTATAAATAAACAATATTAACATTTATGATGATTTAATTTTTCTAGGTCGTCCAGACACAATTCATAGAGCAACTATCCGTCTAACAGACATTGCGAATCTCCTTGATCGTGACTGGGAAAAATTGGCTGAAGAACTCAATGTATCGCCTGCTGATATTAATTTAATTAAAGATGAACACCCGGGTAAACCGGCACTTCAAGCTGCTGCGATGTTTAAATTATGGCAAGGCAACGGAAATAAAGTGACTGGTTAGTATTGTTTTTTTGGTATACATATAAATTATTAATCATTATTGAACGTAGTTTTGTATTACAGTATACTGTATCAATAACATCTTTATTTTTGAGTTTAAGAATATCTAGTTATGTTTCTTTAAATAAAATTTACAAAAAGTTTTATTTTAATTTATATATTGTTAGTTAAAGTGATAAGTCAAACATAAATTATTAGTTATCTTTATATTTTTTCCACATGTTATCATTATAAACCTTAACTTCTTGTTAAAGTTCAATTATTACATTTAAGACTTCGATCCAATAACTTCATTTTATTATTACAAAAAAAAAAAAAAAAAAAAAAAAAAAAAATATAATTGATAGAAAAAAAAATTGTAGAAATTAAAAAATATTAAAAACTGAAATACTAAAGATCATTGTTGTAGGAAGACGTTCAGTAAGAGCGCAATAATATAAATATAAGTGTCAAGAAAATTATCTTATATTAAAAAACCTTGACTTTTTAATTTCATAAAAATCCCGTTGTAAATTGATAATGCGCGAATAAAAATAATTGAGAAAATGAATTGATGAGTCGCAGATTGAAATAACAAGTATGACGTAATATAATGTCCTTGTCTAAATATTTGAATCAGAATATAAAGTTAAGAAATTTTTAAATTATTGCCTTTTTTAATAATGTTTCGCGTATACATAAATCTTTTTTTTCAAACTATTATTTATTGATTATTGAGTAGAAAAAAAAATATCCGATTACAATAATTTTATAATGCATAAAGAAATAACTAAGAAAAAAAAATTGTTGACTGGACAACTTACGACAGAATATGATAGGTATTGCTTGAGTCAACTGTCTGGAATCTCCGCAGTCACTTAGTTTATGAACTCACCATGCGCATTATTATGCCTATTACTATGGCATAAACACGTTAGATAGGAGATGCTACAGTCCGACGCCTTGTTTCTCCCACTAAAATCTTTCGTGTTAATCATATTGCTACAGTCCTCAGCACGCGAATTACATCATTATTATTATCATCATCAAAAGAAGAAATAACAAGTTATTAAGTACGTTGGCAGTAGCTTTGTATTCGTCAGAAAGCGAAGGTGGTGCTATTATATTATCTTGTGAAAGTACTTTAAGCTTTAGAGAGAGAGAGAAAAAAAAAAAAAAAAAAAAAAAAAAAAAAAAAAAAAAAAACGTAACACAGTGCATTTATGAAAAAAATTAAATAATTATTTTATGAACTTAATTATTAATTTTTTAAAAATAATACTAACATTGATAAGAAATGTTTATAACCCTCTATCAAGCCTACGAGAATCCATCAATCTCGGGTTACACGAGTGAACTCCACTTGTTATTCAATAGAGCATTACCTTCGCGAGTCCAAATAACTCAAGACCGAGGTTTGTTTTAAATCAGAAGATAATCTCGACGTGGTACTTAGAGAGTGAAATGAGATAAGAAAAGAAGAGTCGAATTGTGAGCGTCCGCGTGGTCTCAATTATTACACTCGAGTAGTGTTTTAACGAGAATTTAAATGAATGAAAGCATTTATGTGTACTTGAATTAATTATTATATTCTGGATAAAAAAAAATTTTTTTTTGTTTATATCCACAGGAAATACGCTTGAGAAAGCATTGAACAAGATCGGTCGGGAGGACATCGTGAAGAAGTGTATATTTAATGTTGAACTTGTGACTGATGATGTTGAAAAAGCAGTTGCAAGAGTGAGACTCGATCAACCAGGTTTTGATTCACTTAAAGAGGAGTTGGGACCTTCTAGAGATTCATCGTTGCGGCGTGATGGGACATTGGGAGATCAGAAACATGGTTTTGATTTTAATGAATCCGATCAAATGAAAGTGAGTGGTTTATTGTTGTTATAAAATATTGATTTAATTTGTGATGTTTTAATTTAAATAAATTTAATTTCATACGTCATAGTGTATACGAATTCATAAAGCGTAGTTTCGAACAATTCATTGGTATAATTTGTGATAAAATTGTAAAAGAGTACATTGTTCATTATTCGCTTCCCACTATTGTTAAAGTCAATGTTAAATTACCTCATTCGCTTGGGAATCTCGATAATTGTCTTCACTAATCAAGCGCCTCGTTGTGCTATTTTTTTTTTTTTATAGGACTCCGAATCAGTTGAGGATTTAAGCAACATTGGAAGTGTGCCGCAAAAACACAGTAAGTATTTATTATAATATTGAAATAATAATTATTTTATTTTTTATTATACAACTTTATTACAAATCACTGCTATTACTTGTATTATTAATATGTGACACATACATCTATTACAAAACATTAGCAATGAAAATGTTAATCAGGATAATAAAATATTAAACTTAATGACTTAAAGGAGAGGAAGTAATACGTGATGTCACACTTTGAATTAAGTCAGTGATCCATAATTCGTGCTATTGCCAGATCAGATTTAATACGATTCGGGGATAAGAGCGAGAAAGATAAAACGCACTGAGTCACTATATACTATATACTACACATCACTTTACACTTGCTTTTTATTCACTATTGTGCAGCGATGTATCCTGCTCGAATTGCGCAGCAAAAATATTTTTAACTGTTAACTTTTTATTTTTTCGACAAATTATATTGATATTAATTGATTTGTGATAATAAGTGATGTAACGTGAGATCGTTTGATTTTAAATTTATAAAATAAAATACAGTTAAATATAAATAGAACGGGAAATTAAATATTTAAAGGTACATGAAAACTAGTTGACCTTGACAACATTCCATCGTAATAAATATTTCTTGATACAGATTGAGCTCAAATTCCTTACGATCTATGTCTGCGTTTACATCTTATTATTATGCTTTTACGTTTTATTATTGTACTTAAATAATTTAGTTTTAATATCTGTTTACATATTAATTTAATTTAAATTTATGCTTATTTATTATTTACTTATTTATTTATTTATTAAATGTGATCACATTTTTTAATTTTGTGCACTTCGCAGCAAAACAGCAGCACATAACAATTACCAATGGCACTGTGTTCAATGGTACCTCGACCCCAGTAAAAGATAAATACGCAAGTGAAGAAAAAGATCTTGGCGACGATATGGCTGAATTTCTCCAGCATAAGTATCACGTCACGGATACAATGACTAAAAAAACACGCGACGAAGTTGACGATGACAATAAAAATCGACAGAGGGTTATTGAAGATGCTAATAGATTAGTAACTGGTGAGTAATACCCCATTTTCATAATTAGCAAACAAAAAAAAATTTTATTATTTTTTAATATATTAATAATTTTGTTCTGATAAATTAAAAAAATATAAATAAATAAAATACTAAATGGATTGAGGGGTCATGCTTTCTATTGAAAATGCAAGCAAGGTGAACGTGTCAGCTGGACATATTCTTCTTTTTATAATATATTTATAATTCTTTTTTTAATCAAATTTTTCTATTAATTTAATGCAATAAATTTGATAAAGCATGAATGGCCAGAGTGTTTAGGTCTAAGCTGAAAAAACTAATTATTCGATTAAGTAAATAATAATGTAAATAGCATTACTATGCATCAAGTGTTACGCTGGGCACGCAAGATAAAAGATACTCGTCTTTTTGCGAAACAGTGTCCATAATCAATTTGCTTGGCAGCTATTACGTTTTACTTAGGCTTTAATGTTCTTGATGACCTCGAGAACTCATCATTATTTATAATTTTATCGATTATTGTTTATTATTTATATTTAATTACGAATTTGTTTTTATTTCTTCACATTTATCATTTGGCCACTCTAACTTTACATGTGTCATATAAATATTACATTTAATCGTTATTAAATTATATTAAAAAAACACAAGATCGCCATCATCGCGAAAATCATAATCATTATTTATTTTAAATTTTTAATTCATCAATTTAACAATAGCAGAAAAGTGCACAAATATATTTTTTCAAAAATATATATTAAAAACATTAATTTTCTTTTTTGGCTTCATGCAACTTGTCATTGTCATTATAATATGACTAGGGCAATTGCTTCGCCGTTAAAAGTTCTCTTTAATTTATAACTTTCTATAAAGAAGAACTTATTAATTAACTTATATCAATTTATATTAATTTAAATATGAATATAGATTGGTATAGAACTTCTCCTTTCTCTCTTTTATTCTCTTTCTCCTTGTCGAATATTTTAATTTACTTTACAGCAGTGTTTTTTTAAGCGTGAAAAAGCCGCAAATAAAATATTTAGTTATTTTTTTTTTTTATGTATTTAGCGTTGCATGAGCTCGCTGTGTGGACACACGGAGCAGCTGTCGTTTGATTAATTAAAAGAAAATCTAAAGTTCTCATAATTTACGTTATAACAATGAGAATTCACACTTTCTGTCTAGTTTTATTGAGCTAATTATTGTTTTTTTTTGTCTCTTACACTAGTAAAATGAATACTGTAGCGTCTTTATTGATTCATGTTATTAATTTATATACACCTATAAATTAGCTGCATTAATAAAGTTATAAATATAATAATTTTGAATAAATAAAATTTAAATAATGAAATTAATTTCATTGTAAACATTAACTTGCTAATATTTATTGATTATTAATTGAAAAGTATTAAATATAATTAAGATATGGACATTAACATATTTATCATTAATATTATTCCATCAAGAATATGAGTGCGAGAATTCATAATATTTAATTAGTAAAATGTATTAATATTTATTATTTATCATAAAGACACATATGTCATTGTAGATTCTATTGTATTCAATAATAACTAAAAAATAGAGACATAAAAATAAAATATTATTAACTAGATTTTTTAATAGTTTTAATAATAATAGTAAATTTTATTTTGTTAAATTTTTTATGTATGGAAATTATTTGAAACCAACGCAAGATCATATTTTACATTTTATAATGTAAAAGACCTGCAATAATCAAGTAGAGCAATGATAGTATACTGCCAAATTATCTTCTTACATCAGCGTAATGTAAATTAAGCTTTGAGTAGATTGAGTAAATGTAGGGCAATATAATGACAATGTCAGTCATATATTAACGTATAAATAAGAAAAAATGATTACGTATTTATGTTTCAAATAAAAATAATGTAAGGGGATAGCTGCTCCACAGCACAAACACGTACGCACATGAAGCACATACAAAGTTGTTTAATCCCTCGTCTCTATCATAATTAATAAATGATAAAGTAAAATGATTAATTACAATAAAAGTATAAATAAATAAAATATTCGGCGATCGCAGCTTTGACTAAACAATAATTAAAAATAATACAGTAACAACTACGCAACTTAAAAAATTAAAACAAAATAGAAAAATCTAAAACAAAATAATTGAAAATTGTCTATAATTTTTCTTACGTTTTTAGATATGCCTAAAATGTTATAACTTAATTAACAGGTGTTATACAAGACGCTGAGAAAGAGAAGGAGAAATTAATGATGGAGGGGTTGTCGGGGGTTTATCGAGAAGGGGGTAAAGAGGCGGGAGGTGCAGTAGGCATTCATGATGATGATAAATTAGTACGCGGTATTGAAGGTATAGTAGTTAAAGAGGTCGTAATTCGCGGGGAAGAATCTGTCGAGCCATTAATTACAAAAGAAATAAAACATAAAGAAATTGATGATCCTCGTACAAAAGGTAAAATTATTTCAAAAACAATCGTGACAACCACAAAAGGTGATCCAGGTTCCGGGTTATTTACTAAAACAACAACAGTACGTGAAGTATCTCCCGGACAATCATCTTTCTTTGGTGCTGATGATCCTGTTATAGGATTAAATGTTACACAATCACCATCTGAAGAATCAAGAAAAGTTGTTGTGACGAAGACAACTGTTACAAGTGGTCCGGTAATCGAGGAAAAAATTGTTACAACTAAAGTGACAACGACCGTGCCGGAAGTGCAGACGGTTGCGTTTGACACAAACGTTCCAACCGATCGTGCGACGGAACAAGCCAACAGCATCACCAGAGTCGTCATTGACTCTGTCACGATGCCGGCTGATGACATAAGTACAAGTGCAAAAGAAAAATTATCTAAAGAAGATAAAGAAATTGCTGATAAATCTACAAAACAAAAGGATAAAGTTACAATGGATAATAAAAAAAACGAGACTGATAAAAAAACTAAGAAGATTAATGAAGATTCCAGAAAATCAGTTTATGAAGATGTTTATAGTCAACCAGATAACACTAAAGAAGATAGTAAGAAAAAAGAAAAAGGTGGAATATTTTCTGGCATTTTTAAGGGACCAAAATTGAAGAAAGGTAAGTCTAAGGATTCTAAAGATCCGTCTTTTGATAGCGGTGATGATGAAATAAAAACAGTAACTAAAGAATTTTTGGATGATACTCGAAAAGTTGCTGAATCAATTAAAGAATCACCATCTTACCCTGCTTTTGATCCTGCAACCTATATTGCTATTTGTCCTCCAAAATTACCGGAGAACGAGCCAAATCGTGATCCGATTTGGGCTACTGCAGACTTTCTATATGATTCAAGAAGAAGTGCTGAGGCTTTTGTACCTGAACAACATGTATCCGAGAAACCTCAATCAAAAAAATTAGATACTGGAAAATTTTCAGAGAGAAAACGAGACTCTAGAGAAATTTCAGAAGAACCTGAAGATGGTAAAGAAAAACATGGGTTTTTCACACATCTCTTCAAAACTTCAAAAAAAATTGAGAGTGATGTAGATTCTGCTGTTGATGATGGTAAGAAAACTCTCGAAACTACTGAAGAAAAAGCAAAGAAAGAAGTTAAAAATCTGAAAGAAAAAGTCGATGAAGATATTAAAAAATCCGCTAATGGTATGAAAGATAGACCAAAGGATGAAGTAGATTCAGCGTTACGACGAAATAAAAAAGTTGTTGATGACATCGAAACTATGAAATCAAGTATTAAAGATAGTGGTAAAGCTATTGACGCTGATTTGAAACGTTTGAGTGGTGATATTAAATCACTAGACGATAAAATGAAGCATTATATTGATGACACTGAAAAATCTACTAAGTCTATTGAAAAACCAATCACAAAAGAAACAAAACAAGTTGCTAGTGAGGTGAAAATAGATGTTGAAGATGGTGTTGATGAAGCAAAAGAGAAATCAGGGGGCTTCTTTGGTATTTTCCGTAGTCCGAAATCAAAGGAAAAGAGACGAAGTAGATCAAAAGATAAAGATACAAAAGAAACATCTTTTGATAGTGGAGATGAAGAATTAAGAATTGCTACTAAGACTTTTTTGGATGACACACGTAAAACTGCAGATAAATTATTTCAACCTGTTAGTTCAAAAGTCATGCCCGAAGATCAAATTGAAAAAGTTGAAAAATTCGTTTCTGTAACAGACGATTCAGATGTACCCTTGGATAAGTTAAAACGCACTTCTTATGATATTAAAAAATCTCCTCTAAAGACTTCAACTATCACAACTACAACGGTAACAACAACAAAAATTGTAGACGATACTAATGGTAGTAATGGACATACTCCAAAAGTTTCAGAAATGAAACAAACTGTTTCTACTAGTGATGCAGAAACAGGAAAATTAGAAAAAGCTGAAAAAAGAATATCAGGAGATTTTGAAGACTCCACTGACGAAGGAAAATCGAAAGGAAGTGGTTTCTTTAGTATATTTAAAAGTCCGAAGTTAAAGAATAAAACTCGTTCAAGAGATCGGAGTAGCTCCAAAGAACCCTCATTTGACAGTGGAGATGAAGAACTTAGACAAACAACATCCAAATTTTTAGAAGATACACGAAAAACTGCTGAACGTACTGGAGAATTTGACACACCAAGGAAATCTCTCAAAGATACCATTAAAACTGACAAAGATGCTGTCACTGTTGAAGTACTAGACGTTCCGATTCTTTCACCTGCTTCTGATACTTCAGATTCAAAGAAAGATTCAGATAAAGGCGGAATATTTGGAATATTTAGAAGCCCTAAGAATACTTTAAAACGACGAAGTAAATCGAGAGAAAAAAGTTCATCAACTGATGTGTCTTTTGATAGTGGAGATGAAGAAATAAGAATTGCAACATCGAAATTTTTGGATGATACCAGAAACATATCAGCTATTATGGAAGAGTATCCTTATCCGTCTGCTCCAATGAGTGAAAATGAAAAAGAAGAGAAAGAAATCATTGAAGATAAGGACAAAAATATTACAGAAAAAGATGTTGATGTATCTAAAAATAAAAAGAATGGTGAGAAAGGTAGCTTTTTAACAGGTATGTTTAAAGGTGCTAAACATGCCGTTGATGAAGTCACCGAAGAAGTTAAAGAATTTTGGGATGAAACAAAAGAGGAAGAAGAAAAAACTAAGCATGCTATAGAGAAAGCTGTTAAAGATGCAAAAGAATCAAAAGAAAAAGTATATACGGATGTTGAAAAATTGAAAAACAAGGAACTAGAAAAAGCTAAAGAGAGTAAAGATGAAGTAGTTAAAGACGTGATATCAGTGAAAGACAATATTAAAGAAACTAAACAAAAGATTAAAACTGATGCAGCTAATGTTGTAAAATCAGCAGACGATAAAATAAAAGCAAATAAAGCAGCAGTTGTTAAAGGTGCTAAAAAAGATGCGAAAGCTGTCGTGGATATTGGGAGAACGTCAGCGAAACAAGTTGAAAAGGACTCTAAGAAAGCTAAAGATAAAGGTACAGGCTTTGTAACTGGTATAATTAAGGGAGCTAAACATGCAGTAGATGAAGTTTCTGAAGATGTTAAAGAATTCTGGGATGAGACGGAGGAAGCAAAGTTTGATGAGAAACAAGCTAAACTTGCTGCTGAAGAGACCACAAAAGCATCTAAAGATGTTCAAGATAATATGACGACTAAAGCCGCTACAGTTAAAAATAAAGCAATTGGTAAAGCAACTGAGACAGCAAAAGGTGTTTTAGATAATACTACAGTAGCGAAAAATCAGGCAAAAAAGAAAATGACAGCTGGAAAAAACACCGTGGTAGGAGCAGTCAAAGTAACTCAAGAGAAAGCTGTCAAAGGCGTTGAAAAAACTGGAAAGGTAACTAAAGGTGCAGCCAAAAAAGTCAGTGATGATGTTAAGAAAACAAAAGATATCGTCGACAAAGCAATCAAACAAGATGTTAAGCTCATAAAAAGTAAAGTTGTTGGAACAGCAGAGTTGGAAAAATCCAAAGATATAGATGAAAAAGAAGCGAAGGCAACTGGACACACCATTATTGACACCGTAAAAACAACGAATATAAATATTCCTGAAGTAGCTATTCAAACGTCAGAAATTGCTAAAGATAGTGCTAATAAAATTGGTGACAATATGGAACAGGCAGAAGATAGACTTGTACGAGAAATGGAAAAAGATACAAAACTTGTTGCAGATAAAGTAAGTGAAGCAACTAAACCTGTTGTGGGTAGTGTTGAAACAACCAAAGAAGAAGCTGAAAATGAAGCAAAAAAAGCTAAAGAAAAAGGAAAAGGATTTTTCGCAGGAATTTTCAAAGGTATAAAACACGCTGCTGATGAAGTAGCTGAGGATCTCCAGGAATTCGTTGATGAAACAAAAAAAGACGCAGAAGAAGAGGAAGAACGAGCACGACGAGTTGCCAAAACTGCTGAAGATACAAAAGATAAAATAGTATCTGATGTTAAGAAAGAAAAACAGAAAGTTGCGGAAAATTTAGCAAAAGTTGTAAGTGAAGTAGATGATGCAAAAGATAAAGCTCATAAACAGTTAATAGCTGGAAAAGATGCAGTTTCTGATACGGTTAAATTAACTGGCGAAAAAATTAGTGGTACTGCAAAGACAGCTGACTTGAAAATTTCGGAAGCAGGGGCTAAAACATCCAAAGCTATTGAAGACACTGAAGTAGCGGTAAAGAAAGAAATCGAAGACGACGCAAAACTCATTAAAGAAAAAGTTTGCAGTGCTGCAGATTCTGCTATCCTCGGTGTGAAAGTTTCTAGCGATGAAGCAGAAAAAGAAGTTAAGAAAGGTAAAGGCAAAGGGTTCTTCTCTGGTATATTCAAAGGAGTTAAAAATGGAGCTGATGAAGTAGCAAAAGATGTGAATGAATTTGCACACGAAACTAAAAAAGAAGAAGGAGGATGGCGAGCTGCCGAAAAAGCTACCATAACTGTCAAAGATACTAAAAACAAATTGGTAAGGGATATAAAAGATGAAGCACGTAACATAACCGAACAAGTGTCCGATACTACAGACAAATTCAAAGTTGAAACGACCGCAAAAAATATCACTAATGTGGTAGTCAAAATATCCGATGATACCAAGGATACTGCTAAAAAAACTACTGATGGTATTGAAAAAATTGAAGATGCCATCATTACTAAAATTAAAGACGATGCCAAAATTGTTTGTGACGAAGTTAGTCACGCAGCTGAAGAAGTTGCTGATAACGTTGAAGCGGCCAAAGATAGAGCAGAACAAGAAGCCATGAAAGGAAAAGATGAAGGTACAGGTTTCATCTCAGGCATCTTCAAAGATGCGAAACATACATCAAACGATATTGCAGATAATGTTCAGGAATTCTTAGATCATACTAAACAAGTAGCTGCAGAGGAAAAAGAGCAAGCAATGAAAGCAGCTGAAAAAGCTAGAAAATCCATTCAGGATACGAAAGATCAAACAACTTCTAAGGTCCAGACTGGAAAAGACGAAGTAGTCGGAAAAGAAACTCAAGACATTAAAAAAGCAGCTGATAGCGTACAAGAAGTTAAAAAGAAAGCACACGATAAACTGGTGGCTGAGAAAGAAGTCTTATCTGATGCTGCGAAGACTACGGAAGATAAAGTTTCTGGAACTGCAATTAAAACATCGGAGTCAATTATAGGAACTAAAGATGCTACTGCGCAAAAAATAAATGAAGATGCAAATCGTGTAAAAGATCAAGTGACTAGTGCAGCTGAAGTTGTAGTTGATAGCGCTACAGTGGCAAAAGATAAAGCGGAGAAAGAAGCTAAAAAAGCCAAAGAGAAAGGTAAAGGGTTCTTTTCGGGAATATTTAAAGGTGTAAAGCAAGCCGCTGATGATGTCGCTGAAGACGTTAAAGATTTCGTCGATGAAACTAAAAAAGAGGCTGAAGATGAGGAAGAAAAGGCCAAACGCGCGGCTGGAGATGCTGCCAAATTGACAGAAAAAGCTAAAAACAAAGTTCATGATGATATCGTTGCTGGAAAAGAAGCAGCTGCTGAAGCAATGAAAAAATCTATTGAAGTAATATCTGGTGTGACAGAAGAATCGTCACAAGCTGCGAAGGACGTGGCTCGGAACATAGGAGATGACATCGAGAAAATTACTGGCGGCGTGAAAGAAGTTAAGGATAAAGCACATGATAAACTCGTGGCAGGCAAAGAAGTCTTGCCTGGCGCTGCGAAGGCTGCGGGAGATAAAGTCACTGAAACTACAATTAAAGCTTCTGAGGCAATTACAGAATTTAAAGACGATGTTGCAGAGGAATTGAAAGAAGACACGAAAATTCTTAGTGATAAAATTAGTGGTGCAACTGAAACAGCAGTTGATAGTGCTGTGTTGGCAAAAGACAAAGCGGAGAGAGAAGCTAAAAAAACCAAAGACAAAGGTAAAGGGTTCTTTTCTGGAATATTCAAAGGTGTGAAGCATGCCGCTGACGAAGCCGTTGATGACGTTAAGGAGCTCGTCGACGAAACCAGTAAAGCGGCTGAAGATGAAAAAGAAAAGGCCAAACGTGTTGCTGCAGTCGGTGCCGAATCAATAGAAAAAGCTAAAGGCAGAGTTCATGATAAAATCGTTGCCGGTCAAGAAGTCGCTACAGAAGCAATGAAAAAAACTACAGAAGTAATATCAGACGCTACGGAAAAAACGTCGCAAACTGCGGAAGACGTGGCTCGGAAAATTGGTGACGATGCCAAGGAAATAACGGACAGGCTGAACGAAGTTAAGGATAAAGCACATGATAATCTCATGGCAGGAAAAGAAGTCTTATCTGATGCTGCCAAGACTACGGAAAGAAAAATTTCTGGAACTGCAGCTAAAACATCGGAGGCAATTACTGAAACTAAAGACGCTGTCGCAAGAAAAATGAAAAAAGATGCAAACCTTGCAAAAGATGAGTTAAGTAGTTCAACTGAAACATTTGTTGATAGTGCTGTGATGACAAAACATAAAGCGGAGAAAGAAGCTAAAAAAGTCAAAGACAAGGGTAAAGGATTCTTTTCTGGAATATTTAAAGGTGTGAAGCAAGCCGCCGATGAAGTCGCTGAAGACGTTAAGGACTTCGCCGATGAAACTAAGAGAGAGGCTAAAAATGAGGAAGAAAAGGCCAAACGCGCTGCTGGAAATGCTGCCAAATCGATAGAAAATGCCAAGGACCAAGTCCGTGATAATATCGTTGCTGGAAAAGAAGCAGCTGCTGAAGCAATGAAAAAAACTACTGAAGAAATATCTGGCGCTACAGAAAAAATGTCACAAACTGCGGAAGACGTGGCTCGGAAAATTGGTGACGATGCCGAAGAAATAACGGACAGCCTGAACGAAGTTAAGGATAAAGCACATGATACTCTCGTGGCAGGAAAAGAAGTCTTATCTGATGCTGAGAAGACTACGGGAGGAAAAATTTCTGGAACTGCAGCTAAAACATCGGATGCAATTACTGAAACTAAAGACGCTGTCGCGAAAGGAATAAAAGAAGATGCAAACCGTGTAAAAGATGAATTAAGTAGTTCTGCTGAAGCAGTTGTTGATAGTACTGAAGTGGCAAAAGATAAAGCGGAGAAAGAAGCTAAAAAAGTCAAAGACAAGGGTAAAGGGTTTTTTTCGGGAATATTTAAAGGTGTAAAGCAAGCCGCTGATGAAGTCGTTGAAGACGTTAAGGACTTCGCCGATGAAACTAAGAGAGAGGCCGAAAATCAGGAAGAAAAGGCCAAACGCGCTGCTGGAGATGCTGCCAAATCGATAGAAAATGCCAAGGACCAAGTCCGTGATAATATCGTTGCTGGAAAAGAAGCAGCTGCTGAAGCAATGAAAGAAACTACTGAAGAAATATCTGGTGCTACAGAAAAAATGTCACAAACTGCGAAAGACGTGGCTCGGAAAATTAGTGACGATGCCGAGGAAATAACGGTCAGCCTGAACGAAGTTAAGGATAAAGCACATGATAATCTCGTGGCAGGAAAAGAAGTCTTATCTGATGCTGCCAAGACTACGGGAAGAAAAATTTCTGGAACTGCAGCTAAAACATCGGAGGCAATTACTGAAACTAAAGACGCTGTCGCGAAAGGAATAAAAGAAGATGCAAACCGTGTAAAAGATGAGTTAAGTAGTTCTGCTGAAGCAGTTGTTGATAGTACTGCAGTGGCAAAAGATAAAGCGGAGAAAGAAGCTAAAAAAGTCAAAGACAAGGGTAAAGGATTCTTTTCTGGAATATTTAAAGGTGTAAAGCAAGCCGCTGATGAAGTCGTTGAAGACGTTAAGGACTTCGCCGATGAAACTAAGAGAGAGGCTGAAAATGAAGAAGAAAAGGCCAAACGCGCTGCTGGAGATGCTGCCAAATCGATAGAAAATGCCAAGGACCAAGTCCGTGATAATATTGTTGCTGGAAAAGAAGCAGCTGCTGAAGCAATGAAAAAAACTACTGAAGAAATATCTGGTGCTACAGAAAAAACGTCACAAACTGCGAAAAACGTGGCTCTGAAAATTGGTGACGATGCCGAGGAAATAACGGACAGCCTGAACGAAGTTAAGGATAAAGCACATGATACTCTCGTGGCAGGAAAAGAAGTCTTATCTGATGCTGCGAAGACTACGGGAGGAAAAATTTCTGGAACTGCAGCTAAAACATCGGATGCAATTACTGAAACTAAAGACGCTGTCGCGAAAGGAATAAAAGAAGATGCAAACCGTGTAAAAGGTGAATTACGTAGTTCTGCTGAAGCAGTTGTTGATAGTACTGCAGTGGCAAAAAATAAAGCGGAGAAAGAAGCTAAAAAAGTCAAAGACAAGGGTAAAGGGTTTTTTTCGGGAATATTTAAAGGTGTAAAGCAAGCCGCTGATGAAGTCGTTGAAGACGTTAAGGACTTCGCCGATGAAACTAAGAGAGAGGCCGAAAATCAGGAAGAAAAGGCCAAACGCGCTGCTGGAGATGCTGCCAAATCGATAGAAAATGCCAAGGACCAAGTCCGTGATAATATCGTTGCTGGAAAAGAAGCAGCTGCTGAAGCAATGAAAAAAACTACTGAAGAAATATCTGGTGCTACAGAAAAAATGTCACAAACTGCGAAAGACGTGGCTCGGAAAATTGGTGACGATGCCGAGGAAATAACGGTCAGCCTGAACGAAGTTAAGGATAAAGCACATGATAATCTCGTGGCAGGAAAAGAAGTCTTATCTGATGCTGCCAAGACTACGGGAAGAAAAATTTCTGGAACTGCAGCTAAAACATCGGAGGCAATTACTGAAACTAAAGACGCTGTCGCGAAAGGAATAAAAGAAGATGCAAACCGTGTAAAAGATGAATTAAGTAGTTCTGCTGAAGCAGTTGTTGATAGTACTGCAGTGGCAAAAGATAAAGCGGAGAAAGAAGCTAAAAAAGTCAAAGACAAGGGTAAAGGGTTATTTTCGGGAATATTTAAAGGTGTAAAGCAAGCCGCTGATGAAGTCGTTGAAGACGTTAAAGACTTCGCCGATGATACTAAGAGAGAGGCTGAAAATGAGGAAGAAAAGGCCAAACGCGCTGCTGGAGATTCTGCCAAATCGATAGAAAATGACAAGGACCAAGTCCGTGATAATATTGTTGCTGGAAAAAAAGCAGCTTCTGAAGCAATGACAAAAACTACTGAAGTAATAGATGGCGCGACAGAAGAAGCTTCACAAACTGCAAAGGACGTGCCTCGGAAAATGGGAGACGATGTCGAGAAAATCACTGGCAGCGTGAAAGAAGTTCAGGATAAAGCACAGGATAAACTCGTGACAGGCAAAGAAGTCTTGACTGGCGCTGCGAAGGCTGCGGGAGATAAAGTCTCTGAAACTAGCATTAAAGCTTCTGAGGCAGTTACACAATCTAAAGACGCTGTTGCAAAAGAATTGAAAGAAGACGCGAAAATTCTCAGTGGTGCAACTGATGCAGCCGTTGATAGTGCTGCGGGAGTAAAAGATAAAACGGAGAAAGAAACTAAGAAAGCCAAAGAAAAGGGTAAAGGGTTCTTTTCTGGAATTTTCAAAGGTGTGAAGCATGCCGCAGATGAAGTCGCTGAAGACGTTAAGGACTTCGCCGATGAAACTAAGAGAGAGGCTGAATATGAGGAAGAAAAGGCCAAACGCGCTGCTGGAGATGCTGCTAAATCGATAGAAAAAGCCAAAAATAAAATTCATGACGATACCGTTGCTGGAAAGGAAGTAGCTGCTGAAGCAATAAAAAAAACTACCGAAGTAATATCTGGCGCTACAGAAAAAACGTCACAAACTGCGAAAGATGTGGCTCGGAAAATGGGGGACGATGTCGAGAAAATTACTGGCAGCGTGAAAGAGATTAAGGATAAAGCACACGATAAACTGGTGGCTGAGAAAGAAGTCTTATCTGATGCTGCGAAGACTACGGAAGATAAAGTTTCTGGAACTGCAATTAAAACATCGGAGTCAATTATAGGAACTAAAGATGCTACTGCGCAAAAAATAAATGAAGATGCAAATCGTGTAAAAGATCAAGTGACTAGTGCAGCTGAAGTTGTAGTTGATAGCGCTACAGTGGCAAAAGATAAAGCGGAGAAAGAAGCTAAAAAAGCCAAAGAGAAAGGTAAAGGGTTCTTTTCGGGAATATTTAAAGGTGTAAAGCAAGCCGCTGATGATGTCGCTGAAGACGTTAAAGATTTCGTCGATGAAACTAAAAAAGAGGCTGAAGATGAGGAAGAAAAGGCCAAACGCGCGGCTGGAGATGCTGCCAAATTGACAGAAAAAGCTAAAAACAAAGTTCATGATGATATCGTTGCTGGAAAAGAAGCAGCTGCTGAAGCAATGAAAAAATCTATTGAAGTAATATCTGGTGTGACAGAAGAATCGTCACAAGCTGCGAAGGACGTGGCTCGGAACATAGGAGATGACATCGAGAAAATTACTGGCGGCGTGAAAGAAGTTAAGGATAAAGCACATGATAAACTCGTGGCAGGCAAAGAAGTCTTGCCTGGCGCTGCGAAGGCTGCGGGAGATAAAGTCACTGAAACTACAATTAAAGCTTCTGAGGCAATTACAGAATTTAAAGACGATGTTGCAGAGGAATTGAAAGAAGACACGAAAATTCTTAGTGATAAAGTTAGTGGTGCAACTGAAACAGCAGTTGATAGTGCTGTGTTGGCAAAAGACAAAGCGGAGAGAGAAGCTAAAAAAACCAAAGACAAAGGTAAAGGGTTCTTTTCTGGAATATTCAAAGGTGTGAAGCATGCCGCTGACGAAGCCGTTGATGACGTTAAGGAGCTCGTCGACGAAACCAGTAAAGCGGCTGAAGATGAAAAAGAAAAGGCCAAACGTGTTGCTGCAGTCGGTGCCGAATCAATAGAAAAAGCTAAGGGCAGAGTTCATGATAAAATCGTTGCCGGTCAAGAAGTCGCTACAGAAGCAATGAAAAAAACTACAGAAGTAATATCAGACGCTACGGAAAAAACGTCGCAAACTGCGGAAGACGTGACTGATAGCCTGAACGAAGTTAAGGATAAAGCACACAATAAACTTTTGACAGGCAAAGAACTCGTATCTGATGCTGTCAAGACTACGGGAGAAAAAATTTCTGGAACTGCAACTAAAACATCGGAGGCAATCACTGAAACTAAAGACGCTGTCGCAAGAAAAATAAAAGAAGATGCAAACCTTGCAAAAGATGAGTTAAGTAGTTCAACTGAAACATTTGTTGATAGTGCTGTGATGACAAAAGATAAAGCGGAGAAAGAAGCTAAAAAAGTAAAAAACAAAGGTAAAGGATTCTTTTCCGGAATATTCAAAGGTGTGAAGCATGCCGCCGATGATGTTTTCGAAGATGCAAAAGGCGTTGTCGTCGAAACTAAAAAGGGAGTTGAAGACGAAGAAGAAAAGGTTGAACGCGCTTCTGCCGATGCTGCCAAATCCATAGAGAAAGTTAAGGACAAAGTCCACGATGATATTGTTAGGGGAAAAGAAGTAGCCACTGGAGTAATGAAGAAGACTACTGAAGTTATATCTGGCGCTACAGAAAAAACGACACAAACTGCGAAAGACGTGGCCAAACAAATTGGAGGTGATGTCGAGCAAATTACTGGCAGTGTGAAAGAAGTTAAGGCTAAAGCAAATGATAAACTCGTGGCAGAAAAAGAAGTCTTATCTGATGCTGCCAAGCCTGCGGGAAAAAAAATTTCTGGAACTGCAATTAAAACATCGAAGGCAATCACTGAAACTAAAGACGCTATCTCAAAAGAAATAAAAGAAGATGCAAACCATGTAAAAGATACAGCAAGTATCGCAGTTGAAACAACAGTTGATAGTGCTGCCTTGGCAAAAGAAAAAGCAGAAAAAGTAGCTAAGAAAGTTAATGATAACACTAGTGGTATGTTTTTCGGTATATTAACAAGCGGTAAACATCGCGCAGATCAAGAACACAGTGGTGTTGAAGGCTTTTTGATTGAAGCTCAACGTGAAGCTTCAGAAGAAAAGGCTCGACTTGAAAAAGTTGTTGAGGATCTTGCAAAAAGTGTGGGAGATGATATTCACGGTTCGCAACTTGAAACAAGGAAAACAGCATCAAAAACTGTCGAGACCGTGGGAAAAACTGTCAAAGATGTAAAGGGCCAATTAAAAGATAAAAAAGACATACTTGTAGAAGAAGCTAAAAAAGATACAAAGGCATTAGAAGATTCAGCGGAATCTACAAAAAAACAATTGGGAAAGGAATCTAAAAAGGCTAAAGATAAAGGTACAAAATTTTTCTCTGGTATTATCAAAGGAGCTAAACACGTAGTTGATGAAGTAACTGAAGACGTAAAGGAATTTTGGGATGAAACGAAAGAAGAAGCAAAAATGGAAGAAGACCGAGCCAAGTATGCTACTGAAGAGGCGGTGAAACAAGTAAAAGATGCTCAGGATACAGCTACTGCTGATGCTGCAGCAGTCAAAGATAAAGTGTCAGAGACTGTAAAAGGTATTGCTGGTGACGATGAATCTATGGAAGATGAAGCAAAAAAGAAAGTGACTGCTGGCAAAGATGCTGTAGCAGAAGCCGTGAAAGTGACTGAAGAAAAAATCATTAAAGATGCTGAAAAACCAACAAAGACAACTAAGGATGCTGCTATGAAGATTAATGATGATATAATGAAAACAAAAGATATTGTTGATAATGAAATAAAAGAAGATGCTAAGCTCATAAAAGGTAAAGTTATTGAAGCATCAGAATCGGTAGCTGATTCTGCTGACATAACGAAAGATAAAGTAGAAAAAGAAGCTAAGAAAGTCAAAGATAAAAGTAGTGGTATGTTCTTTGGTATTTTGAAAAGTTCTAAACATGCAGCTGAAAATATAAGAGAAGATGCAAACGAATTATCCGTAGAAACAGAACAAAAAGTCAAAAAAAGTAAAGATCTTGCTGTTACTTCAGCCGAAGACGTAGTACAGAAAACAAAGAAAGAAGCTGAAAAGTTAAAAGAGTCTATGACCCAGGAAGTAGAAAAGGATGGAGATGATATTGAAAAAGAAACTAAAAAAGCCAAAGACAAAAGTGGTGGCTTTTTTTCTGGCATAATAAAGGGTGCAAAACACGCGGTTGAAGAAGTAACAGAAGAAGTAAAGGAATTTTGGGATGAAACCAAAGAAGAAGCTAAAGATGAAGAAGAACGCGCTCGGCGGGAAGCTGAGGAATCAGCAAAAACTGAAAAAGCAGTACGTGATAAAGCTGTTGCCGATCCTTTCGATGATGAGGAACATTTGCGACAGCAAATGTATTTAGATCTTGAGCGAACTGTTCACGATGACGTAGGAACTTCACTTTACCATCCAAAATCTCCAATAAAAGCATCATTGCCTTTAGATAGAAATATCACTATTTCTGATAGTGACACTGCATCGGAGTTGGATTCCGCTCGTAGTACTTTAGAGCATGGAACTCCTCCAGAAAAATCCAAAAACAAAGGTAAACCAAAGGGTGTTATTTCAAGTATTGTAAAAGGTGCAAAGAGTGCATCACACAAAATAGTTAAAGAAGTTGATCATGTTGCTGATAACATTAAAGATGCAACGGAAAAATTCTGGGAGAACACAAAAATTGATTCAAAAGACTCGCATTTATCTGGCAGTTATGACGTATCTTCCCCGCTCCGCGAGACCGATTCTAAGTCTGTTGAAGCGACCGATTCAGAAGCTAAGTTAGAGACATTTAGTTCATTAGAAAAAGTTATAGATAGAGAAAAAATTCCGCAGGATCATTCAGACATGAGAGTTAAGTCTGTCTCGCGCATTCCACAAAAAACTACTAGTACAACGAAAGAAGTGGTTAAAGAAGTTAGGGTAGTTAGAATTCAGGAAAGAACATCATCAACAGAAAGACTTGATGAATATGATGGAGATTTAAATAAATTAGGGCACCTCGAGCCTCGCGCAGTACAATCCGTCACCACAGTCGTAACAAAGTCTGTGCGGACGGCAGCGGCGACCCCGCCACCCAGCCCCGACGAGCTCGGTGACAGTAGCATTAAAGGTATCTTAAAAAATGATTGAATGTGTTATATATATTTCAAAAATATATATATACATATATATTATATTACATACCAGCTGTGTGTAACATAAAAACCTAATTTCCGTTGATTTTTTTTTTTTTTAATGCTTTTATATCTTTTTTAACTTATTAAGATTTATTTTTTTTTATTTAATTACAACTTTTTTTGAAGTTCTACCAGCGTGAGTTGGGTAGATAAGACAATTATTTATAATTGTCCGATAAAAAAAAAATGAATCATGCTCCGTAATCCGTTATTAAATCTAGTTAAAACGCTAATGGCGAGATAAAATTTTAACAATAATAATACTTGAAACAACATTATAATCTACATTACTAGCCTCTCAGCAAATTTTTGACTGCAAAATGATGTAAAAAATTATTTTCTTTTAACTTTATTTCCAACAGGAAAAATTTTTATCATTTTGCAGCTCGAATCGATCAATTGACAGGCTAGTTATCCATGAAACTATCCGAAAAAATAATATTTTGCTGTAACATAATCCAATTGATTTGCTATTTTATTTTTTTATAGTTCTAACAATTATAATTACTGTTACCGTAATTATAACCAATTTTTTTATGTTTTCATATTTGAGTTTAATGCATGATTTCAGGGGTTTATAATGTATTTTATGTTACATTAATTTTGCAGAGCTTTTTCAACCACTGCACTGTGGTGTCCATGTGGTATCACGATCCAATTAATCAATTAATTTTTCGTTTTTTTTATTATCATTGTATCCTTTTTCCTTCATTGTAAAACCTCCATTTTTTAAATATTTATTTCAAAATGAAACTAAGTTAAAAAAAACTACATTAAACAAAAAAAAATTTTTAACCGCGTGTTACGTAATTTTTAAATAATTTCATTAACAGGAGAACCACGGTCTAGCGAAGCATGCGAACCAAATGAATATGGACAGGGAACTTATCATCGCTTCATCCTTATTCACCACTGTTTAAATCACTGCTTTAAATGTTCACTAAATATTGAGTCACGATAATACTCATATGTATTTGTGGGTTTATTACAGATGTAACTGAGGAAGCTGCCAAACGTGCCCAACTTCTTGCAGATCAGGCCTTCGCAGCGGGAAAGCCAGGTAATTAAATGTATAAAATAAAAAAAAAAAAAAAAAAAGTTTAACAACAACAAATCTATCTATTTTATTCGCAATTTATTTTTGTTTCAAATTATTATATATTTAAATATGTAATTTAAATATTTTAACTAGCTGGAAGAGATCAGTACGTTAGAGTAATTTTTACTCTTTTGGTACCCTCAGTTATATTTAGCTTTATCTTCCATAGTTAGCACTTGCTGTCGCTTTTACCACACAACTAATACTTTATGAATGCGTTTCATTGATATAACTAACTATTTATTCAAAATAATAATTATTATTAACAGCACATATACGTTTTTTTTTACAACTTGTGAATAGTTATTTCATATATTAACAATAGATTATTAGATTTAGATAATGTAGACTATAAGAATTATAGATAACAGCTTTATATATATATATATATATATATATATATTAGTTTCAATGAAGTGCATTCAATCAATTTAGACATAACACTATTCAATAAATGTTTCATCTTCTTTTTTCATAAAAAAAAACACAAAAAACAAACAAGAAAAAAATCATTCATTCAGTGTTGATACCAATTAAAAAGTTTTGTTTGATATTGATTGATGAGAGCTGACCCTATTTGTTCTTTCTTATTTATTGAGATTTTGAAAAAAATAACAAAGTTGTTTTTACAATTATTTAAAAGCCAATTTAACAAGAGGAAGTATAAAGTTAATGTTTACAGCTGGGCTAGAAAGTTTAAAATTTATTTAGTGTGTATCAATGTGCTTTATATATGCCCTTGTTCCTGTTCTTGTCCGTGTCCTTTTGGATGGGTCAGGGCATGATTCGGCTGAGATTGATGGGACTGTAGAGAGGCATGTTACTACTACTACTACTCCGACAAAGCAACCTGTTCCCGCCCCACGTCACTCTGCCAAGTCATCTACTAACAAAACTGAGATGACTCTTGAACTTAACGAATATCATCATAATTCAAGAATCCCAAAATCCAAGATACCAGAGCCAAGTAAAATATCAGCAAATAATTTTTTAATCGACAAAGAGCTACTTGTTGAACAATCTCGAGTGCCTACTTTTGATTCAATAGAATCAAATAAAAAAAATACAATTCCCGTTCCTATGGAAAAGCTAAAACCATTGGAGATAATTAATGATAAAATTATAACAGAAACTAGTGTGGCAACTATACAAGACTCTAGTGTAGAAAAACCGTCCACAGTCTCTTATACTTTACCTGAAGAGACAGTTTATACTAAAACAATAAATACAGTTATTAGTTCTGGAGTAGATAAAAATGGCATGAAGAAGCTATTAAGTACCACTGAATTATCTCAGCTGGAGAACATTCCAATGGATTTTGATAAATTTCCAGACCTCGTTGAAGCTAGCAGCTATACTGTAAAAACTTCAAAGACTGTCGTAAATGAAAGATTACCGTTGTCCAGATCTAAAGAAGATCGGATAAACGAAGAAAGTGCATCTGGTAGTATTGTCAAAGAAGTAAGATCAATCAGCACCAAGAGTTCCTGGGAATCATCAACGAGATCTCGTGATGATCATGACAATTGGGAAACTCAATACTCATTGGACACTTCACCAGGTTCATGTGATGCTGGATTCACTAAAAATAGTGATTCACGGCATGACTTACCAAGTGACAGCGATAGCGAGGGCTCACCACGACCAAGAAGACGTTCATTGAGCAAGAGGCGAACACTTGGCAGCTCCAGTGGCTCTGATGTTGCATTGCACGAAGGTGCAGAACTCTCCCCTATGGAAGATGACCAAGGTACCTCACTCACAGCTAACAGTTCTAAGTAAGCGATGTAAATATCCTGCTAAAACGACTCACCTTCAGATCATCTCCAGGCTCCTCGTCCTTAAACCCGCAAAAATATATTTATATTTTTAAAAGCTTCATTCGCTGCTGCCCTAAATATTATTATTATTATTATTATTATTTACTTATTTCTCCCCTTTAATTTGCTTAATTTTTTTTTTTTTGTTTCATTCAACAAAACAATTGAATACATAATTACTTTAATTTTAATTTGCACGGCTTGCATGTTTCAAACGAAGAATCGCACTTTGAATTTTGTTATCATTACTACGGTTATAAGGAAAAACAAAGCTTGTAAAGGAATTTGTTTTTTTTTTACATTATTGCTAGGTGATTTTATTTTATTTCTACAAGGTATTAAAACATGATTTATCAAGCGGTTATTGACGGTTAGTTGCTTAAATATCCTCAATCAAAATTCACTGGGAATACTATAATCATTCATGCAGTTTGTCGTTACTAAAAAGAAAATTAGAGTCAGTACTGACAACTAAAACTCCATGTCAAATGTAAAATTGTCATTTAAATCCGGAGTTATATCGTGATTCTTATTATATAGCTTATGACAACGTTTTAAATTTAAATTATCAATTAGATAATTATTTAGTAAGAATATATCTATTATAATTAACGTGGTAATAGCAGAGCGCAATTTGGTACAATTGGCCGAG
This sequence comes from Microplitis deprimator, assembly GCA_964016945.1. NCBI lineage: Eukaryota > Metazoa > Arthropoda > Insecta > Hymenoptera > Braconidae > Microplitis > Microplitis deprimator. Next base: position 8,683,205 of record OZ024711.1, on the reverse strand, counting down.
AGTGTGAAAAGCTGTCCTGTAGGGACCACAAACAACCTTGAAAGGATCAAGACTAGTGATAGAACCAACTGGATTTGTTGGATAAGTGTGGCTGCTGCTATTTTTATTGGCATATGTGCAATTTATCTTGCCCTGATGGAACCTCGAGTACTCTCACGTGTCCTCTCAAGTCATGACCCAAGGCAATCTGGGTACGACAAATGATAATTATTTTTTAAATTAATAATTACATTACATTTAATAATTTATTATTCCAATCAGGAAACCATACGAAAAATTATAAAAAATATATCTATAAAATAAATGCCAATTCCAATTTTAGGTAAACGAGATTATTCTTTAAATATTAAATTATGGTAGAATAAATTATAAATAAATCCAATAAATACAAGCTTTAGTTTTTTCAGTATTTTTATTGATGTAATGACTACAATGCATGACTATTTAACGTGTTATAAAGGCATGAAAAAAAAATATTTATTTATAACTATAATTCATAGTACACTGCACTTTTTTATAATTTTATTTGCTTTGAAATATTACAAAAGTATGTTATATTTACTTATTAATTTTAAATAGATAATAATCACAACCAATTGTAGTGTTTGTTTTGCACGATAATATATAATAGTGTAGTGTTAATAATAGTTTGATTATATGCTAATTATTTATCTCGTCTTTATAATCTCATAACTCTTTCGAGACCACTCGATCCTTTGTAGTTCCTGTGAGAACAAATATATTCTCAAGATAAAGCTAAAGTTTAGAGGGACCAACGTTCGTCTTACGATGGTTAATCACAAACAAATACAATAATTATAAAATTATAATTAAAAAAAATATATATATTTATAAAGTCATTAGAATTGTTAGACGAATTTTCGTAAATAGATTTTAGTTTAAATTATTTATTTTAAGTACAATCTCTATGAAAAAGTAAGTAAGCGTGATTAATTCAACTATTATTGCTTCTCATTATAATTTTAAGTAGTTTAATAGTCTAAATATTTAAAAAAAAGTTGTAACAAATAATCTAACATTAACGAAAATATTATAAGTAACTAAACTAATAATCTTTTTTTTTATCATAAATTGAAAATTACTTTTATTTATTTTTAAAAATAACGTGATTGTTCGTCTAACAGTACTAATAAATCCGTATTTTTTTTTTTTAATAATCAATTAAAACTAATATGAAAAATTCAATTTAGTATTTTCTTCTCAATAATAAAGTTTTTGGAGGCCCTCAAATAATTTAATTAATAATAATATGAATCATTTAAAACTATAAAAATAAAACAATCTCTGTTGAAATTGTGTAAAAAAAATTAAATCACCTAATTAGTTTATCGATATAATTATTTAATTGCTAAAAAAATTTATTCAACAGTAAAGTAATAATAGAAGTAATGAATAAAATTATAATTATAATTAGCTAAAACAGTAAAATTTTTTGTTGCCAGAATTTAGTAATGCTGTGAATTTTTTTTTTTATGTGTCTAGTCTTTTTATACCCCTTGTTTGGGCATGATGTAAAACTTACAAAAATTGTATAACAGAGCAACGTATATATTTGATGCGACAATACATTTAAGCGTATAGAAAAATAAAAGCGATACATATATCTATATATATTAGGGTGGGCCAAAAAAAAGAACTAATTTTTTTTTCTTTAGTTACCGTGTAAATATCGTTAAAGATGATGAAAAAAAAATTCTGGTAAAGTTTGAGCTCTTAATATTAATAGTAAGAGGCTCCGCTTTGTGATTTTTAATTTCCCATTTAAATAACATGGAAAAAAAAAAATTTTAAGTTTGGAATTTTATATCTCGGCAATGGCTCATTTTACAGATATTTTCGAGACAAATTTTGTAGGAAATTAAATGCTCTACAAAAAAAGTCTCTTATAATTTTTCGATAAATCCACCTGTTCAAGAGTTATCAGAGCTCAAATTCAAGTTATAGTAAATTTCGAGATCTTTTTACTTTTCCGGCGAAACTATTTGCCTTATCACAAAATGTCACTCGATCTTTTTTGTAGACAATTTGATTCCCTACAAATGATTTCCAGTAAAGTTTTTTCAAATTCCGCATTTTTTTCCAGATATTTTAATTTCAATGTGGAGCTCTTGAAATTTATCATAACACTGCTTTTTTAAGAACTTGACATTAATATGAAAATAATTAGAAAACAATGCCGAATTTGAAAAAACTTTACTAAAAATAATTTGTAGGGAATAAAATTGTCTACAAAAAAGATCGAGTGACATTTCGTGATAAGTCAAATAGTTTCGCCGGAAAAGAAAAAAGATCTCGAAATTTACTATAACTTGACTTTGAGCTCTGATAACTCTTGAACAGGTGGATTTATCGAAAAATCATAAGAGACTTTTTTTGTAGAGCATTTAATTTCCTACAAAATTTGTCTCGAACATATCTGTAAAATGAGCCATTGCCGAGATATAAAATTCCAAACTTAAAAATTTTTTTTTTCCATGTTATTTAAATGGGAAATTAAAAATCACAAAGCGGAGCCTCTTACTATTAATATTAAGAGCTCAAACTTTACCAGATTTTTTTTTTTTCATCATCTTTAACGATATTTTCATGGTAACTAAAGAAAAAAAAATTAGTTCTTTTTTTTGGCCCACCCTAATATATATATATTATTAATTTATACTGCAATTTGCAAATTAAAAAAATAATATTAATTATTACATAATAAAAATTATTTTTTTTTCTTTTTTAATAATATTTTTAAAGTTCATTTTTTAAACTTATCAAATTATTCTTATGTATCTACAGAATCTGACTTTTTGCAACACAGTGAACCGTCATACACGGAAACGACTACAACAGAGATCGACCCAGTGACCAACGAAAGGTATAAAAATTATTTTTACTAATTTCGATTCCATTTAATTTTATAATAGATTTGATAATAACTATGTATGTAATATTTTAATTACAGAATCACGAGAACGACACGAATAATGACCTCATCATTATCATCAACGGTGCCTGTAACTGAAGAAATAACTGGAAACAATGAACTTCGAGAATCGATGCAAAAAGTCGTCGATCAGTTTATGACAGAGGAAAGAAGAGCACAGTGAAATTTTTTGTCTTCATTAGACTAATTAAAAATCATAAATTAGAATTTTTAAATTAAAAAATAAGAAAAAAATTAATCTATAAATTAAAAAAAAAAGTATGAATTGATTCCTCGCTACGAATTCATATTTTATTTTTTATCGCATGTTACTCTATATCAAAATTATGAAAAAAAAAATCTATGTATCAGCTTAGGCCCATGCTTTTTTTTTTAATTTTAAATCAATCATTTTATTTTAAAATTTTTACTTATTTTATTTTGCTTCATTTTAAATAGTTATAAAAATAGCTACAGCTAGTGTATTAACTAGCTGTCTTAATACCTAGTCGTCACTATGCAAGCCCGTCCACATAAAAAATCAATTAAATGCTTGTTCTCTGACATTTTTAAAAATCATGTTTACTGTCAGATACTGGCTAAATATTATTTAAAATATTCATAATTAATAAAAAAAAAAGCAGAGTAATTATTTAAAAGACCATTTAAAAGAGTTGTGGCTCTTCCAACATCTATTTATAATCATGCGATGCAAAATAAATATACATAAATTAATATAACAATAAATAAATGAGCGATTGTTAAGTGAAGTGGACTCGTAATTATATAATATTAATATTGCATAATAATAGTATTCACTTCCTTACAATCGTTTAGATATTCGAAATTAAAAATTACATTATCTATATACCTTAATGAGTATATACATTGCTTGCTAATGAAAATGTTAATGTTTTTTCTCACTGTTAATAAATGAATAAATAAATGGTTCTCAAGTTTCGGCTTTCAGTGACGAAACCAAATAAAATAAATAAAAAAATATATATATATTTGAATAATGTGCTTCAATGCTATAAGGTTATTCAAGAACTTATAACGTCATGTAAATTGTAATTTTTCTTTTTCATTAATTATGTAAAAAACAAAAAAAAAATAACAAAAAAAAATAATTATGATGTATTATGACGTTAATGTTTTTACCAATCATGAATTAATTGTAAATTTATCTTGATCGAATATCCTTCTCGAAATTTTTTTTTAATTGTGTATATTATTATAATTATTTTATTTGTAACATCTACATTATTATTATTATATTATTATTATATTAAAAATAAATAATATACAAAAGTAATTATTGTATGTATTGATAACTTTTGAATGCTGTTTTTTTTTTTTTGCTAGGAACAATGTGAATAATTGTTAAAAAAAAAAAGAATAATAGATTTATGACAATTATTATTTTTTCTCTACTTTAAAATTTATTTAATAATTATTTTATCTTATTACATGTATGCTTAAAAATCTTACACAAGTAATAAAATTTAATTATCGAAGAATTAGTAAAAAGCAAAAGAACACGTATATTTATTTAAGATATAAACAACATCTTAAATTATTTTTAAATTCATGTCATCGTGGATATTTATTCAGATGAAATTTCTTCCTTCAGGACGTTGTTATATTCAAAATATATACTATTCACTTTGAGATATATTATCTACAAAGACAAATTAATTATATTTTATTTTCAAAGCTTAAGTAAATGATTATTATTATTTGTACTTGTCAACAGATAATTTATATATATATAGATATTAGGGTGGCGCAAAAAAACCGACTATTTTTTTTTTCGATCTCGCATGAAAATTTGTTAGCTTACGATGTTTTAAGAAGTCTCTCCAAAAATCAGCTCGATAAAAATTTTTCAAGAGGTCGCTCACGAATTTTGAAAATATCAAAAATGATTGAAATTCGGATTTATCATTTCTAAATTTTTTCTTTCTCGTGGCAGCAATAGTGTATATTTGTAAAATCATGACAATGCTGAAAATTTCAGCCCAAAATTTAAATATGTAAACGGCGCTCAAGAATTTTGAATATTAACTGATAATATGTAACTAATAGTTTGAATTAGTTTTTGTATTTTTTTACAACTCAATTATTGTCATTTCAGTAAAATGTAACTTTTGCATAACCAACAATATACAGGACAGTCTTAAACAATAAAATTTGGTAAGTTGTTAATAAGCGAAAAAACCTACAAATTGAATTAAAAAAAAAAGTATGTAAATAACTGATTAATTCTATTTCTTGGGTTATATTTTCATTCATTGTCATGCAAATTGATGGTGAAAAAATCGAGAAGCTTTATTATTAATATTTATGGGTCGCTCAAAAACGTCCAAAAGACAGAACTCGGAAACATTCAAAATTCTTGAGTGAGGTTTAAATATGTAAATTTTGGGCTTAAATTTGCAGAGTAGTCATGATTTCACAAATATAAACTGTTACTGCCACGAAAAAGAAAAAAATTTGAAATAAAAAAGTCGAATTTCGATCATTTTTGATATTTTCAGAATTCGTAGCGACCTCTTGAAAATTTTTTATCG